>JAZDUH010000130.1:10742500-11082500 GCA_036419115.1 Scarus forsteni | reverse complement strand
GTGAAGACATACATCAGGGATGTGCCACTGGTAATAGCAAATTTCCCCAGCATTTCCAGAGCCACAGAAAGAGCTGGTAAACCTGGAAAGTGAGAAATAACTCTGAGTTCAGGTGTGCCATACTTTCTTTGTTCTCACAGAAATGCATTTCTTTGACGGATCTTTATTTTTGTCATTTTGATGTTTTGTTTTTTGCAAAAGAGAATATTTGTTTCCTACTGTCTGGCACCAGCTGAATCAAGTAAAGTGAGCCTCCTCCAAGAACCAAAATACAGATGGCAGACACTCTTCGTGGTAAGTATTTCAGTGCAAGCCAGCAGGAAATATATGCCGGTACCTCTACAGCAGCTGAAAAAAAGCAGCTGAGGTAAGGGTCAGCATGAAGTCGGGATGTATTTAGAGACAGACCAAAGTATCCAGAACTCATGGTGAACCTGGAGACAAAGATATTTGAAACAGAGAGAAACAAATTGACTGTCTTGATATAAAGCCTAATTACACAGCTCTTGGTAATATTTTTAATTTGCATTTAAAATGCCTTTATATAATCCTTACCAAATCAAGCACAGAATTAAAGTTGTGTTTCTGATGTGTTTCGTCTTCAGAAGGCTAAAAACGTTGTGACGCTCTGAGGGTTGTATCTCCATGTCATCAGCCTGCAAGATGCAAACAGAAAGTCTCATCATATTTCAGCTCTCTAGGCTTGAGCTTATGTCTGCATAATTTTAGGGTCTCTTTCATATTTGGGATTCGGGGAACATTTAAGAATAAAGCTTAAGCCTGCTCTTGCATTAAAAAACATACAAAAAATCCATAGCATGAAATTAGTTTTCTTATCCAGGAAAAAGAAAATCATACTTTTATAAAACTTCACCTCTTTATCTGAAGGAAGTAGTTGGCATAAAGGACATTGATTTTTTTCAATGCCAACAGTACGCCGTTAATAAAACAGCTCAAAAAGTCCCTTAGATTGTCTTGTGTCTATCACTGAAAACATTTTTGACTACAGTAGGTGTGTATCGTTTGGTTGGTTTTAAACAATTTTGACACTATAAAGAGAAAAAACCTGAACATTTCTGCATTTGTTTTAAATTCCCTTAAATTGTTTTTTTAATGCTCCACCCCAACACAGAGAGAAAAAAGAAATTCCCCCCCAAAATAGACTAATGCGACATATCAAGAAAAGTACAGACAACAAAAAGTGTCAAATTTAATGTATATATATATATATATGTATATATATATATGTATATATATATATATATATATATATATATATATATATATATGTGTGTGTGTATATATATACATATATATGTGTATATATATATATACATATATATATATATGTGTATATATATATAGATATATATATATATATATATATATATATATATATATATATACATATATATATACACATATATATATATGTATATATATATATATATATATATATATATATACATATATATATATATATATGTTTTTTTTCCTCAAACAATTCCAAAAAAGCATAAAAAACAGAACCAGCTTCAAATATCGTATGTTATGTGGTTTTTTTTTCAAATTCAGATGCCTTTAAGTGTGTTTAAATGTCTCCTCCGCATGATACAGTACTTCTGGGTGGAAGACAAAAAGTCTGTTACATCAGGCCTTCTCCCTTTCCCTCTCTTTACAATTATGATTGTAACTTAACGGAGATAAATATGGTAGGGATGCACTTGTGGTCTGGGCATCCATGAGTTCATCACTACCATAAATTCTTATTTTCAGTAAGAATATAATCGATTATACTTCTATAAAATGATCACCACAACCATTCAGCCATGAGGACCCTCCTGAAAACGAGATGTAGCATCTCAAGAGGCTAACCTCTAATAAATCAGACGACAGGTCTATGGTTCATGGATCTGTCACTAACTTTAGTTCTTACTTTAGTCCACTTGTTTCCTCTTACCTCCCTTCCTTCGCCCTCACACCCAACACAGCATTGTGTGGATTTACTGTTCATCATGAGACTGGGATCCACATTCAAGATTTCCTGCTGCTTAACAGAAGGTTTTTTTCTTGAGCCATGATGGAGGGATTCATGATTGGCTATATGGATTCATGTTGGGTGTTGGATGTATATATATTTGTATATATATGAATATGTGTTTTTTATATGTATCTATGCATATATGTGTATTCATAAAATGAAGAGCTTTATGCTCTTTTGTAAAGTGTCTTGAGATAACACTTGTTATGAATTGGCGGTATGCAAATAAAGATTGATTGATTGATTGATTGATTGATTGATTGAATCATAGTTGCTTGTTCGTCAGTCACACTCAACCTCCTTAATTTTTGGTCAGAACCATCTTTGTCGACTGTATGAATAATTTTAATCTTAAAGCACACATTAAAAAACAGGTTAGAATAAGCAGATATTAAAATGTGCCTCTTTCCTCAAAAATGGTCGGTGGAGCCTGAACTTTGTTCCACCTTGCAGCCTTTCTGACTACAGCCTCTGCCTCCTGTACTCTTCCCTGACTGAGGAGCCATCTGGGAGACTCAGGGATAAGCCTACCGAATAAAAAAGTGTCTTAGGTCAATCTCTTAAAAGGCCATTCCACATTTACAATACAGGCAAGTTCACCTCACCAAGTATACATTTTCTATAGCCAGTTAAGACTAACACCTACCACCAGAGGGGGAGGTAGGTCAGGCCAGGCAAAGACAAAGCCAACAGGAGAGATTTCCAGTCCCTTAAAAAGTAAGCACAGAGTGGCAGCAGCATGTAGCCCAGAGCAAAGCCCAGACATGTTCCCATTGATGAGAATAACACCCGCACATCCCCAGTCAAGATCTCAGTACCTGCAGAAGAAGAGAGACCAGTATTCACGACAGAAGCTGTGGTCATCAGTTGGTAATGCTTGAAGAAAGACAAACAACACTGACAGGTGTCCTGTTGGAAATCTTCGAATGTGTTTTAAAGTACCAACTACAAAAGCACTCGGAGAGCGCAGACCTCCGCCAGCAGTCCTCACCCATATTGTGATTTTTACCATAAATATTAGTCCTACCTTTATTTCATAGAAATATTTAGATCCCTTGACCATGAAAACATACCATTAGCAATTGGATTCATAATGATATCTATTTTTGTTCAGTAGTTATTCACAAAAAACACATTTTTCATCATGGCGGCCAGAAGCTGATCTGGATCAACACCAAAATTGAATCAGTTTTTTCTTTTCCCATGCTGAACATTTCCTGAAAATTTCATCCAAATCCATCTATTACTTTTTGAGTTGTTTTGTTCACAGACAGATGGACGGACAAACAAACTCTCCCGAAAACATAACCTCCTTGGCGGGGGTAATTATGAAAAGAGTTAGATGACATTATTTACCCAGTACAAAGGCAGCAACATAGTTAGATATTTGTCCCATTCCTCCAATGAACAAGAGAACGCACAACACGACCCAAGATGGCGAGAAGATTTGACAAAATGAAAAGACCGTTTGGATTGCCATGGTTGCGAAGAAAACGGGCTTTCTTCCAAACCTAGTGTTAAAAGCAATACATAAGTGAATAATCATTCAATAGCAGAAGCAAGCAAAACAAATAACTGCAAACAATGAAAATCCCAAGTTGCATAAGACTTGTGCTTTATGCTGTATGTTTATCAGTGGGTGTTTAAGATATTGAGGGCAAGCTTGAAATGACAAAACAGCATTTTCACTACCTGTCTGAGAGCTGTCCTGAGATGAATGATCCAACAAGGACTCCAAGGAAGTAGATGGTGGAGGTGAAAGGCTGCTTCCATTGGTCACTGCACACCAGATCAAACTGAAAATCAATGCAGAGCCAAATCAGACAATCAAAGGGGAAAGCCATTTCATATTCAGTTTTGCTGCTTCAAAATCAGTCCACTGGGCATATGTATGGATTAAGACATGTATGACCAATCTTTGTAAGTGTTAGCATGTAACTATCAGCCTTGGTTTTAAGACTCTCTTCTTGAGAATGAAAATCCATCATTCGGTCTGTAGTCTAGAAGAGATTATTTGTTCATTGTTGACAGCACAGTTGTATGAGATTAAGGGAATAGTGAACATACGATGCACAGAGGAGCCAGTTAGCATGACTGCTTTATGTAGCAGAACTATAATTTTCTGCAGACGAGGCAGATCTTACCACCAAACTGAGTCGAGGAAAGTCTTGAGAACAATGTATTGTATCCAAACTATATCATGGGCTACAAAAGCACATGGGAAATGATACATTTCATGTTAAATCAAAATGGGAAAAAGAAATGAATGTTGCTCTGTCAAAGGATGACTGAAAAACAATTTTCATAATCCAGCAAACCACTGCCAGTTCAAAGGGATGGAGGCAATTTGGCTGGTTAAATGTAATCCTTTTCTTTTTTTTCATCACACCGCACATTAAATCTAAACACAGTAACATACAACAACATTGCTGGAGGAAAAATGACCATACATTTGCCAGTCATTCTCGTAACTTTTGGTCATGTACTGAATTAAAACTTTTTGGAAAGGAGTTATCCAGATCATGGAAAAGATATTTGTTACAAGGATATGCAGGGACCCTCAGGTGTTATACCTGGGTTTCCCTCCAAGAAACTGCATCCCTAAAAAGAACATGTATCTCTTCGAAATGGAAAAGCATGCAAAAAGACCATCACTAGAAATTAGCTTAAAACTGTCCCCTTAGGAGGAGGCCAGTGGCTGATAAATCTAAAAGAAATATACTCTTTGGAAAAACTGACTCACCATCTCAAATTCAAAACAAAAACCTGGGACAGATGTTTTTATGGTTTTTTTTCTGGTATGTGCCGTTGTAAAAAAAAAAAAAAAAAAAAAAAGTGGAATATAAAAAGTGGAAAAAAAGTACAATGTAAAGGTAGTTGTCTCCATTGGTTTTTGAAAAATTTAAATGCATGCAGAAAGTTTTCAGAAAGTTTTAAATGCAAATAGTTGTTACACTTTATACAAAAGTAACTCTAGTCTCAGACATGCCCAGAAAGCTTTCAGAGTTTGTTTTTTTATAGCCAGAAATATCTCATAATAAACTGTATTTCAGGATTTCCAAAAACCCTCTCCGTCACAGCCCTGCTCAGAACAGACTTTCAGTGTAAATTCCTATCAGCGGTGTCTGACCACATCCACAAAGATGGAAATGTAGCTTCAGTTTTTAGCACTCTGCTTAATGTTTACTGTGGCTGCGCTGACATGTTCCTCCCACTAGAGGTGGCTGTGGATATGACATTTTGATGTTTTTTTTTTTAAAACGTTGCAAGTGTATTTTGCATAACATGACACCTCTTATAAGTCCTAATCCTGAAAAGCAAGTCACTCACACGTTGGCAGTAAGTCAGAACATTTTTTTCTTTAACTGTGCAAGTGGCTTCAGGCAAGGGTCCAAAAATTTGCATGCAACAATTCAGCTATTGGAACAATACTCTTTCAGAATATTATTTCCGGGATTACGAAACCAGTTCTGGCAGACTGCATCCAGAACACCTTTTATGCTTGACAAAGTACAGAGGAATTAGAATATACCAACCTCTGACACAACAGTGGAGACGTAGATCTCGTTGCTGTAGCTCCATCCATCCACACAGCTCTCCTGCTCCAGTTGTGTTAGGTTAACATCTATGCCAGGAATGACACCCCATGCAGAGAGATTTTTGACCACATCCAGCCGGTATCTGCTGCAACGGCTGCGCTCCTGCTTCCCATGTACCACCTCAGTCACAAGGACACACACTTCGTTAGTATTGTTAAGTTGGCAAATAATGTAACCTGTTAAACCCTTGAATGGTTTCTGTATCCTGCGGGACACAGTGTGGGATAATTCTGGCAAGCCTGTGCGATTCTTGGTATGAGTGGAGGTAAGGGGTTACCAAGGCCACCCCAGAAGTCTGATTGGCCACTTAAAATGTTTAAAAATGAAGTTTTTTGCTTGTAGGTAGTTGAAGTTGTGTTAAAATGAACTATTTTGGCTATGTGACAAAAGTCTGCCCGTGCTTTCTTTGCATTTCTGTTGAGCAGATTTGCTGCAGACAAGGCCTAGGTTATATTACAACTTATTTAAGTCTCAAATAATTAAACAAATGAAATAAAACACTGTGATGCCTTCAATCCATCCGTTTATTATCCACACTGCTTTTAACCTGGCTGGTTGCCTTTCACCTGTCAACCACAGGACAGATATATAAAGACAACTAGTCATGCTCACACACCTAAAAGCAATTTCATTTCCCCTGTTAACCAATTCTGCTCTTCAAAGCTGATAAATAAAACAAAACACCAAGATATTTTTATGCTAGTAGTTTAAGGTAATAATATGTGTACACATAAAGATAACAGATATTAAATGTCTAGCTTCAAGTGTGCATGTTTGCAGACTTAATACCTCATATCAAGCTTTAAGAAGACAGCAGCCCTGTTTTGTCACCCCTCATCAAACAAGTCTTGCTCCACCACTGACTGTTTTTGGCTGACATGAGTGGCACTAGGTGCTGTTTGCTGTTGTAGCCATCAACCACAGTAACATTTTGGACAAATAAAGAAGCTCTAATGCATGCACTCAGTTTGAGATGTGGTTAGCAGTTATTATTGACTCTCCCTGGCCTTGAACTAATCTGATCACAGTCCTCTGACCTGTGCCGCTGTCATATTATATAAACAGTAATACACTTATGCAAAGATGACAAATCAAATTCCTGAGAAACAGTTTTATAAAGTCTCTTTAAGCTCATCTTTAGCCCAGCCACTTTGAATATGAAGTATGAGTATGAAGTAAAGAAAGTGTAAAAGCTTGAGTTCATTCAAGTAGGTTTTGTTTTTACCTCCATTGGGATAACAGCATTGAGCCAATCTTCAGTGAGATTAACATCTGGAACCAAGCAGTGGTGACTGGGAATATCAGCGAAGAAAACAACAGAGAAAGCTGCAAATCCATTTGGTATGATACTGCCAGCAAGCAAAAAAAATACAACCTGCTGGAAGCGCCCCCACTGACCCAGGAATTCTATGGTTTCATCATAGTCCATTGCTTAATCTGTTCCACTTCTGCAGACCCTAATGAACATTAGCTCCTTTTTTCTACAGATCACAGAGTATTCCTGCCAGAGGAAACATGTACAGCAGACACACCTTTTATTGCACGCTTGTTTTATCAGCCTTATAAAACTTTCTATCACTCCTACTGTTGTATAAATGCATTATTTACTTGTAAAAGTTAACAATTAAAAGTATTATCTTGCACAACATTACCGCATGCTGCGGGTTCCACTGCCAAAATAACACCTCAGATCTCTAAGACCTGTCTAACACACAGTAAAGTGTAATGTTGGCTGACTAGATAAATGTATGTAGAACAGCAACAGTCATCTGCAGGCAAACTCACTTTCAGTTCTGTTTACTATATGAGCTTCTTTTTTAACAAGCATTTTCTTCCAAAATGTATTTTAAAAAACCACCAAAGACACAATTAAAATAAATTAGCCCATCAATCATTGACAAGACTTTCTATTTTTCATGGTTTTGCACTTAATAAAAGCAAACAAAGAAAATAAAGGATCCATTGTTCTCCTGCTGTTAAGTGATCTAAATTAAAAAGTAAATACGAGAAATAAAGTGTTCTAGACTTCCAAAACAAATCACCAGGTTTTTACAGGGCTTAAATGGGAAAAAATCACTTGGTTTATAAATGACAGAGTTTAGCTGCTGATAAAAATCACGTGTGTTAAGCCTTTCCAAGAAAAGCAAACTTTACTACTTTTGCTAGACATTTATTAACAGCTGCTGTATAGTAAGATAGAATACTTTGGAAAATGTGGCTGCCTCAGATGAGACTGTGATTATGTTTACTAATGGATTAATGGGCAAATGTAATTTTGAACACTTTATTGAACACATTTACAAATATAAAAACATATTGACACTGATAGAGGTTCAGTTGCTCAGTAAAAATATAAAATATAAACTCTGCAAGGCAAACATTTCAGTTGGTCGTCATAGTGGGCAGTTGAGGGGTACCAGGTTTTTGGGTGTTTCTTTGTCAGCAATGCATGGACACTTCAGTCTGTCAGAAATGAAAGACAGAAAGTATAAATGCTTGCATTTTTATCATAGGATGCATTGAATTGAATTGAATTTATTTATTTAATAGGGACGATACAGTTTAACATAGTTCCATCACTAAGTATGAATCTGATGTGCTGCACAGAGAAATTATAGCAAATGCTAATTTCCAACTCTTGTCCCTAGTTGGGCCTTTAAATTTAAAAGTCAGAAAATGTACAATATTTAACAGCATAAAATAATAAAAAGTTTACAAAACAACAATAAAATACATGTTCACATAAAAACAAGTAATTACACAAACCAGTTCAAAATAAATAAATAAAAAAAATGTGGCAAACTAAGAATGATAACAGTTCTGATTTGCTTTTAGCCAGCACTTGACCTTTGTAGAGAAGGGTTTTAAATCTGTGATTAATTTGATTTCCGTTGGTAATGAATTCCAGAGTTTAGAGCCTTTAAAAGAGAAAGCTGACTGTCCAAATGTTGACTTACATTTTTGTATGCTACAGTTTCTATTCACCTTGCTTCTTGTTACTCTGCTGCTTGTTCTGTCTTTGAATAAATTTGGATAAGGGTTCAGGGGCAAGATTATTAATACATTTAAAAACTAGTTTAAGGAAGGAAAACTGCATGAAGCTTTCAAAGCTCAACAGATTGTATTTTTTCAAAATGTGGCAGTGGTGCCAACGGATGGGTTTTTTGTCCATAACTTTAAGGGTTTTATTAAACAAGGATGAAAGACTTTTGATTGTTGAAGGTGAACCCTGAGCCCAAACTGTAATACAGTATGAGAAATGAGAAAAGATCATAGAGTGCATAAATATCTGAGCTGCCTGAATTGGTATGTACTGCCTTATTAATTTGAAACAGTTTAAATTGGTTTTTACTGATTTAGCTATTTTCTTCACATGTTTATCAAACCTGAGCTGTGGATCTAAAATGACTCCCAAGAATTTGAATTCATTGACTTCCTGTATTTCTTGAGCCTTTATCTTCACACAAAATCTTTCAAGTTGGCACCGTTTCCTTATGGAGAAGCACAATGAGACTGTCTTATTTAGGTTTAAAACTAGATGATTGCGCTCCAGCCACTGGTGGACTCCATACATATGGTCAGTCAAGATTTCTGCTGCCTTGCTAAGGGACTTAGCAGGAGCATAAATGACTGCATCATCAGCATAAAGCTGGATGCCATTGTCTGGGCACGTTTTGGGCATATCATTTATAAAAAGACTAAAAAGCAGAGGGCCAAGAATTGACCCTTGGGGGATTCCCATTGTGTTTTTTAAAAAGGACACTTGTTTTTACCTTGTACACTTGTTTTTACCTGCACTTTTTAACATTTTAATGTAAAGCGACTTTGAGTTTTTGAAAAGCGCTCTATAAATAAAATGTATTATTATTATTATTATTATGTTTGTCCGTCAACTTTTACACACTGTTCTCTATTTAGAAGGTAAGACTTGAACCAATTAACTGAGTTTTTTAAAAAATTAAAAGATGAAAGCTTGGAAAGTAGAATGTATATATGTTTAAAAACATGTTTATCTGAAACCATTTACTTCATAAACAACATAATGACAAAACCCACTACACTGGAGTACTTAAAATCATTTTAGACAAAGTCTCCGACATGTTTTAGGCTATGGATGGATTTCCATGGCTATGGAAATTGATCCTGAACACAAAACTGAATCGATATTCAAGCCATTGTTGACAAAAAACTAACATTTAAAATGATCTAAAAACTGTAACTATGTCATTTTTAATGGTCCCTGTTTATTCATTTTTAACTAATCTTCTCACACATCCTCTACACTGAATAGTAAACCTTTACAAATTACTTTAATTGTTCATAATCATTTTTGTGTTGCCTGCGTTATCATCCTTAAAACACCCACAAGGCACCAGTTTTTCTGTCATTGGGTTGTAAATGCATCTACTGCAGATTGAATTAAAAGCTTTATAACCTTTTTAAAGTTAACACACTAGATTGAAAATACATTCAAAGTCATTGTTCTTATGTACAATGTGAAATGTAAATCATTAATAACTAATTTTCAGTTTCCTTACCAACATGTCATCCATAATAATATCTGTGATCTGTTGTTTCCTTTAAGATAAGGGATCAAAGTTTACACATGTACTTTTAAACTGTGTGTGTAAGCATTTAACCACATTCTACATTTTTGGTGACTATCCTCTCTCCAAGCAGAAAGAATATAATCGTGCTCTCGGATATAAACTGAAAAAAAACGTCATAGCAAAATGACTAATTAAAAACAAGATCACTTCCTGTACCAATTCATCCCTCATAATCAAAAACACATTGACAATACTATGACTTGTGATAACGTTCTTTTTAAACAGGTTTACATCTTAAGGAGCCCACCTTTTTCTTCGTTGCATCTGTTGAAAAGTTTCAGGCAGAGGTTTTCCAAAACTCTCTGGAAGGTAGAGAGAAGAAATGGCTGACAAAACAGCCAGGGTGCCCATAATGATGTAAGGAAGGCACTGATTATACAAGCCTTTAAAAAACAAGAGAAAATATTAGAAATAAGGAAGCTTTGGCCCTTTGCAGGTTTGTTTTACATATGAATAAGAAAGAAGAACTGCAGCACTCCAAAGTTAAAGTCAAGACACACATAACTCCTCTGCTGTTTGAATGCAGTATGTGTCATAATTCCCACTTCTATGTGCTAACAGGTGGGACATGGGTTAAGATATAAAATGATTATATACTCAAATACTTCTGAAGCATAATTTCTTGTTTTAAGCCGGGTTTGTCTTTTGAAGAGTTCACTTGGCTTCAAAGTTTTTTATGCTATTAAATGGTCATACTAAGATAAAACACGTATTTTATCCATATATGTAAATGTAATACATAACAAATTATTATTTAAAGGGCAAATCTGACATCTCTAATTGTCCACAACTGCTTTAAACTCAGCACTAAAGATGCCCATTATAGCCTGGCTCAGTAATTAAAATGAGATCCCTCAGTTGTCTGCACTAAAGAAGCTTATATGTATTTTGAACATCTTTACTAGTTTAGATTTGCATTCAGCTGTAAAGCTGCTGACAGCCACTAGTAGACAGTTAATAGCTGCTGCCTTGCTTGCGTGGATGCATACATTAAATGTATGGCATCTATTGAGTCTCATGGTAGCAGCATTGTGTGGCATTATTTGATTAGAAGATAAATAATGATGTCAGCCTGCAAGGGTGGCACTGCTAGGACTGCTAATGTTAGCCGCACTCCACTTGGCAAACCTCACATTAATTGCAATGTGGTCCAGTATTGATTGAACACAGTCCACTTGACTGTTTTGGAATAGTCAACTAATTCAGTTTGTGTAAATCATATTTGGAATCCCGATCACATTCCTCAGTCTCTTTACAGGGAGCTGACCTGACCAAACACATCTTTTTTGTTTTATCTGAAAGGTAAATGTGTTTTGGTTTGCAGAAGGGGCAGAACATTGACAAGTTGAATCTACCTGCCTCAATACTATAAACCGGCTTTAAAAATCATCAATAATATTGACCCCCTGAGTAACTTGAAAAGTATCTATGACTTAAAGAGTGTGTGCAGAGCCTTTAGCATGGTCAGTAACATTATAAGCATACACAAGAACAGTCAAAAGCATTTTATAAATTTAGCCACCTCATAAACAACCATTCAAACCAATTTTGATTATATTTATTACGATTAAATTTTATCAAAAGTCAGGAAACTCACCAAGCTGTATCAACAATGGTGCAAAGCAGGCGCCCAGTCTGGAAACTGTGCCACATGTCCCTGTGGCTGTGTTCCTGATCACTGTTGGGTAAAGCTCAGCGATGTAGGCAAACATCAGGCAGGATCCAGTGGTGATTGAATATTTGCCCAGCATCTCCAGTGCAAGGGACAGATTTGATAGATCTAAATAATACATTTTACTGTGTTAATGAAACAGTTTAAACAGCCAGTACACAGAGCCTGAATTTTGTTGCAAATAACAGGCATTCTGCACAACCTCCACTGCCTGGCCAAAAAAGAAATGTCGCCACCTGGATTTAACCAAGCAAATAGGTACGAGCCTACTACTGGATAATTACTGCAGAAACTAAGAAAACTGGGTAAAGAATTTTCCAACACATTATTAAAAACTGGAAGGATAGTGGGGATTCATCAATCGAGGAAGGAATATGGTCATAAAAAAATATCGAATGACAGTGATAGGTGATCACTTAAACGTTTGGCCAAATCACTGAAGAAAAACATGAATGGAACTCGGGGGGAGTGCTTAATAGGGAAAGTAAGAGCATTTCCACACACACAATGCAAAGGGAACCCAAGGGATTGAGACTGAAAAGCTGTGCACCCTTAAAAAAACACTAATCAGTAAGGATAACCAGAAAAAATGTTACAGTTTGCTAGAGAGCATAAAGATTAGACTCTGGAGGACTGGAAGAAGGTCATGTGGTGTGATGAGTCCAGATTTATCCTGTTCCAGAGTGATGGGCGCAGGTGAAGTGATGCACCCATCATGCCTAGTGTCTACTGTCCAACCCTGTAGGTTCAGTGCTATTATCTGTGACAAATCTCGTGACATTGCAGAAGCTTATCGAAAAAATGCCACAGCGAGTACATACTGTAATCAAAGCTAAAGGCAGTCAATGAAATATTAGAGTGACCTTTGTTTTGGTGGTGACTTTCTGTTTTGGCCAGGCAGCGTATTTTACAATATCATACAATAAATTCCTACAAGATCACCTAAAATCCAAAAAGAATTTACCCCCCTCAGTATGTCACGTCAGAGATCTGCATCAAGTTATGAAACTGATCAGAATCACATTTTTGTTTGATAGTTGATTAATTTAATCACCAACCTAAAAGAAATTAACCACTTTGAAAGTATGACAGTTTTTCATAGCATGTCAAAAAATATGTATTATTGCTTACTTTCAGGCACAAGCTGAACTAAGTACAGGGGCACTGCTGCAAGCAGCAAGGTACTGATGACAGACACTCGCCGAGGGAGGTACAGCAGAGCCAGCCAGCTGGAAATGTAAGCAGGAACCTCTACGGCTGCGGAGATGAAACAGCTGATGTATGCATCTGCATGGAGCTGGGATGTGTTGAACGACAGGCCATAGTATCCAAGAATCATGGTGAAACTAGATGACACACAAAATGACAGAAAGCAAAGATGTTTGCATAGAAATCTGCATGAAATTACTTTAAAGATATAAATACAGAGGTTCCTTTGTCAGTGCATAAATATTTCTGATAAATGTCTCTCAGCATAAATCAGCATTTTTCATGGCGTCAGTGTGAGGTGTCAAAGTGACACAAGCCAGTAAAACACAATCAGTTCTTCTTCTTATACCACTTTATAGGATGATGATGTGAAAACATTGTCCACACAATAATATACACAGAACATTTCTGTATTGATATTCAGTAACAAAATATTTTATGTGCTTTGTTAATAATTTTTAAAAAATCATTATTGATGTTTTTCTGTCCCTTGTACAAATATACACCAATCAGGCATAATATTACGATTACTGACGGGTGAAGTGAATAACACCAATTAAGTCTTCATCATGGCAGCTGGATTAGGCAGAAACTGAACATTTTGTTCCCAAAGTTGATTTGATAGAAGCAGCGAAAAAATGGGTGTGCCATGATTTAAGCAAGTCTGAAAAGAGCCAAACTGTAATGACTAAATGACTAGGTAATCCCCGAAACTGCTGCTCTTGTGGGGTGTTGCCAGTCTGCAGGTGTCAGAATCTATTAAAAGCAGTCCAAGGAGGGAAAAGTGGTGAACCAGCATCAGGCTCATTGATACAGGAGTGGGGCAGTGGAGATTGAATTACAAGCATATCTGAAGAAGTGACAGCCCTACTGTGGCCCTGTGTTGTGCTTGTTTGTTCTATAGTTTGGAGAATATCTTCTCTTTCTGTTGTTTTCCTGTCCACCAGAGCACAACAGGAGATTGGGTTATGATCATTTTTTACTTACGACACAAAGGAGAGAATGAGAGTCAGGACTCTGGTTTGGCTTTTCCTTAGCAGGTCAAGCACATTGTAGTGGTCTTTTGGCTTGGTTTCTGACTTTTCAACCTGGAAAAGACCAAAAAATTGTACCTTCGTTTTTGTGTCTTCTTTTGGGAACTGAACTTCATTTTCAACATGCACCACATACAGTCACTGAACCTAAAAACTCTTCTGAAATGGAAAATATATAATTACCAAGAATAAGGATTTAAAAAAGAGAGAAAAAAGTTAACTACAAGAAGTGAGCCATATGGCAATTTTTAATCTTGATTATTCATTAGCTGAACTGGGGGTGACTGAGCAGCAAAACAGCATGCAGTAGTTGGGATCCGAAATAAAATGGCTTAATTCAGCACATCATCCCAACATTTCTCCTGTTTTCTGTTCAGATGTTGTGTTTCCAAAGCTTCAAATATTACTTAAACCTAGTTAACTTTGTAAAAAGTTATGCCTGTAAGTTTGATGACAATAAAGCCTTACTCTATAACCTTCAAAGATCACCCTTGGAGCCTGAACTTTGTTCCACCTGGCAGCTTTTCTCACTATAGCCTCAGCGTCCTCCACTCTTCCTTGGGAGAGCAGCCATCGAGGAGATTCTGGGATGAACCTGCCACATTACACAGCAGAGAAGACAGAAGTCCTAAGAGGGTTTATATTTCTCTAGGACAGAAAATAATAGAATTTAATGAGTGGTTGTCCTTAAATGATGCCCAAAAATCATATCACATCTAAAAAGCAAATCAAATCTAAAAAGACAGTCGTGGTGTAACACACACACAGACACACACCCACACACAAACAAACTCCCCTTCCTGTTGACTGTGACTGTGCACTTTTATTATTTATGGTATTTTTATTGATGCTCCTTGCACCATGTTTTCCCTGCTTTCCCTTGTTTTACTGTCTTTATAGTCTTACTGTGTCTATGTGTGGTCTTGTGATTTTGTTTTGGTTGTTTTTGTTTTTTTATGAAAATTGTTCAACTGAAGATGCTGCGACACTCAAACTTTCTGCTCAAGGGATGAATAAAATACCTATCTACCTAGCTGCGTTTTTCTTAGCTGGATAATTGTTTTGGATATTTCTGAGTCAAATAAAAACAAAAGTAAAATAATTGCAGTGCTTGATTTGTCAGCTCTCCCATTCTTTGTTTAAATAATTGTAATCCCTGTAGGAAGTGTTTCTTACCACCAGAGGGGGAGGTAGGCCAAGCTCGGCACAGTCAAGGCCACAAGGAGAGATTTCCAATCCCTCAAAAAGTATGCAAAGAGTGGCAGCAACATGTAGCCGACAGCAAAGCCAAGGCATGTGCCCAAAGATGAGAAAAGGACTCGCACATTGCCTGTCAAAGTCTCAGCACCTGCAAACACAGATTAATAATACAATGACATATATGTGGTCAGTTAGTGTAGGATAACACGTTTCCACAAAGGATCATTCTGAACCAGACAAGTAAAACATGAGTTAAGTATTTATAGAACAAAATATTCATATGTACCCAGCACTAAAGCGCCTAGAAAGTTGGACATCTGTCCTAAACCGTTGATGAAGAGGAGGACGGTGAACATTGTCCATGAGAGGGAGAAGATCTGGATGAAGGTAAAAACCGTCTGGACTGCCATGGTTACAAAGAGAACAGGTTTCCTTCCAAATCTGTGAGGATATTAATAAAAAATGTGTAAAAAATAGAAGCACAAAACAAATGTCAATACATCAACATTTCCTTCAACACTTTAAGGACAAGTTCGGTTTCTGCAGCTTTCACATTGTTTATAGAATGAAGTAGAACAATATACTCACCCAGAAGGCTCTCCTGATCCAAACAGGGCTTCAGGAGATACTTAGATCCAAAATCGAGCAGAGGACATCCGTATAATGGTAGCACATAGGACATACAGCGCCGCTCCTAAAACTACATTAATCGTCCAAAAACTCATTTTTTTCACCAATATTCCATCATGGTCCACTCGGGCTACTCCTCCATTACAGTCTGTGTCGCTCCAGACATATATTTGAGCCTCTGCTGACCTCTGAGCTGAAGAAGAAGGAGTGTACCGCACATGCGCAGTACGGCTCATTGTTTCAGGGGCGACCGCCAGCTACACAACAACCTTCTTCTTCGTGTTTTGTGCAAAATGGACGAATATCTACCGGATGAAGATGTTGTGGATGAGAACTTTGAATATGATGGGTGTCCTTACAGTTTCGAGCCAGAGTTTACAGATGAGGAGCTCATAAAAAGAAGGACACGGAGGCAAAGAGAAGAACAGCTCTCCAGAGAGTACTGCGCATGTGAGGTACATTCGTTCTTCTTCTTCAGCTCAGAGGTCAGCATAGGCTCAAAGAAATGTCTGGAGTGACACAGACTGTAATGGAGGAGTAGCCCGAGCGGACCATGATGGAATATTGGTGAAAAAAATGAGTTTTTGGACGATTAATGCAGTTTTAGGAGCGGCGCTAACATGCCCTATGTGCTACCATTATACGGATGTCCACCGCTCGATTTTGGATCTAAATATCTCCCGAAGCACTGTTTGCATCAGGAAAGCCTTCTGGGTGAGTATATTGTTCTACTTCATTCTATAAACAATGTGAAAGCTTTAGAAACCGAACTTATCCTTTAAGATGTTGGAGAACTATTTATTGGTTTTGCTTACGCAGTTTCTGTACACTTTTCCTCCAACATCTACAGCAAAACAAGTCTTAATGTTATCAAAGAGTACTTCATATTGGAGTGGTGGAGTAGAACTTATATTTCTTCCTGCTGTAAAAATACAACTAGAAAAGCACTCTGAGAGAGCAGACCTCTGCCAGTGCCACAGTCCTCACCCGTACTGTGATTTTCACCATAAATATTAGTCCTACCTTTATTTCATCTAAATATTTAGATTCCTTGACCATGAAAACAAACCATTAGCAACTGGATGATATCTATTGTAGTTCAGTAGTTGTTAGCAAAAATTGCATTTTTTTGTCGTGGTGGGTCCAGACGGTGATCCGGATCACTCCAAAAATCTAATCATTGATCCTTGAACCAATCCAGACATTTCCTGAACATTTCATCAAAATCCATCCATAACTTTTTGAATAATCTTGCTGACAGAGAAACAAACAAACAAAAAAAACAGATGCTGGCAATAACATAACCTCCCGGTGGAGGTAATTATTACAGAATAAAGTACACTCAGCTAAGAGTCGAAGACTCCACAAGGGTTTTGTACACTCTTCACTGATGCTTTTTAATTAGGTATTTTTATGTCTTTATTTACTATAAAAATTACATTTTTGATTTAATTTATTTGATTAGGACAGTGCACATCAACAACTTCTCAATACAAGTCTAAGGATGGGAATTGATAAGATTTTATCAATATCAGTGCTGTTAACAATCCTGCTAATCGATCCAATTCTTTAACGATTCTAGCAAATTTTGCATGTGGGCCAATGGTCTGATTTTCAGTGGCAACAATGCCAAACATACATCACCGTATAGATAACTGCTTCTGCAAGTTGCTGGTGTTTCCACTCACTTAAGGTTGTGCAGTAGGTGTAATTAAAATTAAGCCACAATTCTGACGCTTCTGAGCCCTGTCAATTAAATGGAATTGATAAGAGAATTGATAAGCAAAAGATTAATGATATCAATTCTTTGATGGAGCTGTTAACGATTCTCAACTGAAATTGGTTTTCCATTCCCATCCCTATACACGTCACTGTAAATATGCCAAAATTTAGCACAATAGCTAAATTTCATATGTAATCGTAAGGCAGGTGATCACATTGAAATAAAAAACAAACTAAAATAGCAACACTTTTCACAAGACAGTAAACAAAAAACACAATTTCAACAAACAATATAGACACGATGTGTACACAACAAATAACTCGCAATCTATCTAAAAACAGGAAACATCAAAGCTCTCAGTAACAGCAGCAGCAGCAATGGGGGAGGAGATGAACATTATGTATGATTACATTTGTTTCCATGTAATCCTGTAATCTGCCATATGATTTGATTTGATTTGAAATTTTCCTTTGTTGCATTTCTCGGCTCCTCAAAAACCTCTTTTGTCAGTGTCTCTGAGGGTTGTAAGACACTTAAGGAACCACTACTCTGTTTAATCCAAGTGTCTAAGATTAAGAGAGGTCAGATTAGAGGATGGGAGCTTAACGTGCAGATTCATATTTTATTTAACTTTTGATGACAACAAGGACTCTGTGCTAAATATTATATATAAGAACACAATTATCAAAATACAAAAGATGGCATTCACTTCCTAAAGTGAAACTAGTTTTTTTTTTTTTTAATTTTATTAAGACTGCTGTTTAATAACTTGACATAAAAAGTGCCCTCGCCTTCATTGTAAGGACACTGCAGCTGCACTAGTCAACTCTGTAATCCTATACTCTTTTGTTTGCTTGTGGAACACGTTACAACTTGATCCCTCTTTGGCACAAGAAATGCAAGAGATCCAACAACAGCTCAACAGAACTTCAGTCTAACAAGAGTCAGCCTGAGCAATGACACATTTACTGCAAACACCTGGGCGGGAATCCCAAACCTTTAATTTGTGGTACCAGGGCGTTTGTTTTTGTACATGTTCAAGAAGTGAAGCTATTAAATAAAAGAAGCTGTGTTAAGGATACAGTAACTGCATCAAAAATTATTTTGGTTATGTAGTTGTAAGTATTTAGAAGCAAAAAAAATAATAATTCTGGTCTCCAGTTTGTAATGAACAATAATTGAATGTTATTTCCAGCCAATTTCAACCACTGTGTATAAAACTCTATGGCAGTGATGAGCACAGGTTGTGTAATATGGCCTAAAATTAGATTAATAATATTATTATCACTATATAATAAACAATATCTTTAAGAAAATCTCCAATGACAAAGCAGGTCATAATGTTTCTTCTAAAATTATTGAACGTTTTGTGGATGATTGCAGCTTGCAGGTTGTGGCACTTAAAAGTGCAAATAGAAGAAGGGATTTTATTCATCCTCATCAAGAATCCTTTTTCATTATGAGCTACTGTTGACCTCTTACGAAGCATGTTTCCATTTAACAAAGTGTTGTTGAAATTCATTTGTGTTGTATTTTGGTGGATGGCCCAGCCCTATTGCCCAAAGTTACAAAGTTTGCATGTTAAAGAAGCAGAGATATTTATTTTCAGTAAGTCATGTACTTGAGAGTATAAGCAGTGCATTACTTCTTATACGTCTGTTAATCAAGTTAACCAGTTTTTTGAGGTACCTGTCTGCCAGTTGTCCTGAGAAGAAGGATCCAAAAAGAATTCCAACGAAGAAAACTGTGGAGGTAAACGGCTGCTTCCACTGCTCACTGCACACCAGGTCAAACTGGAAGATAAATAACCCATGGTCATGTTTCTTTCTTTTGGCAACATTCATTACCTCCACCAGTGTTAAACTTGACAGCACTGATTAATTTAGAGTTAGTCTTTTGACTAAAATATCTTTTAGTTTTAGTCTTAGTCATCTAATTTTTTTGAATATCAGTCTAGTTTTTACGGGATAAAATTTCCCAACGTTTTAGTCGACAAAATCTGCTGTAAATGAAGTTATTTCAAATGTGAAGTGCAAAGTGTTCCTCTTAACTCATCCAACCTTTCTACACAGTCAAAGTAGCTGTAACTCCTAACTTGTCCCTACCAAATTAGGTCTGATTGGATTAAGTCTCTGAGAAATATTTTGGTCTAGATTTTAATAGTTGACAAAATGTCAGTTAATTTAGTTTTAGTTTTTGTCAATATGTACTTGTTTCTTAGCTATCATCTAGTTTTTAATTTGGGAAAAAAAAGTTGTTGACAAAAACTATGAAGAAAATAATTAGTTGCATTTGTCTCTTTGTCCAATTGATTTTTTTCATTCATTTTCACTCAATAACTCCCATACTTATAATAATAACAATGCAACTCCAAGTGCTAGGGGCAGGATTTTAGGGTGAATTAGTCATTATGGGGGTCACTACTGCTTACAGGTGTGACAGCAATATTTTGGAAACTTGCTTAAAGCTATGGTCTACGATTTGGAAGCTTTGTACATCTTAATAACACCGTTTATAAGGCTGTTATGGTCCTATGGTCCTAACTACACAGTATAAAGACCAAAAAGAATGAAAAAAATCCATTCAGTATATCCGCTGCAAAGCTGCATACTAGCTGACCAATCAAGCCTCGAAGCCTGTAAGGTTCAATTGGTCCGTGAGTTGGTCCGTGAGTCCATCCAATCCCCCGTCCAATCCCTCACTATGCAGCGTCATGCCCATGGTCCCGCCTCCTCCCCTCTACCTCTGGTGAGCAGCTAGCAGCATTAGCTACTGAACTATCATGGAGCCGGAAAAGCCTAGCGCTGAAACCGGGAAGCCGCCTCCCTCTCCCGCGGGGTCCAACGGAGCTCTGCCCACGGGTTGAGGCCTGTTAGCGAGCTAACGGCTAACGAATAGCCTCAGTCGGCCGTCAGACCTTCAGCATCAGCTGTTTCGCCCCTGGTTGATCAGGTAATGGCTTTGTTTACTACAGTGGGAGATGTCTGCTGAATAACTCTGGTTAGTCTGTGCCTGTCCTGGCTAATGACTTGTAGCGGAGCGGGTTAGCCTGTTAGCCGCTAATCATTAGCACTGTAAGCTGAGCTGGGAAGGACAGGCCGAGAAAGATAAATCCTCCCCCACAATCAGCTCCGCACTGGCGGCGCCAGACCCGCATTGCCGCCGGTCCAATTGAAATGGCTACTGCTGTGTGTTACAAGGGGGATGTCTGTCATGTTTGATACTTTCAGTTGAGCTGAGCTGTTTTTGATTGAGTTTGCTGCTGATATATTGTGCTAGTCGCTCGTAGCTCTGTCTGAGGGGGCTTGTTGGTATATGAGGCGACACGAGCTGGGGGCGGGATCTTGGAACACGGAGGGGAGAGGTGAGGGAAGGAGGTGTATCATATAGTGTTAATAATACTATTGATCTAATTTTAAGGCCATATTACCGACCTGTGCTCATTATTGCCATCGAGTTTTATACAGAGTCATTGAAATATAATTTTTCCATATTTTTTGATGAAATGATAAAGTGTATGATGTATTAGTCGTTCTATTTGTGTAAAATGAAACTCTAAATGATTTCAGTAATAAATGGCATTACATTAAATCAGTCACAAGTTAAGCTTGGTTACTTTTTAAAAGATTCTAATGTACTTAAATATGAAATAACAGAACTGAAACTCAGATTCAATTAAACAACATTTGCACAAAGCAAGATAATTGAATATGCCTCTAAAGAAAAAAATCTGGAAAAGTTTTGGGAAGTCCTTAATCAAAGTGTTTCTAAAGGAAATTCACTAGTTAAGAAGGTAAACAATGTTTTATTTGTTTTCATCTATAAACTTTTGCAGCCAAGTTTTTAAAAAGAATGCTTAATATTAGTGACGTCACAATTGAAACAAAAAGAAAAACACCACAGCTAACGGTGACAATCACAAAACTATGGAATATGATTCATATTTACCAAGAGAGATTAAAAAAGAACACAAGCAATTACAGTGGAGATGTGAGAAGAGTTTCTTGGTGTGTGGCACACTGAACAAAAGCGGGGGGGAAAGTGATAAGAAAAATGTGTTACCAAAAGAAGCAGATTTGATGTCGACATTCAATCAGTTTGGTTTTTTTTAACTGTGTAATTAAAAATAATTATCATTCATTTTATTTGTAGGCACCTTTCTTGACGCTCAAGAACACTGAACAACATTCAGCAACAAGGAAAACAACAATGGACAAAATCAACATGCTGTAAAACAAATGGTGGACAAAGTTTAAAGAGGAGGGAGGAGGACGAGGAGAGGCTGTTTACAGAGAGGAGAAGTCTTGAACAGGTGGGTTTTGAGTCTGGATTTGAGGATAGGGAGAGAGTCAGAGTTTTAGATGTCAGGTGGCAGGGAGCTCTGATGATAATACCAACAGCAGTTGGAGTTTATAAAGAACTTCCGAGGGAGGCCGAAGGGAAGCTGCAACAGTCTGTTCATGAGGTGAAAACTGAGGAGCTGTGAATCATGAGGAAGAAGCTGTCAGCTTTGAATGATGTGGATTTATTACCAATGAAGAGGTAATTTAAGTACAACTGCCAGGTAATAGAGAGACTTGAGAGTTTTTTTTAAATGGGAAACATTGACATGTAAATGACATGTAAAAGCATATTAAAAGACATACAGTCATACAGACTAATATGTCATACAGTCCAAAAGAAAAAGGGAGTTGGGGGACCATGGGAATTATTCAAAATGAAGTATAACGAGCTGGAGTGCTAACTAAAGTGCCATTGAGCTAAACTGCCAAATGCTAAAGTGCAGATTGCCAGTTGCCTGGGAGTTCTGGTCCTTGCTGTATTGGGCTGAACAATATGGGTAAATATATATTAAGTTGTGTTTTGGCACTCAACAGTTTTAGCTCACTCTCATTTTGGTAAAAAAAAAAGTATGAAAAATATCAATACAATATCAAAGCAGCTGTTGAATATGTTCAATTGTGTTGCCTGCACTCAACAAACATTATAATGTGATATGTTGGTGAAAAATATTTTTCTAAAATTATGCCTTTGCTGCAAAATATCTGAAATAAAATGGTACTTTACACATATTTGGCCTTAAAGGAATTTTGCACCTCTTGTGATGTGAAAATTGCTGTTAACCATGACTTAAATGGACTTAAATTGAAAGTGCAACAAACTTGTTAGCATTAATCCCTGCCATTTAAGTTGATATTGGGATCACTAGCAATAAGTATGATTTTCCACTTTTACATCATCATTGACCCTTTAAACAAATATCAGCCATCTGCAAATAAATGCAGGATAAGGAGACTGATGAATCCCAGAATATGCTTCCAATTTGGCAGAAGGCATGACCTGTTGGACAATCTCTGCTGTTTTTGTGCTCAAACACAAGACATAATTTTGCTATTGTGAAGACTTGGACCAAAAGATGTGCGAGCGAAAATCATCTGCATTATTTCTGACGTACAGTACATCAGCTTTGGCCCTGATTTTCACAGTCAACACATCACCTATCAAACCTATCATACCTGCTTTCCTGGATAGAACTGTCAGTTGAAGCAGTGAGAGGATGGGCTCTTGTTGAAACCTGAGAAGCAGTTCGGCCTTAGATGTGTAGCATGATGCAACTTATCTTTCAGGCTTTGGCAGACACACATGCAGCCACATACTGTACATATACCCAAAGGACACTGTTGCCAAACATATACAAGAATGCTTGTTCTAAGTTTTCATCAGCTTTCACTACCGGCGCTAGAAATGAATTAATGAGCCTTTTTTCATTCAGGTTCATATATTCATTCTCAAAGTCTGCTAGAGTACACTCATAATTTCTACTATTCAAAAAATCTAATAGTTTTCACATACTGAGTACCCCCTGATCCTGCTGTTCTCTCTGTTGAAGCTCCTCCCCTTTAAGGCTCAGACACACAAAATCCTGTTTGTCAAAGTAAATACAACCCTCTTATTTGTCATCATGGTTGGGATTGTGAAATAAGCCTTGCTCTTCTAGCAATACTTCAACATACAATTTGTGTTCATATACACAAAATGAATCCATTCTTGAGAATTCAGATGATATAGCTCTGATATCTTAGTGACATGGTGACAATTTGCTGCATCAAATGTAGACAAACTAGGACAAAGAGCATTAGCAAGTTCAGAGACAAATACACTGACTGAAGAGAAAGTAAGGCAAGCTACATAAACATTATGTTACATAACTAAAGAAACAATTAGGTGCATGTCACAAAAGCATGAATGGATTGCATAAAGAACTGGAAGCAGTCCAAAAATAAAATGAATGACATTTAAATAACATGTCTACCTTTAGGTCTAGAGTTAATACAAGACTGAAAACAAATAAATAGATCCTGATATTTAGTGTCAACAATGCTTGTGTTTGGAAAGAGGTTTTTTAAATAATGATAATTATCCAATAGGCAGGTTTGTTGCACCCTCACTTTCCTGTCTGTTAGACCCTCAGAAAACCAGTCATGACTTAAAGGCATTCATATGCTTAGTGGTAATGTCAAACACACTAACACAGACAGGAAGGGGCTGATGCTTATTCAGGCAGAAAGACAAGCACAAATGGTTGATTCTGTAAAAGGACCTGGTGTAAGATGGGACTTTCTGGAGACTGCTCAAAAGAATACCACGGTACTTTGATCTAGATGAGCACATTTACCTCAGAAACAATCGTAGACTGGTACATGTCTTTGCTGTAACTCCACCCGTCCACACAGCCCTCCAGCTGCAGCTCAGTAACGTTCACGTCCCTGCCAGGAACAACACCCTGAGCTGAGAGATTCTGGACCACATCCAGGCGATATCTGCTGCAACTGCTCTGCTCCTGTTTCCCGTTTATCACCTGGAAGACAAATTGAACATAATCAGTTGTTTTTATGAACATTTCATTTCAAATAGCTTTATTTTTCACACAGCTCTCTAGGCCAGTGGATAATTGCTTATTTGCTCAAAGCACACCTGAGAATAGGCAAAGGCATTTCACCTAGGTAGATGACCATGCAAGTTAGCCTCTTTTTCATGTTCCTTGGTATATTGTCTGTCAGTGCATTTTTTACGATGAATGAATGAATGAAGGGACGCTTTATTTCGGACATGCAGAAAAAAAAGTAGGTACTCATCATAAAGAAGTATGCACATACAAAAAACAAAGGAACAAACAAAGATTGCTGCATGTAAAGCAAGTCTACATGCTCAAAAAGGAGTAGGAAGAAGTCTAAACTTAGTTAATCCTTTCCCCTTTTTACATGTTACATATTACAGTATTTATACACAATATTTATACAGGTTGTTGTATTTTCTTTCCAGTAATTAGGTAGTGTGGTAAAGGAAGCATGCTTGTAGTGAAATTCTTATTTGGTAATACAGTCATATTGATAACAACAGAGAGACTACCTCTGATTGGATCCCCTTTCTAAGGTCATGTTTACATGGAGACACTCTCACCTACAATGCAAAGGTTTTTCCTTTGCATATTCAAACTCAATCCGCGTTCAGACGAAGATGCTAGAAACAAATGAAACCGCTGTAGTGTGCATGCCAGTCCAGTAGATGTAGGTTTGCAGAGAGGCAGCGCTCCTACAATACACGTACGAAGAAGAAAGAAAAACTTTTCACCAACAACAATGGCGAGTGGGCGCACGAAGAAGCAGGAGTTTCTTGCCTGGTCAACAAATCTGGATAGTTTTGTCTGGATAACAAACAGAGCACGGTAAGCGGCACACGTTACATGTTAGACGGCCGAGGCTGAAGTTGTTGTTCCTGGTGTGTGCACGTAGCTTTCATTTGAGAGGGTGACGGTGGAGTTTCACCCTGAAACGCTCTGACTCTGGTTTACATAGAGCTGCATGGTGGAGAGTTTTAAAAACTCTCCACTCTGGAACCTGGTTTCAAAAGTTTGCAGATTTAAGGACTCCAGGTATCGTCCCCATGT
Organism: Scarus forsteni; assembly: GCA_036419115.1. Lineage (NCBI taxonomy): Eukaryota > Metazoa > Chordata > Actinopteri > Labriformes > Labridae > Scarus > Scarus forsteni. The sequence goes on along the minus strand of JAZDUH010000130.1, from coordinate 11,056,834 downwards.
AACCGAGAGGCCAAAACGCAGTGAAAACTCTTTGGCTTTGGCCAAATTTGGCCCCTGAATCTACACTGATTGACCCACGCAGCATTCTAAAACTAACATGAGATTTATCAATACATGAGAGAATATTCACACTGATATGTCCAACTGAGATCTCCATCTGACTAAATGTTGAACAGAACTGACAATTCCCACGACACGTCATTTGGGAGCCACTCCTTGGAGCTGTCATGCAATTAATTGGATTAATTTAAAATGTTTCATTACTACACCTTTGATACTGGCAGCCAAGATAAACTTTACAAATATCTCAATTATGACAATGAAATGGAATAATACAGCGCTTTGTAAATGTCATTAAAAAGTTCTCGCACTTTGATGCGCTTCTGTCCTTAATCCACGTGTCATCGTCTGTCACACAACTCCCTAAAACACCAAAGAACATTTTATCCAACAAAGCTGTAAGCTTCAGGTAATCATGAGCAAAGAAAACATGTGTCATGTTATCAAGTTCCACTGTTTTTAACCTGTTGTTACCCTGAAGCATGGCCACAGGACAAATACATTTATTTCAACAACCAACAAGCAAAATCAAACTGTTGTTGTGGCAAAACATTTGAAGTGAGGAAGTGTGTCGAGCTGATCAAATATGTAAAAAAAACAGACTCCTAATTATGATAATGGTTATAAGGAAACCAGACCCAATGATTTCACAGATACACTTTGAAAAAATTTGAAAAATAAGAAATAGATTAGCATTTCAGTTAAATTCTAGAATAAATTGTTGCTTAGACATATGCACTATCTGACCTTAGAAAAGCTCACAGGTCTCACATCATCTAACAAACTGTGCTAAACCAGGTTGGATGGACCCATAGATAAACCAAATGTGTTGTCTTCTCCAAACAATTTTTTACTCAAAAGCATATCTAAGAGCATGTATGTCTCTTGATTTAAAGGAATAATACACCCAAACAACGATTTGGCCTCATTTTCTACTCACCCTCGTGCTGAACAACACAGTGGAGTAGTTTTGGAACATCTAGGATGCAGCCGGAGATCTGGGGGCATACTCGCTGTCCACTGCCATTGATATCATGACTTCGGTCAGAGCCCGAACGAACAGTGTCCTTAAAAGTCCACAAAAAGTCGGCAATATTCCTCCATACTGTTCGTGCGCTGTAATCCAAGTGTCCTGAGCGGGTAACGTCCACCATTTACTCGAAACGACATCATTTAGCACATGTTTATAGCCTAAACAGTACTACTTCGCATTTCTATGATACACTTACGGGTGCCTACGGGAGCCGCGGCTGACCAAACCAAAGGAACGCGCACTCTGCAATAACTAGGAGCGTAGAACAAGAAACAAGAACACAAGAAATCCCACATTCTGCTGACCCCTCTTGTGTCTGTCCACAGCTCCGTCGCTCACAGCAGAATGTGAGATTTCTTGTTCTACGCTCCTAGTTATTGCAGAGTGCGCGTTCCTTTGGTTTGGTCAGCGCGGCTCCGTGAGCTTTTTATATTTCCCCCCTCTGTGGATTCATTTGTTCCTTGCTCAAAAAAATTCCTTTACATTTATAAAATCATACTAACAACCATAATAGAGTAACAAAACCGGATTGTTTGTGCAATGAGATATTTAAGTGCTTCAAACTGTATTTTAGAAATGTACTCTGTTTCAATGTAAAAACAAAACAAATTTAAACAAAGCGATAAACGTACTCAAGAAATGGTTGTATAAATAAAAAAAAACAGAATAAAAGAATTCTAATGAACAAAATAATACAGCTATATAGTTTTTGTGATGGTGGTGATCAAACAAATCAAACATCATTTATAAAGCACTTTTCATACATTAAAAACGCAGCACAAAGTGCTGTAAATGTTAAACACAGTCTCCGTATCCTCCCCATTCAAACCCCAGCACACACACACACACAAATACACACGCACATGCACACAGATAACATGAATTAAAAAATGTTATCTTTAAAGCGTGTGACTGAGTACAGAGGAGCCAGGTTAGGAATCGCCAGGAGGCCGACTGCACTAGGTGCTGCACAGGGCCAGGATGCCTCCACCTGGGTGGGCGAGGGGCCAGCAAGGGGTCGACCACATCAGAGTAGTGCTGCAAACCCCCCACTTGGCCAAGATGATGCCCACCATGAGACAGAGACATCCCAGCCAGAGCCAACTGCAACCCCCAGTGCAGGCAGCCCCCACTGAAGAAGCACTGGAGATATGGAATAAAAACATAAAACTACAAAGGCTGAGGATCATAAAACTAAATAAATGAGCAAAATTAAATTTAAGACTTATAAATTGCTACACTACTATGGAAAGTAACAGAATTAAATTAACAAGTAAAAGAGGGCTGAAATATATAAATAAAAATAAAAAAAATACAGATACAAATAAAAATTAGACATTAGTTAAAAGCCGAATTAAAAAGGTGGGTTTTGATCCTACTTTTAAAAATATGAACATTCTCTGCGGCCCTCAGGTCCTCTGGCAGGCTGTTGCACAGATGTACTCAGGGGACCAAAATGTAACAAATACTGAACATTGACAACTCGTGACAAAGTACACAGCACCACACACAGTTCAGACATTATTTGACGTCAATGATCTTCTATTTTTGAAAGCCAAAACTATGACGTTGTGACAAAATGATATGATTATGTTGTTAAAACTTGATTAATCGGCTAACTTTAAAAAAGTTGATGTTTCTCATCTGTAGGTTGCACAAAAGCCAAACACTAAAAAGTCTCTTAGCCATATATTCCCTCAGATAATACCTTCAGCCCATAAAGTTCTTTAGCAGAAACGACCTGACTAAAGAAAGCAAAGGTGAAAAAACAGCAGTCATTCATTTTGAAAACACCTGGGGGTCTCACCTCAATAGGTATAATTGCTTCTTGCCACTCTTCAGTGAGGTTAACATCAGGAACAAAGCAGTGGTGAGCCGGTGAGTCCACCAGAAAGACGAGCGTAAAGGCACCGAATCCATTCGGCATGATGCTGGCACACAGCAGGAAGAAGACAACCTGTTGGAAAAGTCCCCACTGACCCAGAAAGGCAATGCTCTGGTCATAATCCCTCATTTTCAGACCCAGTGAGGACTTTTCCTTTGATTTCTTCCAGCAGCTCTGGTCTGCTCCGTCACATGCCTAATGCTTTGTTTCCTTTTCTGCAGAGAAAGCTATGCGGAAAAACCTGTAGTTACGAAGACACAAGCCTCCAGCCACCACCCAGTGACTGGAGGCATGTCTCCAGCCGCTGGGTGGTGGTATATTTACATAAAGTATATTTGCACAAGTCAAAAGAGGCGAAATATGAGATCATCTGAACAATCTACGTCATCCTCAAATGTCTTTGCAGGGAGATTAGTTCAACAGTTTTACAGTTGCTTTACACTTCAAGGACTGAAATCATTATATGTGTTTTAGTACAAGGAAAAACACAATATCATAGCAAACTTTGGCCCTAAGTATGAACCTTTACCTTCTGGTAGACATTACAGGGTCCACAAACATAAATCTAACTTGAATAAAAGCTCATATGTTTGCACTTGAGTAGAAAATACAAAGTATGAGGTTGTATTTGGTCCATTCTACCGAATTTGTCCAAAGTGCAGGGTTGGAATTTTTGTTTTTTTAAGTGTTTTTTTCCCCAAAATTTTGTCCATACATATGTTGTACCACATCTAAGCTACATATATCTTGTATAGTGCTGTCAATATTCATATTTTAATTTCTGCTTGTTCTTGAAATGTTTTTTCTACTCCCAAAATGTGTCACAACCGAAACATAGCAACACACTGCAATAAAAGGTATTATATTAATCTGTTCATATTGTACTTCTATGCCACCTCTAAAGAATATTTTTACAAATTTTTCTTGAAGGATTTTACAACAAAATCAATAAAAATGATATTTTAAACATTTTTCAAAGTTCAATTTCTAAGACTCATCAAAATCCAATCTTTTCTTGTAAAATGAATTCCACTGATTATATAGATCTCAGAGTTAATGAGTTATGAAATTGAACATACATTTAAAGAAAAGTCATCATAAAATGTTAGTTGATGACTCAATATCCTTTATTTTTTACAAAACGCCCAGTGTTTCGGTTGTGACTGCACCGTTTCGGTTGTGACTGCACTAGTTTGGTAGTGACCACTATTTTTTTGTTTGCAAGGTTGTATCATATTCCCTCACCTTATTGCTTAATATTAACTTCAAACATGTCTTACATTGGGAATATTATGAACACAAATGTTTATAATCAATCAAATGACATTTACTTTGAAGGCCAGCACTAGCCTACTCAAACATCACAACGCATCTACTGTAACATTAAAAAGTAGTTTAAGCAGTTAAAGCAGTTTTTTCTGTCACAAATAAACAATGATTTTTTTTTTACACATTAAACATTCCTGAATGTATTGACTTCTGCCAAACAGTTGAGCTGGGAGTTAGAGGGTCAAACATGAGTTATAATTATTGAACATTCTGAAGATATTGCTTTTAAAGGTGCTATGACTCTAAGACACTAAGACTCTGCTACCCATGAGCACGCGCGGCGACTGTCGTAATGCTGCGTTCCAGTAACCTCGGAACTAGGAGTGACATCATCTCTGACTTATCGGCGTTTCAGTTGAAGTCGGAAAAAAACATGCCGATCTACCAGGCTATTGTTAGCTGTTGTTAGCACGCCCTGTGTTGTTGTATGAAGAATGTGATTATCACTATGGCAACATTTTTGTAAATATAAGTCTAACAATACTATGGCTGCGGTCGAATAGTCACCTCCTAAGTCCTTTCCTATCTACTTTTCCTTAACCCTGATGGAAAACGTCATGAGGTTAAGGAAAGGAGAAAGGAGAATTCAGAAGGACTTAGGAAAGGAATACTGCCATACAGAGAGAATCCGACTACACTTTCACTGCTGCGGTGAAACTACAATTTTCTGAAGGTGGACTACAAAAGACGCATCATTGAAGTGCTCATTAATCATGACAACGTTGTTCCTTTCAGACAACATTGAACACAATAACCTGGTAAAAATTGCTTCTGCATAACCGATGTTGGAAGTGAGGATTTCAATAAATCTGTCCTCTCATTATCAACATGAACACCAATCAGTGCATGAAAATAAATGAACTGAAGGAAAGAAAGGCATACAATGTTAAGACCACAATCTAATGGTGTACAAATGATTAATATTGAACCAAGTTTAAAACATAATCAACATCAAATGTCTCATATTCTGCTCTCTTCAGAGAATCAGACTGCTGGAAAGTTAAGGCATGTTTTGGTAAACTTTAGAAAGGATGAACAGCAGTGGGAACTCACATGGTCTGAGGGATTTGGTCGTTATTATTCGGTTGAATTCGGAATCAGTCGGAATACACGCTGTTTATAAAAGCTGTTGCAGCAGTGAATTGTGGGACAGAATAATCTCCTCTCCTTTTGTAAAGGATGGTCCGGTGTATCCTATGCTAAAGGAGATAATAAAGGAAGCCTTGAGCCTTCTTTCCTATGCATTTAAACTATTCGAACAGCTCTAATCTTGAACTACTTCCGGTTCGTTTCACTCCGTTAGGAACCTTCCTAAGCAAAAATTACTTTTCGACCGCAGCCCCTGTATACAGCTGATCTCGAGCAACACACCCCAGTCAGAAGTGCAAATAAATTTATTATTACAGGAGCTAAATAACTGTTCACACTGGGGGCATCCATCTTGGGGTGGCGAGGTTTCACCGAGTTCCCAGCAGGAAATTTCCACTTCAGGGGACATGTCAGTTCTAGTCTCCTACTCGAAACTCAGAAATTCCAACTTCCGACTACAACTGGAACGCACCACAAGCCAAAGCGTGTGTTTGTTGTGATGCTAAATGAATGAAACTCGGACCTTACTCAGAACTCTACATCGATTTACAACTTCTTTTTTCAACAACTTACAGGATGCAAAGTGACGAGGTAATGTATCTCTTTCTAGTTACATAGCGGTAGTTTTTGATGTGTGACAACAAGCAATTTTTAGAAAACTTTGTATCGTAGTTTTGTAGCCGGCCATATATCACTACTTACAGCTTGGTGCTCTAAGACGTGTCTGAATAATATAAATTTGCTCTAGTTTTAATTGTCTTGTTCCTGAAGTTGAGTATCCAGGCCTGTCCAGCCCTGTCCGACCCGAACAGAAGGCTAAGGAATAGCATTTATAGATAACCTATTTTGATGCTATAAAACTCATCTTAAAGTGTGTATTTCAATCAGGCATATATCTAAAAGTGAGACTTTTTGTAATTATTTATAAACTCCTCACAGTCCCTTTAAAACATCTTTTTTTAAAAAATACATACACCAGAAAGTGTTATGCAAGAACTTTAATGAACTTAAAACAAAACAAACAACTCCTTAAGAATAACGTGGTCGACACCCTTGGGCTAAAAGTCTAGTTTTTCAAATATTTTGTTTTGCCATATTGGTGTTTTTTTCGTTTCTCTTTGTTGCTTTCTCCTGGTGCTTTATAATATAAAACATGAATCAGCATTATCTACATGTTTTAAGAGGTAATAATGATAAAACATTGACTTAAGTGAGTGGACTATTACATGTTGTCACAACCGAAACTCTACCATCTGTTTCGGTTGTGACAATTTTAGCTTATTTTAGCTAATAACTAAAAAATGCTACTAAGCACATGGCCAGCAAATGGATGTTTGAACAGGTGTACACCCATAAAAACATAATGTGTTGCATTAAACCTCCAAAAGTTTACCTAATTGCAGAGAATATGTGTTTGGTAGTGACAATTAAAAATGTTCCAGACAGATTTTCAGATTTTGGAACACATTTACTCCAAACTGATGAGAGATAACTACTCACCATGATGCCATGAGGTAGAGGGATGCTGAGTCTCTGCCTGATCAAAAATGCAGGGGTGTGGCTAAAAACAGGCTCAACCTATGTGGTAAAACTATCTGTGTTTCGGGTGTGACATGAAAGCGTGGGACAGCATTTTTTGAATGATCTTTATAAAATAAAAAAATAAACCCGCAATCCATCCAAATCTTTTCAATGCTGTTTAAAAGAAATCAACAAGATATTTAAAAAAAAAACATCATTGAAAAAAAATACAAAATTGTTTCAAGTATTATTTTCATAGGTCGAAATTTAGGGCTTAGGGGTTGGGACAACCACTTCCCAATAGAAAGTACACTATAAATGATGATTTTGTATATATTTAGCTTATTACTATCTATTTGCTGTCTTGTGTGTTAAATAGATCATAACAGAATCTTAGTAAATATGTAAAGTCTGAATTCTTAATTGTTTTGTTACATAGTTTTTTTAGTGTGGGACCACAGTTTGGACAAATTCGGTAGAATGGCCCATATATTGTACAACACACAAAATGGTGTTCTCTTTTTCACATATATATTTTTATGGTTTTAATTTTGTTTCATTACTGTGTTATATTCTAGTTTCTAGTTCTAATTTATTTAATTTCTATGTAGGTCATGGGTTTTCTTTATGTTTGCACTTCCCTGTGACGTAGTTTGTTTATGTTGTCAGTTTTTTTTTTTTTTACTGTGCTGGAGGCCAAACATAAGCAGCCCTGGAGTTAAGGACAGCTTCTTCTCACGATCAAGGATATCAAATTACATTTTTGTATTATTATTATTCAAACACAAAAAATAAACAAATAAATAAAAAAAGGTTTATCTATAAAGATCTCCATGCTGTGTCATAATTAAAGGTTTGTTCCAGTTTTGAAGTAGGGCTGAACAGTTAATTCCAAATTAGATTAAATAACAATATGGCTTGTTGCAATTTTCAAATCGTAGAAGGTTCAATATTTTTGGCCAAAAATGTGTTGAACATTTTGGCATTGTGATGCAGTTTTTTGCAATTTCATGTCTATTTTTTTTTTCCTCTATTTATCCACCTTTTTTCCACTTTTGGACCATTTATACCCTTTTTTAACCCCGTTTTTACAACTTTATGCCCACATTCATCTTCTTTCGGCCACTGTCAGAAGCATTTTTGGAATTTTTCCATGGCTTTTGAAATTTAACGTCAAATTTAATTCCCAATTTTGCTGCCAATTTCCTAATCCACTTTTGGATTTTTTTTTGCCAATTTTTCCCCCTTTTTTTGCAATTTCATAACTATTTTTCTTCTGTTCTTCACTTCTCCGCTTTTTCTCAAATCTTTTATCCTTAGATTAATTTAATGTCATTGGTTTTACTATAAAAAGATCTACTGCTTATGTTTGTTTAAGAATACATAAGATGAGGAACATTAAACAGTTGCAGAGTAAATTGCAATATTGGGGAAAAAAATCGCAATTAGATTATTTTCTCAAATCATTCAGCCCTATTTTGAAATGCCTGTTTTTTGTAAATGTAGCCTATCAACTCAATGAAATGTCATATGACACAGACCATATCTCCATCAACAGTGTTGATTTATTTGCAGAGTGACATGTTCTGTAACTCCTCAGATTCCTCAGGCTATAAGAAGCTGTCCTTATAGAGCTTCTCAACAATGCAGAGCTAGCAAAGCTAAAATACGGGTCTTGCCAGATACTACTACAAATTCAAGGTCTCTGTTTCTGGGCTTTTGAGATGTTGGTGGATTTAGTGGAGCTAAAAGGTGTCAGGGTGTGTGTTTTGTATCCTTATAGTTACACATTCTGAGGCAGTAGCTTTGGGGTGAACATATCATTGCAAAACTAGTAGGGTGCAAAAACACAGTTAAGACACCTGTATGCATATGGAATTTTAATTTAGAATTTACCTTCAATGCCAAAATCAATTACAGACATGAAAGACCACTTGAGTCCCTCTCTTGAATTATTTTGTACAGGACAGCTTGTTTATAATCTAACAGTTTGACTTACAGTACAAGCAAAAGTTTGGACACACCTTCACATTCAATGTGTTTTCTTTACTTTCAACACTGTTTACATTGTAGATTCTCACTGAAGGTATCAAAACTATGAATGAACACTTGTGGAATTATGTACGTAAAGAAAGTGAAATAAATGAAAACATGTCTTATATTCTAGTTTCTTCAAAGTGTCCACCCTTTGCTCTGATTACTGCTTTGCCAACTTTTGTCATTCTCTTTATGAGCTTCAAGAGGTAGAAATGGTTTTCACTTCTCAGGTGTGCCTTTCCAGGGTTAATTAATGGAATTTTTTGCCTTATTTATGGGGGTTGGACCATCATTTGTGTTGTTCAGAAGTCAGGCTGATGCACAGCCGACAGCCCTATTAGACACTTTTAAAATTAATATTATGGCAAGAACCAATCAGCTAAGTTAAGAGAAAGGAGTGGCCATAATTACTTCAGTGAGAATCTACAATGTAAACAGTGATAAAAATAAAGAAAAAGCATTGAATTGGAAGGTGTGCCCAAACTTTTGGTCTGTACTGTATGTTGATTTATTTCTCTCCTTTTGGTCAATATGGTTATGTGACACACATAGGTGAGTAATAACTTTTGCTATCTAATTTGTAGAAACAGCACCATCTGCTGGTTACTTTGGGTATCAAGTCCATTATTCATTCATTCATTCATTCACTTTCTATACCCGGCTATCCCTTTTGGGGTTGCGGGGGGCTGGAGCCTATCCCAGCCATCATCGGGCGAGAGGCGGGGGAACACCCTGAATCGGTCGCCAGTCGATCGCAGGGCCACATAGAGAGACAGACAACCATTCACGCTCACACTCATACCTAAGGACAATTTTCATTGACCGAATGAGCATGTTTTTGGTCTGTGGGAGGAAGCCGGAGTACCCGGAGAGAACCCACGCATGCATGGGAAGAACATGCAAACTTCACACAGAAAGGCCCTCCCGACCCGGAATCGAACCGGGAACCTTCTTGCTGTGAGGCACGCGCTCTACCAGCTGCGCCACCGTGCCGCCCAAGTCCATTATTTTATTTCTAAAATAGAGTCCAATTAGTGTTAAACCACTTTATTACATTTGCCTTTCTGAAAAACTTCAATATTCATAAAAATATAAACTTTTAATGGAGGTCTGAATGACAACACAATACAAATAAAGTCTTGTTCATTTATAAAAAAAAAAGGGTTCTTCTTATTGTCTTTCGTTGCAAAGTGCAATTTTTGCATGTACTTTTCTTCAGGGACATTCCTTCGTGTTTTTTCTACAACCAAAAATATTTTAACAAAAACTTGATGCTTAACTGTGACGTTACAAACAGCCCATTGGGCATTTTTGTCAAACTGCAATTCAAGACAAATCCAATATGGACTGAATTATAATGAGTTTAAAATTTAAAGTTAAAAGTAAATAATTTTTATTAGCTTCATTCAAAGAAGAGGCTGGGTTAAAAGTTACAAAGTGCAAAGGAATGTAGAATATGCATTATCTCCTGTTTTGGCTTCATATGCAACAGACCTCCTTTGCCTGTCTTCTCTAAAATCCAAATTAAAGCAACAACTAAAGCAACTTAACAGAAGAAAGTATATCAAATTCATTTTGCATGGAGGAACAGCCTTTGCATCTCAGCTAACTTTGTGAATATCTGAATTTTATGTGATGTGTCTTCTAAACCGGCAACTGGACTTGTTCAAGTTTCTTTAAGACTTTTTTTCTTTTCTTCAAAAGGTTTCTTCACCTCAGGAGTTACAGAAAAGAGATAACAAAATCAAAGTGGGATTCGTATATTCAAAGTTCTTTCTTTAAATTATTTCAATTTCAATTATCAGTCTTAAAAAAAAGCTCAGAAGTTTTACATTTTGCCATTTTTTGCATCACTCTTCAAGTTTGGGTTAGAATATGGGTAAGTCTGTATCACTAACTTAAGTGCCTTCCTGTATTTTGTTTTATTATCTTAACATCGCCCTACTTGTTCTGCCCTGGGGTTTAAGAGCAAGCTGCATGTTCATTTATATTCTTCGTATTAGCCCTGTTGTTATGTTTACCACATATTATTCAAAGGAAAACATGTTCAAATATTATCCAAATCATAAAATTCTGCCAGAAACCCAATCACAACTCACATAATTAAATTTCTGTCATCATTATCCAGACACAAGGTTGGCACTGGTGCACAGAAGAACAGAAGGCCAAAGGAGACAGTTTACAGGGCGGAGACAGAACCAGCTTATAACTGCAAGAACAAAGAAGAGTGACAGTGAGGATTAACTTGGTGGTGATGATTAGAGTGAAGTACAACGCGCACGGAAGAAGAGGAACATTCCAGCTTTCAGGTTTCAACCTGACAAGGTACAAGGTGTCTTCATTTTAACTCTGCTTAGGAAACACCAAATACCTCTGGAATAACCTCAATTTTTTTCTCACAAGTCATGCACACATGCACACACACTCACACATTTTCACTAGATGTAGACCTGCTGGCTCCCTAACAGTTTTGTAATGTTTTTAATGTACAGATAACAAGCTTGGTGATCATAGCTGGGTCATGAGCTTTAGAGGCAACTTCTGTAGAATGAATCATTTCTGCGGACGATGTTCTCCGTTTATTTCAAGGTGGACTTCAAAAAGCCACAGCTAATCACAAAATAGACGTATGCTGCTTGACAGCTGATGAAGTTAACCACTTTAGTTAATCTAAAACAAGACGAAGTCAAGAAAAATGTATTCAATGAAGGCTTTAAAGCACTTGATCATAGGTTTTGTATTAACAGTAGGTGATATTTTTAAAACCCAAGAGTATCATGTTGTTATTTCATGATTTTTCCTCCCTTTTCATACTTTGAAAAAAAAAATAACCCTTTTAAAACCCTGTTGAACTCAATGCATGCTACTACCCTTGTACTTGCCCTGTGCTGCTACAATACCTGATAAAATTTTATCTTAACCCTTTAAGGCCCAAGACCATGGATTATAGCTAAAAAATTCCAATTTTTTGGAGCTGAAATGTTTGTTTCACAAGAATCAAAATGTCCATAAAATTCAACATATAGATTTTTCGTATCTCATTTGATACACTAGGTGTTTTGGCAACTGATAATCCATTTGAGGACATTTTTATCATTTATTTGATTGTATTCAGATGTTTTTTGTAATTTGTTGATCAGGGGTCTGGTTGCGCGGGCTTGCGGGCTGTGGTCGTCAGGCATCGTGGTGGAGCGGAATCATCGGTGTTGGATTGGTTGTGTTGGTGGTTCTGGTTTTGAGCATGGGAGGTGTTTGGGTTTGATTCGGATCGGGGCTGCGCGTTTTTGGTTTGGTGCAGCATGGTTGAGTGTTGGAGATCAGTAGTGGTGGGGTTTGGATGGTGGTTCGGTTGTCTTTGTTGCAGTGGTGCGTCATTGCTTGGTGTGGTGAGCGGGCATTGCGGTGGGGCAGTGGGACCCTAGGGGTGGTGGTGGGGGCGGGGGAGCGCCTTGCCTGGGCCTGTTTTGGTTTTGGAGCTTGATTGCATCGTGGAGGGGGTTGCGGTCCTCTGTGGACTGTCGTGCCTGGGGGTCGGAGCGTCGTTCCGCATTTCGGTGGTGGAACTATCGGAGTTGTTCTGTGTTTGTTTCTTGCTTCGGGTTGGATGTGGCTGGTTGTGTTCAGTGCGTGCATGGTGGCGTCTTTGGTCGGTTGGGGGCCCATGGATCGGGTCGTGCCGGGGTCGGGTCGTGGCGGACTTTGTGGTGTCGCCGGGTGTCGTGTCGTTGTCCGGGGGGTCGGTGTCGTGTCGTCTTTGGGCTGGTGATTTACACCCCTAGTATGTATGTATGTATGTATGTATGTATGTATGTATGTATGTATGTATGTATATGCCCCTCTTCTCTCTCTGGGACGTGGCGCATGTGCATCGTCCGGGGTGCGCCGGGCTCTCTGGCTCTTGCAGCCCTGGGGGGCTCTGGGCCTGGGGGGCTCTGGGCCCTCCTGCCCCGGGGGGGGGTTCCCGGGGAACGGGGGTGCCTATTGCTGCCTTAGGGCAGCTCACCTTCCGGAGGGAAGTTCTCTTCTCTCCGGTCTTACCTCGCCCCACAACCCCAGGTAGGACTTGCTCCACACTTTTAATTGCACTTAGACATCACCACATATTACCTACTACACTACACAACATACACACAGGGCCTTGGGGGGACAGACCGGGTGGTGTATGGTGGGCGGGGCTCTTCAGGCTGACCACCTGGAGGGCGTCGCCTCCAGAGCTGTTTGGTCGACTGCCCCCCAATTTTAACCATTTTTAACTGCATTAGGAACACAACCATCTACCTACTATTGAGCGGGAGAGCTGGAGTAGGGGGCCCTTTCCACACCCCTGTTTCCTGGATGCACCCTGGGGCATGGGGTAAAGGGGGCCCACAGGCTTGGGCTATGGGCTGTTTTGCTTCCTGGCTTTCTGGGATTTCGTGGGTCGGTGCGCTGCAGGGTCGGAGGATGGCCTGGCTTGCTGCTCTTGTGTGGTGGGGCGCTCCGGTCGTGCGTGCAGCAGGCGTCCTCTGCTGTCGGGTCAGCCGTGTCTTGCCTGGGTGCGGCAGAGCCGTTTGGCTCTGTCTCTGTGGGGTCTTGGGTGGGGCTGGCCGGTGTTAATGTGGCTGTTCTCTACTGTTGTTTTGTTGTTTTTCTCTCATTTTCTGTCTATTTTCTTCCCTCTCTCCTATCTATTATCATCCTTGTTTGGTCAAGCAATAATCTCCCAACTTGGCAATATATGGCGTTAACAAAAATAAAATAAAATAAAATAAATAAAAAAGAATGAACAAAAACACTAATAAAAAGTTTCACTGAAATCTCAAGGGGAGCCTTATATACAAACGGCTCCTCTTGGCAAAGTAAATTTGTTCTGCACAATATGGCAGCCAGACCATAATTCTGCTGTTGCAATGCTGGACTCGACAAGTTAAAAAAAAAAAGAATATACCAACCTCTGACACAACACGGTATCTGCTGCAACGGCTGCGCTCCTGCTTCCCATGTACTACCTCAGTCACAAGGACACACACTTCATTAGTTTGGTTAGGTTGGAAAATAACTTCAACTTGTTAAGCCCTTGAATGGTTTCTGTATCCTGCGGGACACAGTGTGGGATAATTGTGGCAAGCCTGTGCAATTCTTAGTATGAGTGGAGGTAAGGGGTTACCAAGGCCACCCCAGAAGTCTGATTGGCCACTTAAAATTTTAAAAAATGAAGTTTTTTGCTTTTAGGTAGTTGAAGTTGTGTTTAAAAAAACTATTTTGGCGATGTGACAAAAGTCTGCCCGTGCTTTCTTTGCATTTCTGTTGAGCAGATTTGCTGCAGACAAGGCCTGGGTTATATTACAACTTATTAAAGTCTCAAATAATTAAACAAATGAAATAAAACACTGTGATGCCTTCAATCCATCCGTTTATTATCCACACTGCTTATAACCTGGCTGGTTGCCTTTCACCTGTCAACCACAGGACAGATATATAAAGACAACTAGTCATGCTCACACACCTAAAAGCAATTTAATTTCCCCTGTTAACCAATTCTGCTCTTCAAAGTTGATAAATAAAACAAAACACCAAGATATTTTTATGCTAGTAGTTTAAGGTAATAATATGTGTACACATAAAGATAACAGATATTAAATCTGTTAAAGACTTAAAAGAGGGCAGTTTTGTATTTATGAACAAAATGCAGCTGATCATTAAAGAATTTTCACAAAAGTTTAAGTGTAGAGGTAAAAAAAAACAGTCTTCCTTGGATAAACTCTGACATTTTGAAATTAATGAAAGAACGGGATCTTGCTTTGAAAAAAGCGATCAGAACTAAACTGTTTCATGATAAATACCAATTTTCCAAGTTAAGAAATAAAGTAACTAGGGGAATGAGGAAAGCCAGGGCTGATTTTTTCATTTCTGTTATTAGTGAGGCAAAGGGTAATCCTAAGATAATATGGAACCAGTTAAAAAAGCTCCTCGGACAACACCACAATACAGGCAAATCAATCGAACTTAATTTTAATGGAAACTTGACAAAGGATCCAGCCCAGGTAGCTCTGTCCAACACTTGTCAAACATATCACAAATATTGTTAACCTCTCAATATCTGAAA
The DNA here is from genome assembly GCA_036419115.1 of Scarus forsteni. Lineage (NCBI taxonomy): Eukaryota > Metazoa > Chordata > Actinopteri > Labriformes > Labridae > Scarus > Scarus forsteni. Next base: position 11,041,795 of record JAZDUH010000130.1, on the reverse strand, counting down.
GAGAATTTACAACAGTATGGAAATCAGCAGTTGTCACACCAATTTACAAATCTGGTGATCCCCATTCTCCCTGTAATTATAGGCCTATCAGTATTTTACCAATAATGTCCAAAGTTGCAGAGAAATGGGCAGCTGAGCAAATTATACACTACTTGAACAACAGTTCTTTTCATCTGCATCCAATGCAGTTTGGCTTCAGATCTAACCACTCAACCGAGACAGCAAATTGCTTCCTTATTGAAAAAATCAAGTCACTACTAGATAGTCGGGGCTTTATAGGTGCTGTTTTTCTGGACCTCAGGAAAGCCTTTGACACTGTTAATCATGGGGTTCTTTTATCTAAGTTATCCACCTTTAATTTTTCTGCTGATGCCCTTAAATGGATAGAGTCATATCTCCATAATCGATATCAAACTGTGCAAATATATAACCATCAATCTGACGCCCTCTACTTGTCAACTGGTGTTCCACAGGGATCCATATTGGGCCCACTCCTATTCTGTTTGTATATCAATGACTTGCCATCTGTGTGTCCTGAGGTTCATATCCAAATGTATGCTGATGACACTGTTTTGTATGTACATGGTTTGACCAAAGCAGAAGTAGCTCTAAAACTCACCAATGCAATGGCCAAAATTACAGCATGGCTCAATCAGTGCTGTCTCCAACTAAATTTGTCTAAAACAGTTGGAATGTTCTTCACTAAAACAGGTGACTCTGAAGACCCTGATATTATTGTATCAGGTGAAAAACTACAGATTGTAAAAGAATTTAAATACCTGGGTGTTATTCTTGATTCTAATCTGAAATTCAGGGAACATGTAAAAAAAAAGTCTGTAAACAGGTGAAGTTTAACCTTGCAAATTTCAGAGTTATCAGGAACTCCATGTCCACCGAAGCAGCCAAGATGTACATGCATTCAATGATATTTTCTCACATGACCTACTGTCTAACTAGCTGGTCCCAGGCTGGTCAAACAACCTTGAAACCACTTCAGTCTCTGTATAAGCAAACACTTAAAGTCTTTGACAAACATCAAAAACAATTTCATCATTGTGAGATTCTGAAAAAGCATAAGCTTCTAAGCTGGGAAAACTTGGTAATACACATAAATGCATGTCTCGTCTATAAAATCCCACATGGTATGGCTCCCCCACCACTTTCTGATTTTGTCAGTCTTAGAACAAATTCCCATCACACAAGAGGAGTCACGAGAGGAGACTGCATTATCCCTCTTCGAAAAAGTATTTTAGTCAGTCAGTTTTCTCTGTCCAAGCCTCTCGAGAATGGAATAACATACCATCTTTTGTCAGAGAGCTCAACACATATCAGTCATTCAGGTCTTATTTAAAACAGTGGCTTATAAAAAATCAAAACTGTCAGCACTAAAACCATTACCCCTGTCCCTGCCACCTCGTGTCTGCCTTCTACAAATTTGTCTTGTGCATGCAAGAGCTGACTGTATGTGTTTTTTCTGTGCTATGTTGCATTTTTTTTGGTTTTGTTTCTCTTTCCTCTGCTGCTCAACCCAGTTATGCATGCTTTATTTTAATGACCATATGCTTTTATATAGATCTGTCCAGTGTTAACAATACCTTGGTATACCTTATGTCTTGCTTGCATGGCATGGCCTTGTATTTTGTGTTTTTCTGCTGTTCCTTTATATGCTCTGCATGATTTGGAAATTTACTTTATGCAGCTTCCTCTCACATATGATCCTAGTACTGTTTAACTTGGGGTGTGATTTGTTTTCTAATAACTAACTCTGCATTCTTTTATTCTGCTCTGTTTTATTTCATCTTGTGCTTTTAGGTTGCCTATTTTAACATCTGGCCGGGGACTACAGATGAAAACTAGAGAATCTTCATTTCCATGCAGGAAATGCGTTGAAATGCTGAGTGTGACTGCTGAAACTGTGAAATGAAATTGCTAAAAGTAATGCAAAGAAAGTAGAAAATGTGACATGAATAGTTTTAATCAGTAAATCAGGGCTGCAAATGTGTGAAATGTGCTTTAAAAATGTTTGCAGAAAAATTATAGATAATGGAGCTCAGGTCTGCAGGTCACGTGACCACACTGTAACTTCAAAGAAATGTGCAAAAGTTGATGCAGCTTCAACAGTCATATCTAAGAAACTGTAGCAGATAGTGAAAAGTGCACTAAAAACTGTTTACAGTTGTGAAAGAAAGCAGAAAATGAATGACTGTTTTGTAACATGGTTAAATGTGTTGATATTTGTAGATGTACCTAATAAAGTGGCCAGTCAGTGTAATACGTCCAAAGTAAGGTTGAGACTGAGAGTGTAAAGACAAGCATGATTACGCTATTGTAATGAAGAATCTGTACTAGATGGAAAGAAAAGTACCTCCACCTTAGCCTGGATTTGAACCCAGGTCTCTTGCTCCATAGTCTGCTGCTCTAATCTTTTAACCACAGGGCTAAATTGCTGACTCATGGAAAGCATGGTATGTCTCATAGAGCACTCTGACATTCGGTACTTCCGGGTAAATGAACGCTCGCTGTGTCTAAACCGGAGTAGATATCAGGAAAAGGATTTCACCGTGAGCATCCCAAGAACCTGCTAAAACGTGTAATATAATTCTCATATCTGTACTGTTCAAAATGTTAACACAGTGACGAGTAAAAAACGCGCTTCAAACTGCAGCACTCGGCTGTCCGGGGCTTCGGTCTGAAGTCACGTGACATGCTGAACACACACAGATCTCCTCAAAAGTTGGTGTTGCTTAAAAAATCATATTTAAAAAACTGTAGAAGCCAGCAAAAAGCTGAAGATATGTAAACATATTTGAGAAGTTAATTCAGCTCTTAAAGCATGAATGAGGTCTGTAGGTGGAAGCATGCCCAATCTAATTTTTTACTGTAAAAAGTTTAACTGTTAAACATGTGAAAAAAACAAGCGCACTTCTCATGAACATGCTGCATATGTCAATTTTTTTCTGTGAAAATCTGTGCAAATTTGAAGCCTGTGAAAGGTGCCAAATTCTGAAGGAATAAGAAGAAGAAGAAGAAGAAGAAGAAGAAGAAGAAGAAGAAAAAGAAGAATACATTTTAGGAAGAACAATATGTTGAAATGCTGACTCAGGATTCCAACATAAATATCAATTCCCATCCCTAACCAAAATATAACATCTCCCTTGTGTCACAACCAATATTCTCTTGACATATCATCCAAATCCATTGATTACTTTTTCTGTAATCTTGTCCACAAACTAACAAACTCCTTGGTGGAGTTATGTCGGTCAAACTCTGTTACTACAGCAAACCTCATTAACTTATTCCAGCTTTGAGTAGGGCTGGGTATTGATTCAGATTTTCTGGATCGAATCGATTCGATATAACAAGGTCTCAAATCAATTCGATTCACGATTCAATTCGATATTTATTCAGTCTGGGATATCTTAGTTAAAATAGTGCTGTAAATTTAAAAAGTGACCTTTTGACCTGGTTCAAAACATCCTCGGTAAGTTTGCCAGCCTTGATAAAATGACATGCATGTTTGTTTTCCTCCTGTCGTTGTACCAAAGAAGCTGAATGAGAAGATGGCTCACTACGTCCATCTTTCTCAACACCTGGGCGCGTTGGTTCTATAGCCGAATGAGCGTGGTTAGGGTTAGTGATCCATCTGTCTTTCATTCAATCTTTGAGGGGGAGGCGGGGCCTCGCACGCATATACACACTGAGCTGAAACGAGCGTTGTGAGGAGTAACGAGGAAACAGACACTAATATGAATGATGGCATGAAAGCGATGGTTTCTCATCCAAAAGCCACAGTACAAGTGTAGGAACATATTGGTTTTTAACAGAATCAACAAGGTGTGAGCTCATGAACACCAACGAGCCAATATGTCATACTTGTTTGAAAGTAGTGACGATGACGAAGGGAAGGTGCAGCAGGGCCTTCGTCCCAATAATCAGCACTTACTGAGACGTTTGGTCGGTAGAGTAAATATAAATAAAACAGAGCAAAATTGTGCACATTCACAAACACTGTTGTTTGCTACATTCCAAAAGAAATGCAGCCTTTCAATTCAGTTGAAAAGCCAGAAATGCTACAAAGGTTTGACAGACAAGTACGAATTGAGTGGGAAAAAGTACATGTCACAAACAATTCAGGAACTGCATGAACTACATTTTCTTTGTTTTAATTTTTGAGTTTTTATTGGAGTTTCATTTTTTTCTTTACAGAGACAGGGTCTATTTTTTTTTATTGTTGTTGATTAGTATAACTAGTTTTATTTCCATGCAATTTTTACTGAAAGAGAGTCCATTTCATTTTTCCAACTTTTTTTTTTTTTTTTTTTTAATTCAAAAGCTCTTAACCTTCCAGTAACACTTAAATACTCTTAAGAAATTAAAGTGCATTGCTTTTGATATGGTGTACTCACTTTTAGGGTACACCATTAAAGCCGAAGAGCTTGAGGCCCCTCAGCTTGAGGCCCCTCAGCCAGAGGCCTATCAGCCAGAGGCCCCTCAGCTGGAGGCCCCTCAGCCAGAGGCCCCTCAGACAGAGGACCCTCAGCCGGAGGATCTTCAGGCTGAGGCCCCTCAGCCAGAGGCCCCTCACCTTGAGGCCCCTCAGCCAGAGGCCCCTCAGCCGGAGGACCTTCAGCACAGTCCACATGCAAAGCATGACAATGGACAAGCAACCCTTTCTTTCAGTGACATAGCCGAAGAGCTGAAAAAAGCTAAGAATGACCTCTGCTGAGGGGCCTCAAGCTGAGGGGCATCTAGCTGAGGGGCCTCAAGCTGGGGGCCTCAAGCTGAGGGGCCTCTGGCTGAGGGGCCTCTGGCTAGGGGCCTCAAGCTGAGGAGCCTCTGGCTGAGGGGCCTTAAGCTGAGGGGTCTCAGGCTGAGGGGCCTCAGGCTGAAGGTCTTACGGATGAGGGATCTCTGGCTGAGGGTCCTCAAGCTGAGGGTCCTCTGGCTGAGGGGCCTTTGGCTGAGGGGCCTCAAGCTGAGGGGACTAAAGCTGAAGGTCCTCTGGCTGAGGGTCCTCAGGCTGAGGGGCCTCTGGCTAATAGGACTCTGGCTGAGGGGCCAAATACACGGCAAATCAAAGGCAAGGACACAGCCCAGGGGGCCCTCAGCTTGAGGCCCCTCAGCCAGAGGCCTATCAGCCAGAGACCCCTCAGCTGAAGGCCCCTCAGCCGGAGGACCTTCAGCTTTAGGCCCCTCAGACAGAGGACCCTCACCTGGAGGATCTTCAGCCAGAGGCCTCTCAGCCAGAGGCCCCTCAGCCAGAGGTCCCTCAGACAGACGCCCCTCAGCCGGAGGACCTTCAGCCTGAGGCCCCTCAGCTTGAGGCCCCTGGCCAGAGGCCCCTCAGCCAGAGGCCCCTCAGCCAGAGGCCTCTCAGCTTGAGGCCCCTGAGCCAGAGGCCCCTCAGCTGAAGGACAGTCCACCTGCACAGCAGGACAATGGACAAGCAACCCTTTCTTCAGTGACATAGCCGAAGAGCTGAAAAATGCCAAGAATGACCGCTGGCAGAGGGGCCTCAAGCTGGGGGCCTCAAGCTGAGGGGCTTCTGGCTAGGGGCCTCAAGCTGAGGAGCCTCTGGCTGTGGGGCCTTAAGCTGTGGGGCCTCAGGCTGAGGGGTCTCAGGCTGAAGGACTTACGGCTGAGGGACCTCTGGCTGAGGGTCCTCAAGCTGAGTGTCCTCTGGCTGAGGGGCCTCTGGCTGAAGGGCCTCAAGCTGAGGGGCCTAAAGCTGAAGGTCCTCCGGCTGAGGATCCTCAAGCTGAGGGGCCTCAAGCTGAGGGGCCTCTGGCTGAGGGGCCTAAAGCTGAAGGTCCTCCGGCTGAGGGGCCTCAGGCTGAAGGTCCTCCGGCTGAGGGGCCTCAGGCTGTGGGGCCTCTGGCTAGGGGCCTCAAGCTGAGAGGCCTCTGGCTGAGGGGCCTAAAGCTGAAGGTCCTCAGGCTGAAGGTCCTCCGGCTGAGGGGCCTCAGGCTGAGGGTCCTCTGGCTGAGGGGCCTCAAGCTGAGGGGCCTCTAGATGAGGGACCTCTGGCTGAGGGGCCTAAAGCTGAAGGTTCTCTGGCTGAAGGGCTTCAGGCTGAAGGTCCTCCGGCTGAGGGTCCTCTGGCTAAGAGGCCTCAAGCTGAGGGACCTTAGGCTGAGGGGCCTCAGGCATAAGGTCCTCCGGCTGAGGGTCCTCTGGCTGAGGGGCCTCAGGCTGAGGGTCCGCAAGCTGAGGGGCCTCTAGCTGAGGGGCCTCTGGCTGAGGGTCTGCAAGCTGAGGGGCCTCTGGCTGAGGGTCCGCAAGCTGAGGGGCCTCTAGCTGAGGGGCCCCTAGCTTAGGAGCCTCTGGCTGAGGGGCCTCAAGATGAGGGGCCTCAGGCTGAAGGTCCTCCGGCTGAGGGGCCTCAGGCTTAGGGTCCTCTGGCAAGGGGCCTCAAGCTGAGAGACCTCTGGCTGAGGGGCCTCAAGCTGAGGGACCTCAGGCTGAGGGGCTTCAGGCATAAGGTCCTCCGGCTGAGGGTCCTCTGGCTGAAGTGCCTCAGGCTGAGGGTCCGCAAGCTGAGGGGCCTCTAGCTGAGGGGCCTCTGGCTGAGCGGCCTTAGGCTGAAGGTCCTCTGGCTGAGGGTCCTCCGGCTGAGGAGCCTCAGGCTGAGGGTCCTCTGGTTAGGGGCCTCTGGCTGAGGGGCCTCTGGCTGAGGGGCCTAAAGCTGAAGGTCCTCCGGCTGAGGGGCCTAAAGCTGAAGGTCCTCCGGCTGAGGGGCCTCAGGCTGAAGGTCCTCCGGCTGAGGGTCCTCCGGGTGAGGGGCCTCAGGCTGAGGGTCCTCTGGCTAGGGGCCTCAGGCATAAGGTCCTCCGGCTGAGGGGCCTCAGGCTGAGGGTCCGCAAGCTGAGGGGCCTCTAGCTGAGGGACCTCTAGCTGAGGGGCCCCTAGCTGAGGGGCCTCAAGCTGAGGGGCCTCTGGCTGAAGGTCCTCTGGCAAGGGGCCTCAAGCTGAGAGGCCTCAGGCTGAGGGGCCTCTAGCTGAGGGGCCTCTGGCTGAGGGGCCCCTGGCTGAGGGACCTCAAGCTGAGGGGCCTCAGGCTGAAGGTCCTCTGACTGAGGGGCCTCTCTCTCGAGCTCTTCAATTTATACTCTCAGTAGCTGCTTTGATCCTCTTTAATCCTTTGATGAGTTGAATTCCATGACTTCAGTCAATATTATTTCCATGGCAACACAGAATAACACAGATCTATGAGTTATTCTGATTTATTTTAAAAATAAACTAAATGGCCGTCTTATCCTAAATATGTAACATAAAACCTTAATTTATTGACATCACAATTTTTCAGTTTTTCCAAAGATAGTATTTGTTTTGGCAAATGTACATTTGCCAGCTAGAGAGTTGCCCTTGTGCCCCAAAGACTCTGAGACTTAAACCTCTAATTCCAGCCTAGCTGAGGAAGCAATACAGTGAAACCAGTGTTGGTACTCGGGATGTAATGATATGAAAATTTTGTATCACGGTTATTGTGACCAAAATTATCACGGTTATCATTATTATCACCATATTGTTGCAGTGTGCTCAAAATGTTCAAAAAGTACTTTTACACACAATTTAATCACTTAATCCCTTCAATATTCTCATCATAATGGTTCTTTTTTTGTCTCTTTTATCAATAATATGTCAAGAAATGCCCTTTGAGTACATTTTTATCCTATTTTCATGAGAAATAAAAATAAACAATCCTGGAAAGTATTTGTCATTATTATGTTATAAAAGGTGTGATTACAAAAAAGATAAAAACTGATCTGAACTTCAAACAGGATTCTCTTTATAAACAGCTGTAAATGAACATGTTCAAAGTTTTGAGATGACAAAAAATGAGCTCAGCCTATTTTGTATACACTCACACATTTTTGTTTGCCTACAGCATTAGTGTCCATGTTACAGCTCATTATATTAGACCATGTCCAGGACTTTTTTTAAATGACGATAGTCCCTGAAGCAATTAACCCCCTTCATGATTCTCCTCTGGTCTCCCCCCTCCCTGGCAGATCTCCTCTGTATGTTCTCCTCTAAATATTTCCAAATAACGATCAAAAGACGAATTTTAACAAAAACAGACGATCTATGTCAAAATACGGCGAATACACGGCAAATCAAAGGCAAGAACACAGTCCAGGGGGCCCTCAGCTTGAGGCCCCTCAGCCAGAGGCCGATCAGCCAGAGGCCTATAAGCCAGAGGCCCCTCAGCTGGAGGCCCCTCAGCCGGAGGACCTTCAGCTTTAGGCCCCTCAGCCAGAGGCCCCTCAGACAGAGGATCTTCAGACAGAGGCCTCTCAGCCAGAGGCCCCTAAGCCTGAGGCCCCTCAGCCAGAGGCCGCTCAGCCAGAGGCCCCTCAGCCGGAGGATCTTCAGCCAGAGGCCTCTCAGCCAGAGGCCCCTCAGCTTGAGGCCCCTAGCCAGAGGCCCCTCAGCCAGAGGCCCCTCAGCTTGAGGCCCCTGAGCCAGAGGCCCCTCAGCTGGAGGACAGTCCACCTGCACAGCAGGACAATGGACAAGCAACCCTTTCTTTCAGTGACATAGCCGAAGAGCTGAAAAATGCCAAGAATGACCTCTGCTGAGGGGCCTCAAGCTGGGGGCCTCAAGCTGAGGGGCCTCTGGCTGAGGGGCCTTAAGCTGTGGGGCCTCAGGCTGAGGGGTCTCAGGCTGAAGGACTTACGGCTGAGGGACCTCTGGCTGAGGGTCCTCAGGCTGAGGGGCCTCAAGCTGAGGGGGCTCTGGCTGAGGGGCCTAAAGCTGAAGGTCCTCTGGCTGAGGGGCCTCAGGCTGAAGGTCCTCCGGCTGAGGGGCCTCAGGCTGAAGGTCCTCCGGCTGAGGGTCCTCTGGCTAGGGGCCACAAGCTGAGAGGCCTCTGGCTAGGGGCCTCTGGCTAATAGGAGTCTGGCTGAGGGGCCTCAAGCTGAGGGGCCTCTAGCTGAGGGACCTCTGGCTGAGGGGCCTCAAGCTGAGGGTCCTCAAGCTGAGGGGCCTCTGGCTGAGGGGCCTAAAGCTGAAGGTCCTCCGGCTGAAGGGCTTCAGGCTGAAGGTCCTCCGGCTGAGGGTCCTCTGGCTAGGGGCCTCAAGCTGAGGGGCCTCTGGCTGAGGGGCCTCAAGCTGAGGGACCTCAGGCTGAGGGGCCTCAGGCATAAGGTCCTCCGGCTGAAGGGCCTCTGGCTGAGGGTCTGCAAGCTGAGGGGCCTCTAGCTGAGGGGCCCCTAGCTGAGGGTCCTCTGGCTGAGGGGCCTCAAGATGAGGGGCCTCTGGCTGAGGGGCCTCAGGCTGAAGGTCCTCCGGCTGAGGGGCCTCAGGCTGAGGGTCCTATGGCTAGGGGCCTCAAGCTGAGAGGCCTCTGGCTGAGGGGCCTCAAGCTGAGGGACCTCAGGCTGAGGGGCCTCAGGCATAAGGTCCTCCGGCTTAGGGTCCTCTGGCTGAAGGGCCTCAGGCTGAGGTTCCGCAAGCTGAGGGGCCTCTAGCTGAAGGTCCTCCGGCTGAGGAGCCTCAGGCTGAGGGTCCTCTGGTTAGGGGCCTCTGGCTAATAGGACTCTGGCTGAGGGGCCTCAAGCTGAGGGGCCTCTGGCTGAGGGGCCTCTGGCTGAGGGGCCGAAAGCTGAAGGTCCTCCGGCTGAGGTGCCTCAGGCTGAAGGTCCTCCGGCTGAGGGTCCTCTGGCTAGGGGCCTCAAGCTGAGAGGCCTCTGGCTGAGGGGCCTCAAGATGAGGGGCCTCAGGCATAAGGTCCTCCGGCTGATGGGCCTCAGGCTGAGGGTCCTCTGGCTAGGGGCCTTAAGCTGAGAGGCCTCTGGCTGAGGGGCCTCAAGCTGAGGGGCCTCTGGCTGAGGGGCCTAAAGCTGAAGGTCCTCCGGCTGAGGGGCCTCAGGCTGAAGGTCCTCCGGCTGAGGGTCCTCCGGCTGAGGGGCCTCAGGCTGAGGGTCCTCTGGCTAGGGGCCTCAAGCTGAGAGGCCTCAGGCTGAGGGGCCTCAAGCTGAGGGACCTCAGGCTGAGGGGCCTCAGGCATAAGGTCCTCAGGCTGAGGGTCCGCAAGCTGAAGGTCCTCCGGCTGAGGGGCCTCAGGCATAAGGTCCTCCGGCTGAGGGTCCTCTGGCTGAAGGGCCTCAGGCTGAGGGGCCTCTAGCTGAGGGCCCTCAAGCTGAGGAGCCTCAAGCTGAGGGGCCTCTGGCTGAGGGGCCCCTGGCTGAAGGTCCTCCGGCTGAGTGGCCTCTGACTGAGGGGCCTCTCTCCCCAGCTCTTCAATTTATACTCTCAGCAGCTGCTTTGATCCTCTTTAATCCTTTGATGAGTTGAATTCCATGACTTCAGTCAATATTATTTCCATGGCAACACATGGTTATTCAATCAGTTATTCTGATTTATTTTAAAAATAAACTAAATGGCCGTCTTATCCTAAATATGTAACATAAAACCTTAATTTATTGACATCACAATTTTTCAGTTTTTCCAAAGACAGTATTTGTTTTGGCAAATGTACATTTGCCAGCTAGAGAGCAACTGCCCTTGTGCCCCAAAGACTCTGAGACTTAAACCTCTAATTCCAGCCTAGCTGAGGAAGCAATACAGTGAAACCAGTGTTGGTACTAGGGATGTAATGATATGAAAATTTTGTATCACGGTTATTGTGACCAAAATTATTACGGTTATCATTATTATCACCATATTGTTGCAGTGTGCTCAAAATGTTCAAAAAGTACTTTTACACACAATTTAATCACTTAATCCCTTCAATATTCTCATCATAATGGTTCTTTTTTGTCTTTTTTATCAATAATATGTCAAGAAATGCCCTTTGAGTACATTTTTATCCTATTTTCATGAGAAATAAAAATAAACAATCCTGGAAAGTATTTGTCATTATTATGTAATAAAAGGTGTGATTACAAAAAAAGAAAACAACTGATCTGAACTTCAAACAGGATTCTCTTTATAAACAGATGTAAATGAACATGTTCAAAGTTTTGAGATGACAAAAAATGAGCTCAGCCTATTTTGTATACACTCACACATTTTTGTTTGCCTACAGCATTAGTGTCCATGTTACAGCTCATTATATTAGACCATGTCCAGGACTTTTTTTAAATGACGATAGTCCCTGAAGCAATTAACCCCCTTCATGATTCTCCTCTGGTCTCCCCCCTCCCTGGCAGATCTCCTCTGTATGTTCTCCTCTAAATATTTCCAAATAACGATCAAAAGACGAATTTTAACAAAAACAGACGATCTATGTCAAAATACGGTGCATACACGGCAAATCAAAGGCAAGAACAGCCAGAGGCCTCTCAGCTTGAGGCCCCTGAGCCAGAGGTCCCTCAGCTGGAGGACAGTCCACCTGCACAGCAGGACAATGGACAAGCAACCCTTTCTTTCAGTGACATAGCCAAAGAGCTGAAAAATGCCAAGAATGACCTCAGGCTGAGGGGCCTCAAGCTGAGGGGCCTCAAGCTGGGGGCCTCAAGCTGAGGGGCCTCTGGCTAAGGGCCTCAAGCTGAGGAGCCTCTGGCTGAGGGGCCTTAAGCTGAGGGGCCTCAGGCTGAGGGGCCTCAGGCTGAAGGTCTCACGGCTGAGGGACCTCTGGCTGAGGGGCCTCAAGGTGAGGGTCCTCAAGCTGAGGGTCCTCTGGCTTAGGGGCCTAAAGCTGAAGGTCCTCCAGCTGAGGGGCCTCTGGCTAATAGGACTCTGGCTGAGGGGCCTCAAACTGAGGGTCCTCTGGCTGAGGGGCCTCTGGATAGGGGCCTCAAGCTGAGGGGCCTCAAGCTGAGGGTCCTCTGGCTGAGGGGCCTCAAGCTGATGGGCCTCATGCTGAGGGGCCTTAGGCTGAGGATCCGCAAGCGGGGGGGCCTCTGGCTGAAGGGCCTCAAGCTGAGGGTCCTCAAGCTGAGGGGCCTCTGGCGGAGGGGCCTAAAGCTGAAGGTCCTCCGGCTGAGGGGCCTCAGGCTGAGGGTCCTCTGGCTGACGGGCCTCAGGCTGAGGGTCCTCTGGCTAGGGGCCTCAAGCTGAGAGGCCTCTGGCTGAGGGGCTTCAAGCTGAGGGGCCTCAGACTGAAGGTCCTCCGGCTGAGGGTCCTCTGGCTGAGGGACCTCAGGCTGAGGGTCCGCAAGCTGAGGGGCCTCTAGCTGAGGGGCCTAAAGCTGAAGGTCCTCCGGCTGAAGGTCCTCCGGCTGAAGGTCCTCCGGCTTAGGGGCCTCTGGCTGAGGGGCCTCAAGCTGAGGGGCCTCTGGCTGCTCAGTCTTCAGGCTGAGGGGCCTCTGGATAGGGGCCTCAAGCTGAGGGGCCTCCTGCTGAGTGGCCTCAGGCTGAGGGTCCGCAAGCTGGGGGGCCTCTGGCTGAGGGGCCTCAAGCTTAGGGGCCTCAGGCTGAAGGTCCTCTGGCTGAGGGGCCTCTGACTGAGGGGCCTCTCTCTTGAGCTCTTCAATTTATACTCTCAGTAGCTGCTTTGATCCTCTTTAATCCTTTGATGAGTTGAATTCCATGACTTTAGTCAATATCATTTCCATGGCAACACAGAATAACACAGATCTATGAGTTATTCTGATTTATTTTAAAAATAAATAAAATGGCCGTCTTATCCTAAATATGTAACATAAAACCTTAATTTATTGACATCACAATTTTTCAGTTTTTCCAAAGATAGTATTTGTTTTGGCAAATGTACATTTGCCAGCTAGAGAGTAACTGCCCTTGTGCCCCAAAGACTCTGAGACTTAAACCTCTAATTCCAGCCTAGCTGAGGAAGCAATACAGTGAAACCAGTGTTGGTACTAGGGATGTAATGATATGAAAATTTTGTATCACGGTTGTTGTGACCAAAATTATCACGGTTATCATTATTATCACCATATTGTTGCAGTGTGCTCAAAATGTTCAAAAAGTACTTTTACACACAATTTAATCACTTAATCCCTTCAATATTCTCATCATAATGGTTCTTTTTTGTCTTTTTTATCAATAATATGTCAAGAAATGCCCTTTGAGTACATTTTTATCCTATTTTCATGAGAAATAAATATAAACAATCCTGGAAAGTATTCGTCATTATTTTGTTATAAAAGGTGTGATTACAAAAAAAGAAAACAACTGATCTGAACTTCAAACAGGATTCTCTTTATAAACAGATGTAAATGAACATGTTCAAAGTTTTGAGATGACAAAAAATGAGCTCAGCCTATTTTGTAAACACTCACACATTTTTGTTTGCCTACAGCATTTGTGTCCATGTTACAGCTCATTATATTAGACCATGTCCAGGACTTTTTTTAAATGACGATAGTCCCTGAAGCAATTAACCCCCTTCATGATTCTCCTCTGGTCTCCCCCCTCCCTGGCAGATCTCCTCTGTATTTTCTCCTCTAAATATTTCCAAATAACGATCAAAAGACGAATTTTAACAAAAACAGACGATCTATGTCAAAATACGGCGAATACACGGCAAGTCAAAGGCAAGAACACAGTCCAGAATGATACTAATTCTGTTATTCATAAGATTTCTACATTTTTGGATAGAATTACTGATAAGTCACCTGTTATTCCAAACAATGCAAACTACGCATGCTCGCACCGGCTTAGGCTGTTTAATCGAGGGCAGATACATAGCTCTGGCTTTACCAGGCCAACAGCAGCATCACCGTGTGTTATTGACACAGGGTGGTGATCAAACACGGTAAAACGGTAATTTTAGAAACACACAGTAATGATTACCGTGGGAAATTTTACCGCGGTTTACCGTTTTACTGGTAACCGTTACATCCCTACACTTTAGTCCGACATATAATTACATTCATGAAAAAAATGATGTTTCAAAATAACATTGACAATAATATCGTTTATCGGCAATAATTTTTGGAACAATTATCATCCAGCAAACTTTGTTACCATGACAGGCCTAGTGTTATGAAAATACTTGAGTCCTAATTTGATTTTATTGTGATTCTTAATATTTGATTATGTGGCGAGTGTTGCAATACTTAAAAAGCTTATATGTTGGGATTTGCAACCCTTTGTTGTCTTACATTTACAGCCAAACAGAAATCTATAAAACTGCATTAGAAACATCTCAGTATGTCCATCACGTGAAATCAATTGTATAAAAAAAATATGGATGCATGATTTTAGATTTTTGGTAATATCCAATAATGTCAATATCTCAGAACTTTACTGGCTGATATGCATACAAGGTAATGACTGAAAGTAGTTATTTTAAGTGATTTTGGTGCATTTTGGGGTGCTATCCGTATGTTTAGCTGTGTTGCTTATTCTAGAAATGAAATATCCTTACATGTTGTACTCTGTTGTGTAGGTGACTAATCAGGCTCTCCAGTATCCCAGTTGGTATTAAAGGGAAGAAACTATTAACCAACATAAAGTTACCGAGTGGTTTATCTGTAGCAAATATCATAGAAGCATAAACATCAACCCTCACTCAGAGTTTTTGTTGCACAGTATAATTGTATGGGCCTTGAATAAACATGAAGAAAGCACCAAACTGAGCCTCTGAGAACAAAATTGCAGCTGAAAACAAAGCAATCATAACAAATTCTAAATGGAGAAGAGCAATTTAGTGCTGGAGTGAAACAAACAAATCTCTAGGTGCTGTTTTAACGGGTAAGTGGCTCCTGCTATGATTTCACAAATCACAACGATAGAAAGTCAGAGAGGAGGGGTCGAAGCTCAGCACAAGTTAGGTGTAGATAAAAGAGGAGACACATTTTCTTTCCAGCTGTGACTGAAGGGAAAAGTTTCAGGGCCGGTAAGTAAGAGAAAACAAGGAGCCACACTGCAAAATCAGAGGTTTTGGTGAAATCTGATTTTTTTGCATGGTTGTTCTCATTATGAATAAAAGTGACTGCCATCAGATTTTAGTATGAGTCGTCTATTAATCTGAAGTGACCTGTCATCAGGCCACAGGCAGAAACAGATTCGTCTGTGGGAAAAAGGCAATACACCGAAGTGTTGTGATATTCAGCCTGGCAATAGTACATTTATTCATGGTCACCAAGCATAGATATTTCTTAATGTATAAATGTTTTCCAATATTTAACAAAGCTTTCGGTTCCACAGAAATATAATTACACACTAATTTCATCTTAGGCCACATTCACACTGCAGGTTTTAACACTCAAATCTGATTTTTTTGTTTATATCTAATTTTGTGTTGCTGTTCACATTAAAATTTAAAGTGGCTGCCATCAGACTTTAGTATGAACAGTAATGAACAGAAATTCCACCGGACGCGAAAGCGCCGTGCAGCGTCCTTGAAGCGTACTTCGGAGCACTTCGCTCCCATTGTAGTCTATCGGGCAAATTCCACTGCACGCGAAAGCGCCGCGCCGCGTTACTGAAGCGCCGGTGCACACCAAGGTGTGAGAGATACGCTTCAGGTCTATTTTCTGTGTGGCCGCTTCCAAACCTCGTAAATTCACTGTCGTTAAGAAAGCACCAGACAGGAAGTCACCATATGGAGTAACCGGAAGTTTCAAAATAAAACACAAACCACGGACTCTTGCACTTAATTTTCCTCAATTGATTGTCATTATGTCAAAACCGGAGGCACGAGCATCAGGTCAGCAGTCGGTCAGAGGGTCCCAGAGACAACACGACACCATGGACGAAGAAAAGTGAATGGTAGAGGGACAGAAATATAAAACATTGTATACATGACACCATACATCTTCCTACATGGATATAGATGTATAGAAGTTGAATAATTCACGAAGCTGTGTGGTTTGGACAAGCAAAGGGACCTCAGAGAAGCTAAGCAAGGTGTTGTTTATTTCTTTTCTCAGTCTATAACATGTTTTGTGAGAGTGTGACATCGCTATTCTCATGAGAGCCTGTGGCTCTCCAGGGATCAGCCCTCCCCCTCCGGGGCTTCGCTCCGCGGCGCTTCTGGGCGCGCCGCCTCCAGTGGGGTTTGCCTGTCGGAGCAAAACCGCGGCGCATTCCCGTGCGGTGGAATTTGGGAGTAAGACCCTGAAGTGACCCATCATCAGAGCACTAGCTGACTCAGGTACGGCTCATCAGTAGAGCTGTGGAGAAAAAAATCAAAACAATGTACTACTGCGATATTTAGTGTAGGGATAATAAATTAATACATGGCCAACAAGTATTCATGTTTCTCAATGTACTAATTTCCAACATTTAATAAGGCTTTTGGTTCCATAGAAATACAATTACATAGTAATTACATCTTGGGCTACATTCACAATGGTACACATGTAGGGATGTAACGGTTACCGGTAAAATTTCCCATGGTTATCAATACTGTGTCCAATTAAAATTACCGTCACAGCGTGTTTGATCACCACACTGTGTCAATAATGCACAGTGATGCTGCTCTTTGACTGGAAAAGTCTGAACTGCTCCTCGGTGTGTTGTTTGGCCTCTGAGAAGTCCTGTACAGCAGTTGGAGCCTCGCTCAGACTTAAAGGTTTTCTGACTCAAAATGGACAAAGTCTGAAGTCTGGTCTGGTGAAGTTTGGATTCTACAAGGATGTCGAGGGGAAGCTGAGTGATGACAGTCACCCTGTCTAAAACACCAAGCTGTGGTGAAAGACTAAATGCACGTGATTAAAACTTCTGTAACTCCTCGAGTAAATGAGCAGAGAGAGAGAGGACTCAGAGAGCCATACCTGAGTGAATTACAGGCGGTTTATCACTGTTTTCTGTGTAAATAATGTATAAAGGTTGTAAATAACAGCATTAGTTTCAATCTGGAGTGTGTTTCCTTGCCGTTCTTTCACCATTTATTTGCCATGTTTTGCTGTATTTCATCGTAATATATTGTCTTTTTCCGTCAAAGTACGTGTTTTATGAATTTAATCAATCTTAATTTGGAAATATTAAAGAACAAAATGTCGAGGAGAACTGCCATTGAAAGGGGAGAGCAGAGGAGAGTCCTGAAGGGGGCTAATTGCTTCAGTGACTATCGCTAGTAAAACAGAAAAAAAAAGCATGTACATGGTCTAATATAAGGAACTGTAAAATGGACAATGTGATTCTTATAAAGAGAATACTGTTTAAAGTTCAAATCAGTTATTTCTTTTCTTGTAATTACACACAGTTTACGCATGTATAACAAAATAATGACAAATACTTGCCAAATTTTTTACTTTTATTTCTCATTAAAAAGTTTAAACAAATTCACTTATAGGACATTTCCTGACACAATTATTGACAAAAAAAGACAAAATAACTGGTAAAATTATAATATTAAAGGGGTTAAATAATTTCAAGACTGTGTTAAAGTACTTTTTGAACATTTTGAGCACACTGCAACAATACCGTGATAATTTTAGTCACAATAACCATGATATGAAATTTTTTATCCAATTAAATCCCTATACACACGTCAGTGTGTGTATCACTTTTGAAGGGGTTGTGCAGTCAGAGTCAACAAACTTATGACAAAGTAATGAGGAGAAAAATAAGATTGAGAAAGTGCTAGAGAGTGCTAATGGGAGCCTTTCAGCCACTTCACTGATTATTGTCGAGCCTTATGCAACCCAACTTGAAAAATACTGGACTATCCCTTTAATATGCCCTTCATAAGTCTGATTGTGTGTTGTTCTCAAGGGTATTGTAGCCATTCTTTGTCGGGTCTCCAAAAAGGACTCACCAGGAGCTAAATAAAGGAACCAGCTGATCTTAACAGTATTAACATCATCACCTTAGCTGTCTTATTTTGAAGTTCCTGAGCTCCATATTAAAAAAAATAATAATACAAATGGGATTTCTCGGTGCACGGTTGAGTGCAGGTTCATAAAATCCATGATGAGTTACTTTGTGTTTCATAGCGGCATATAAAAAGTGATATATTGAGAGTTTCTCTCTGCATGATGAGGACCTGGTCTGATTGCAGAGAAAGGACAAGTGGCTTAAATGTTGCGTGTTGTTGGAGGTGGCCTAATTTTCTGAGTGTCCTTGAGGGTCGCCATTACTACAAGAGGTTACAGTCTGCTCTTTCCCACCCCTCATGATCTCACAATCAATAAATCGTTCATCATTATTCACCTGTTGATTTTAGGCTGCAAAGGTCATGACCTCAAACACTCGTTATTAACCCTTACAACTAGAAGCCTCTGATTTTTGTGTCCGCCTGGATCATCTTTGGGATCATTTATGTAGAACCTCAACCCCTCCAAGCAAGGTCAAAAAAGATGTCTTCTTTTTCAGGATAACCTTGTATATCAGGATAATTATGTTGTAGAGATATTAGATTTATGTGTTAAAAGTTGTGTGACCATAGAGACAAATAAAAAAAAAACAATCAAAATGGAATTTAAATCACACAAAACTTCACCCAAATCATAAACAGATCTTTGATGATCAAGCTTTTTCTAATCTGAGTATGGTTCCCACAAGCCCTGGGCAAAAGATACAAAACTAACAATATGAAGACACTTTCAGCAATAAAATATTAATATATCTCTAAATGTTTATTTTCTCCATCCGGTCTTATAAGGTAATTATGTGGTAGTTTCTGTCCCAGGTGCTTCAGGTTACTCAAAATTAATTTTTTGATTTGGTTGAAAACTGACAGGTTATTATCTTGTCTCTTGTTAATCTTTGCCTGTTCCTGCTTAGACACTTTCATCAAAAAAGTGGTATGAAGTAATTGGGGCCATCCAATATGTCAGTGGACTTATAGGAAATTAAAGGAGACATATCATGCTTGTTTCTCCTTTTCACTGTGCCAGACTAGGATGCCTGTAAAGCATTTCTGCCCTCAGTACAAGTCATTTAGTTCCTTCATTGCCCCACAATAGCGTTCTCAAAATCCTCATTTAAGGCCATTATCAAGCTCTTGTTGAAACGCTCGGTTCTCAGGCTGACCTACAGTAACCTCGCAACATCACAGCCCTTTGTGCTCTGATTGGTCAGTTCTATCAGAGCTGCCGAGAGGGTAGAGCCAGCCTGTCCTTCTTCTTCTACTGTAAAGGCTCAAAGCAGCGACCGCGTATTGAGTCCCCCTACAAGCCAGATGAGTGAGTGTGAGCTAGGGAGCTATATACTGCTGCTTGGTGGATGTGTTCCTCACTGATGGTTGTGAGGCTAACGGACATCACAGAGGAGGAAGTGTTTTATCAGATTACTCCAATAACAGAAATGTACCTCGTGTTGTCATGACGATTTAAATCTCGCGGTCATCTCGCAAAGACCTATTTTCAGAGGCATCAAATCTCGTTCTAGGATATCAGAAAAAATACAATATTGGGGTGTAAGGTCTTGTTTTCAAATTTATTATATTATATGTAAGTATTAAATCATGCATCAGCATGATATTTCTCCTTTAAGTAAATTGAAGAAACCCCAAAAAGATAACACTTATACCCCTAGGTCCCAAAATGCTCCCTCTTCTAAAAGTGTAATAAAAAGATGATAGGCTAAATCAGTTTTTATTCAATACCATCAAATCAAGACTTCAACACTGATATAAAAACTTGTATCTATTATTCTGTATTTTTCATGTTTTTATGCTCTTTTTGTCATAAAAAACTGTATTTTCCATGGGAAAAACAAAATATATAATTTCAAAAAATGAGGTGCAGTGTTACACTTTCACCATATCACATTTTTTTAAATGCAGACCTAATCAAGGATCTAACAATTTTTTAATCATTTTAAAATTGAATATGTTTTTGTGCTTTTTTGTCATTAGAACTCCTGATTTTTGTCAATAGAAAAAACAAAATATGCAACATTTTTCCAAAAATGAGGTGCAAAGTGGAATATTTGCAATGAAAAAATTAAAACCTTGACAAAGTCAATAACTGACTCTTCTGTTTCACAAAAAAGAAACAGAAAAGTTATAAAGCCATGTAAAGTCATGTTTCTTAATTAAGATGTCAGATTATAGTTTATAGCGGTTCAGTTTCAAACATATTTTTGAAAGATTTATGAAAAAAGTACGTTTACTAATTTTATGACAAGTGCTCTAATATTTTTGGTAGGCACTGAACACTGTAAACAGGTTCCTGTAAAATTTAAACTAACTTCTTTGCAACAAGATGCCAGTAAGTAGCTGTAGATGTCTTTACAGTAGCATTGCTACAGGTAGTAACAGCTAATAACTGGATTTTCAAAACCAGCATTCTCACTGTAATTTCATTTACATTATCATTGGTGTTTAACGTTCTACAATGACTTGAATGCATTTGAAATTATAGTCAACTTGCTTTTTTGTAAGTTTTTTTTACTATATCATTAACTATTTAAAGGTGCTATGTGGAGAATCTGTTTCCGGCGACATAAAGACTCTGCTACCCATGAGCACGTGTGGCGACTGTCATAAAGACGTGACCCAAGCCAAAGCGTGCGTTTGTTGTGATGCTAATGAATGTAGCTCAGACCTTCCTCAGAACTCTGCATTGCTTTTCAACTTTTTTTTTCAACAACTTACAGGAATGCAAAGTGACGAGGTAATGTATCTCTTTCTAGTTACATCGCGATAGTTTTTGATGTGTGACAAGAAGTAATTTTTGGAAAACTTACGGCGTGTTCACACAGAAAGCGTTGTGCTCTGTACCTGCTGTGGAGAAGTCAGCTGCGGGCTAGGCACCGACGTCGGCACTGGATGCATCCCTACGGAGGCGGTGTGAGCTCGGTGAGTTCCGCTGTTTCATGCAGGAGCTGCGTTTGGACCACGGCCGGTTCCAGCGGTACTTCAGGCTGACTGTCGCCCAGTTTGAAGACCTGCTAGCCAGGGTTGGTGCCAGGATCTCCCGTCTAGATCCCAACTACAGGCAAGACAGTCCAGCGGCAGCTGCGGAGCACCTTTCCATCTGTCTCCGGTGAGTTTAACAGTTTGACAAATTAGCAAGACTACGACCCCCAGAATGCCCTGCGTCAGTGACGATCTCCACGCTGATAGCTTCGCTTCGCCGCTCGAAAAGTTCAATTATTTCAACTCGAGCGTCAAGCGGCGAGCGTTTTTCGCTGGAAACGCTCGCCGCTCAACGCTTGAACGCTTGACGCCGCTCAATGCTCGCCCCGATGCAGCGTCAATTCGTGTCTTTACATTGACTTTGTATGTAATATCAACGCATGAAAAATTTGCGACGCTGTCGGTGTGAACACGCCGTTAGTATCGTAGTTTTGTAGCCGGCTATATATCGCTACTTACAGCCCCATGCACTAAGATGTGTCTGAATAATATAAATTTGCTCTAGTTTTAATTGTCTTGTTCCTGAAGTTGAGTATCCAGGCCAGTCCAGCCCTGTCAGACCCGACCGCGAAGCTAAGGAATAGCATAGACTAGAGAATTTGCATTTCCATGCAGGAAATGCGTTGAAATGCTGAGTGTGACTGCTGAAACTGTGAAATGAAAGTGTTCAAAGTAATGCAAAGAAAGTTGAAATTGTGACATGAATAGTTGTAAGCAGGAAATCAGGGCTGAAAATGTCTGAAATGTGTAATAAAAATGTTTGCAGCACATAATAGATACTGGAGCTTAGGTGTGCGTCGTGACCACGCTCTAACTTCAAAGAAATGTGCAAAAGTTGATGCTGCTTCAACAGTCATATCTCAGAAACTGTAGCAGATAGTGAAAAGTACATCAAAACTGTTTGCAGATGTGAAAGAAAGCAGAAAATGAATGACTGTTTTGTAACATGGTTAAATGTGTTGGTATTTGTAGATGTACCTAATAAAGTGGCCAGTCAGTGTAATACGTCCAAAGTAAGGTTGAGAGTGTAAAGACAAGCATGATTACGCCATTATAAAGAAGGATCTGTATTAGCTTGAGAAGAAAAGTACCTCTACCAGGAATTGAACCCTGGTTTCCCGCTCCACATCTCGCTGCGCTATCTATTTATCTGTGGGGTTAAATATGCTGAATGATGGAAAGCAGGCTATTTCTCCTGAGCACAGCAGCTCAGCACTGACAGTGCTCGGTGCTTCCGGGTAAACGAACGCTCGCTATGTCTAAATTGGGATAGATATCAGGAAAAGGATTTCACCGTGAGCGTCCCAACAACCTGCTGAAACGTTTAATAAAATTCTCATGTCTGTACTGCTGAAAATGTTAACACAGTGGCGAGTTAAAAACGCGCTTCACTCGGCTGTCCGAGTCTTCGGTCTGACGCGCTCTAACATGAAGGATTTCCTCAAAAGTTGGTGTTGCTTAAAAATCCATATTTAAAAAACCTTAGACGCCAGCAAAAAGCTGAAGATATGTAAAAATGGCTGAGAAGTCAGTGCAGCTCTTAAAGTACGAATGAAGTCTGTGGGTGGCAGCATGCCCAAGCTGTGGAGCTTCAAAGTTGCAGAAGTTTTCAGCAGAGCTGCGGAAACGTCCCATTGATTTCAATGTAAAAATACATGCAGAAAGTATTTTTTACTGTAAAAAGTATAACTGTTAAACCTGTGAAAAATACAAGCGCACTTCTCATGAACATGCTGCATATGTCAATTTTTTTCTGTGAAAATCTGTGCAAATTTGAAGCCTGTGAAAGGTGGCAAACCTGAGGAATAATAAGAAGAAAAAGAACAAAATGGAGGTTAGGGAGAACAATATGATGAAATGCTGACTCAGCATGTCAACATAATTAGCCTTTTGGCTAACTCTGACATATTTACTGTAATGTCCATTAATATGCATTGTCCCTGTAAATCAAATAAACATAAACATTAACATCTTGAACCAAGCAGTGGTGACTGGGAATATCAGCGAAGAAAACAACAGAGAAAGCTGCAAATCCATTTGGTATGATACTGCCAGCGAGCAAAAAAAATACAACCTGCTGGAAGCGCCCCCACTGACCCAGGAATTCTATGGTTTCATCATAGTCCTTCATTGCTTAATCTGTTCCACTTCTGCAGACCCTAATGAACATTAGCTCCTTATACAGATCACAGAGTATTCCCGCCAGAGGAAACATGTACAGCAGACACACCTTTTATTACTTTTATTACCTTTTATTAATTACACGCTTGTTTTATCAGCCTTATAAAACTTTCTATCACTCCTACTGTTGCATAAATGCATTATGTACTTGTAAAAGTTAACAATTAAAAGTATTATCTTGCACAGCATTACCGCATGCTGCGGGTTACACTGCCAAAATAACACCTCAGATCTCTAAGACCTGTCTAACACACAGTAAAGTGTAATGTTGGCTGACTAGATAAATGTATGTAGAAAAGCAACAGTCGTCTGCAGGCAAACTCACTTTCAGTTCTGTTTACTATATGAGCTTCTTTTTTAACAAGCATTTTCTTCCAAAATGTATTTTAAAAAACCACCAAAGACACAATTAAAATAAATAAGCCCATCAATCATTGACAAGACTTTCAATTTTTCATGGTTTGCACTTAATAAAAGCAAATAAAGAAAATAAAGGATCCATTGTTCTCCTGCTGTTAAGTGATCAAAATAAAAAAGTAAATACAAGAAATAAAGTGTTCTAGACTTCCAAAACAAATCACCAGGTTTTCACAGGGCTTAAATGGGAAAAAATCACTTGGTTTATAAATGACAGAGTTTAGCTGCTGATAAAAATCACGTGTGTTAAGCCTTTCCAAGAAAAGCAAACTTTACTACTTTTGCTAGACATTTATTAACAGCTGCTGTATTTAAACTAGTAGTAAGATAGAAGACTTTAGAAAATGTGGCTGCCTCAGATGAGACTGTGATTATGTTTACTAATGGATTCATGGGCAAATGTAATTTTGAACACTTTATTGAACACATTTACAAATATAAAAACATATTGACACTGATAGAGGTTCAGTTGCTCAGTAAAAATATAAAATATAAACTCTGCAAGGCAAACATTTCAGTTGGTCGTCATAGTGGGCAGTTGAGGGGTACCAGGTTTTTGGGTGTTTCTTTGTCAGCAATGCATGGACACTTCAGTCTGTCAGAAATGAAAGACAGAAAGTATTAATGCTTGCATTTTTATCATAGGATGCAGCATGTATATATGTTTAAAAACATGTTTATCTGAAACCATTTAATTCATAAACAACATAATGACAAAACCCACTACACTGGAGTACTTAAAATCATTTTAGACAAAGTCTCCGACATGTTTTAGGCTATGGGTGGATTTCCATGGCTATGGAAATTGATCCTGAACACAAAACTGAATAGATAATCAAGCCATTGTTGACAAAAAAACTAACATTTAAAATTATCTAAAAACTGTAACTATGTCATTTTTAATGGTCCCTGTTTATTCATTTTTAACTAATCTTCTCACACATCCTCTACACTGAATAGTAAACCTTTACAAATTACTTTAATTGTTCATAATCATTTTTGTGTTGCCTGCGTTATCATCCTTAAAACATCCACAAAGCACCAGTTTTTCTGTCATTGGGTTGTAAATGCATCTACTGCAGATTGAATTAAAAGCTTTATAACCTTTTTAAAGTTAACACACTAGATTGAAAATACATTCAAAGTCATTGTTCTTATGTATGTATGTGAAATGTAAATCATTAATAAATATTTTTTAGTTTTCTTACTAACATGTCATCCATGTTAATATCCGTGATCTGCTGTTTCCACTCAAGATAAGGAGTCAAAGTTTGCACAAGTACTTTTAAACTGTGTGTGTAAGCATTTAACCTGTATTTTTTTCCACCTTTAATGTTTTAGCAAATTAATCTCATTCTACATTTTTCATGACATATGAGATATAAACTGAAAAAAAACGTCATAGCAAAATGACTAATTAAAAACAAGATCACTTCCTGTACCAATTCATCCCTCATAATCAAAAACACATTGACAATACTATGACTTGTAATAATTTTCATTTTAAACAGGTTTACATCTTAAGGAGCCCACCTTTTTCTTCGTTGCATCTGCTGAAAAGTTTCAGGCAGAGGTTTTCCAAAACTCTCTGGAAGGTAGAGAGAAGAAATGGCTGACAAAACAGCCAGGGTGCCCATAATGATGTAAGGAAGGCACTGATTATACAAGCCTTTAAAAAACAAGAGAAAAGATTAGAAATAAGGAAGCTTTGGCCCTTTGCAGGTTTGCTTTACACATTATATTGCCTGTATAAGAAAGAGGAACTGCAGCACTCCAAAGTTAAAGTCAAAACACACATAACTCCTCTGCTGTTTGAATGCAGTATGCGTCATAATTCCCACTTCTATGTGCTAACAGGTGGGACATGGGTTAAAATATAAAATGATTATATACTCAAATACTTCTGAAGCATAATTTCTTGTTTTAAGCCGGGTTTGTCTTTTGAAGAGTTCACTTGGCTTCAAAGTTTTTTATGCTATTAAATGGTCATACTAAAATAAAAACACATATTTTATCCATTTGTGAAATTAATACAGAATAAATAATTATTTAACATCTCTAAATGTCCATATCTGCTTTAAACTCAGCACTAAAGATGCCCATTATAGCCTGGCTCAGTAATTAAAATTAGATCCCTCAGTTGTCTGCACTAAAGAAGCTTATATGTACATCTTTTTGGAACATCTTTACTAGTTTAGATTTGCATTCAGCTGTAAAGCTGCTGACAGCCACTAATAGACTGTTAATAGCTGCTGCTTTGCTTGCGTGGATGCATACATTAAATGTATGGCATCTATTTAGTCTCATGGTAGCAGCATTGTGTGGCATTATTTTATTAGATAAATAATGATGTCAGCCTGCAAGGATGGCACTGCTAGGACTGCTAATGTTAGCGTACACCTCACATTACTTGCAACGTGGTCCAGTATTGACTGAACACAGTCTATTTGACTGTTTTTTAAGTGTTGGAATAGTCAACTAATTCAGTTTGTGTAAAATCATATTTGGAATCCCTATCAGATTCATCATCCTCTTTGCAGGGAGCTGACCTGACCAAACACATCTTTTTCGTTTTATCTGACGGGTAAATGTGTTTTGGTTTGCAGAAGGGGCAGAACATTGACAAGTTGAATCTACCTGCCTCAACACTGTAAACCGGCTTTAAAAACATAAATAATGTTAGATATAGGTTTGCTGACCCAATATGTAACTTGAAAAGTATCTATGACTTAAAGGACCTAGTGACAGTTTCTGCTCAAAGTAAGTAATAATGATCTGTCAGAGACAAATAAGCAGAGTAGAGGAGGCTGTTTGTTGATCATAACAATCTGTCAGCTAACAGGTAACAGAGATGCATTCACTATACAATGTAACCGCATGCCCTCTTTACGCAGAGGAATACGGTGAAAACTGAGTTCTCCATGATGCACATCTGTTTCTGAATCAAGGGAAGCATCACAAAAACCCATCTCAGCAATATTTGTCTTATAATGTGCTTTTAATTAGTCTAAAACAGCCATTCAAAGCAGCTAGCTAACTATGGTGGAGTGATTTAGCGGAGGGACACACGGCGTGAGTCGGCTTAGGTCCGGATAAACTTTATATTTCCGAAAGATTAATGCACTTCAAAAATTGTCTATGTAGCGTACTCTTAAACTGTGGTATTACTTTTTGATTTGAGTTCTTGTAGGCGGAGAAAATAGCCTTTAACTCCGGTACGGTACTTTTCTATTAGCGTCTTTTCTGCGTCACCGATGGTCACAGTCTGTGGCTTTCTGGTGGAGAGGAGAGAACTTTCTACTGTATCTGCTGTCCTTAGTGACCGTATGGAGCTCATACAAACCCACTTCAAAAATACTGAACTATCCCTTTAAAGAGTGTGTGCAGAGCCTTTAGCATGGTCAATAACATTATTAGCATACACAAAAACCGTCAAAAGCATTTTATAAATTTAGCCACCTCATAAACAACCATTCAAACCAATTTGGATTATATTTATTCCTATTAAATTGTATCTAAAGTCCTGAAACTCACCAAGCTGTATCAACAACGGGGCAAAGCAGATGCCCAGTTTCGAAACTGTGCCACATGTCCCTGTGGCTGTATTCCTGATCACTGTTGGGTAAAGCTCAGCGATGTAGGCAAACATCAGGCAGGATCCAGTGGTGACTGAATATTTACCCAGCATCTCCAGTGCAAGGGACAGATTTGATAGATCTAAAAAATACATTTTACTGTGTTAATGAAACAGATAAAACAGCCAGTACACAGAGCCTGAATTTTGTTGCAAATAACAGGCATCCTGCACAACCTCCACTGCCTGGCCAAAAAAGAAATGTCACTACCTGGATTTAACCAAGCAAATAGGTACAAGCCTTCTATTGGATAATAACTGCATGGGTGATGATATTTCAGCTGGAAACAAGTTATTTAACCCCAGCTGATGCAATGATTAGCTTCTCATTTCTTAAACAACCATGATGAAAGACACATCCTGTGGTCATGGAAAAGATGTTAGTCAGATGTTATCATTGGCATGCATCAAGCAGAGAAAACAACTCAGGAGATTGAAGAAACTACTAAAATTTGGTTAAGAACTATCAACACATTACAAAAACTAGAAGGATAGTGGAGAGCCCTCGTCTTCGAGGAAGAAATGTGGTCATAAAAAAAATCCTGAATGATAGAGATCGGTGAATCACTTAAAACGTTTGGCCAAAACATATCGAAGAAAAACATGGATGGAACTCAGGGGTGTGTTTAATCGAGAAAGTAAGAGCATTTCTACGTGCACAATGCAAAGGGAACCCAAGGGATTGAAAAGCTGTGCAGCCTTAAAAACACAAATCAGTAAGGATAACCAGAAAAAATGTTAGTTTGCTAGGGAGCATAAAGATTGGACTCTGGAGGACTGAAAGAACATCATGTGGTCTGATGAGTCCAGACTTACCCTGTTCCAGAGTGATGGGCACAGGTGAAGTGATGCACCCATCATGCCTAGTGTCTACTGTCCAACCCTGTAGGTTCAGTGCTATGATCTGTGACAAATCTTGTGACATTGCAGAAGCTTAACGACGTCATCATCACCGGGCTCCCCCCATCAAATCCCCATCAAGCTTAACGAAAAAATGCCACAGTGAGTACATACTGTAATCAAAGCTAAAGGCAGTCAATGAAATATTAGAGTGACCTTTGTTTTGGTGGTCACTTTCTTTTTGGCCAGGCAGCGTATTTTACAATATCATACAATAAATTCCTACAAGATCACCTAAGATCCAAAAAGAATTTACCCCCCTCAGTATGTCACGTCAGAGATCTGCATCGAGTTATGAAACTGATCAGAAACACACATAGCACGTCAAAACAATATGTATTATTGCTTACTTTCAGGCACAAGCTGAATTAAGTACAGGGGCACTGCTTCAAGCAGCAAGGTACTGATGACAGACACTCGCCGTGGGAGATACAGCAGAGCCAGCCAGCTGGAAATGTAAGCAGGAACCTCTACGGCTGCGGAGATAAAACAGCTGATGTATACATCTGCATGGAGCTGGGATGTGTTGAACGACAGGCCATAGTATCCAAGAATCATGGTGAAACTAGATGACACACAAAATGACACAAAGCAAAGATGTTTGCATAGAAATCTGCATGAAATTACTTTAAAGATATAAATAGAGAGGTGACTTTGTCAGTGCATAAATATTTCCGATAAATGTCTCTCAGCATAAATCAACATTTTTCATGGCGTCAGTGTGAGGTGTCAATTGACACAAGCCAGTAAAACACAATCAGTTCTTCTTCTTATACCACCTTACAGGATGTTGCTGTGAAAACATTGTCCATGCAATTATATATGCTGAACATTTATGTATTGATATTCAGTAACAAATATTTTATGTCCTTTGTTAAGCAAGTCTGAAAAGAGCCAAACTGTAATGACTAAATGACTAGGTAATCTCCAAAACTGCAGCTTTTGTGGGGTGTTGCAAGGCTGCAGGGGCCAGAATCCATCAAAAGCAGTCCAAGGAAGGAAAAGTGGTGAACCAGCATCAGACTCATTCATACAGGAGTGGGGCAGTGGGGACTGAATTATAAGCATATATGAAGAAGTGACAGCCCTACTGTGGCCCTGTGTTGTGCTTGTTTGTTCTGTAGTTGGAGAATATCTTCTCTTTCTGTTGTTTTCCTGTCCACCAGAGCACAACAGGAGATTGGGTTATGATCATTTTTTACTTACGACACAAAGGAGAGAATGAGAGTCAGGACTCTGGTTTGGCTTTTCCTCAGCAGGTCAAGCGCACCGTAGTGGTCTTTTAGCTTGGTTTCTGACTTTTCAACCTGCAAAAGACCAAAAAATAAATAAAAATAAAAAATCGTACCTTTGTTTTTGTGTCTTCTTTTGGGAACTGAACTTCATTTTCAACATGCACCACATGCCGTCATTGAACTTAAAAAACTTTTCTGAAATGGAAAATATATAATTACCAAGAATAAGGATATATGAAAAGAGAGAAAAAAGTTAACCACATAAATTGAGACATGTGGCAATTATTTTGTATTCTTGATTATTGATTAGCTGAACTGGGGGTGACTGAGCAGCAAAACCGCATGCAGTAGCTGGGATCTGAAATAAAATGGCTTTATTCGGCATATCATCCCAACGTTATTCCTGTTTTCTGTTCAGATGCTGTGTTTCCAAAGCTTCAAATATTACTTAAACCTAGATAACTTTGTAAAGAGTTATGCCTTTAAGTTTGATGCCAAAAAAGCCTTACTCTATAACCTTCAAAGATCACCCTTGGAGCCTGAACTTTGTTCCACCTGGCAGCTTTTCTCACTACAGCCTCAGCGTCCTCCACTCTTCCTTGGGAGAGCAGCCATCGAGGAGATTCTGGGATGAACCTGCCACATTACACAGCAAAGAAGACAGAAGTCCTGAGAGGGTTTATATTTCTCTAGGACAGAAAATAATAGAATTTAATGAGTGGTTGTCCTTAAATAAAGTCCAAAAATCATATCACATCTAAAAAGATAGTAGTGGAGTAACATACACACTCACACACTCTCACACACACAAACAAACTCCCCTTCCTGTTGACTGTGACTGTGCACTTTATTATTTATGGTATTTTTATTGATGCTCCTTGCACCATGTTTTCCCTGCTTTGCCTTGTTTTACTGTCTTTATAGTCTTACTGTGTCTATGTGTGGTCTTGTGATTTTGCTTTGTTTTTTTTTTTTAATGAAAATTGTTCAACTGAAGATGCTGCAACACTCAAACTTTCTGCTCAAGGGATGAATAAAATACCTATCTACCTAGCTGTGTTTTTCTTAGCTGGATAATTGTTTTGGATATTTCTGAGTCAAATAAAAACAAAAGTAAAATAATTGCAGTGCTTGATTTGTCAGCTCTCCCATTCTTTGTTTAAATAATTGTAATCCCTGTAGGAAGTGTTTCTTACCACCAGAGGGGGAGGTAGGCCAAGCTCGGCACAGTCAAGGCCACAAGGAGAGATTTCCAATCCCTCAAAAAGTATGCAAAGAGTGGCAGCAACATGTAGCCGACAGCAAAGCCAAGGCATGTGCCCAAAGATGAGAAAAGAACTCGCACATTGCCTGTCAAAGTCTCAGCACCTGCAAACACAGATTGATAATATAATGACATATATAAGGATCATTCTGAACCTGATAAGAAGTAACACATATGAGTGTAGTACTTATAGGACAAAATATTCATATGTACCCAGCACTAAAGCGCCTAGAAAGTTGGACATCTGTCCTAAACCGTTGATGAAGAGGAGGACGGTGAACATTGTCCATGAGAGGGAGAAGATCTGGATGAAGGTAAAAACCGTCTGAACTGCCATGGTCAGAAAGAGAACAGGTTTCCTTCCAAATCTGTGAGGATATTAATAAAAAATGTGTAAAAAAAAATAGAAGCACAGAACAAATGTCAATACATCAACATTTCCTTCAACACTTAAGATGTTGGAGAACTCTTACAGTTTTTCACGGTTCTTAACACACAACAATCGATAATTTGGCACAGTTTGCAAAACCCTCACTTCAGGTACCAATTGCTCAGCCCAATTTGTCACATCTAAACGCTCCCTTATCTGCATTAGACTTTGACTTTCCTTCTTTACACTCCAATGTCAATTACACATCACCGTGTTCTCAAAGCTGTACATACAATGGTCAGTTGTTGCACACACACCCCAACTGAAATCTCAAAGCATCAACCCACAACACACAGTTATGCACATCTCTAAACACCCAGGTCTGGTGAGCAACTTTCAATCAGGAGAACTGCAGCATAAAAAGGGCCTT
This sequence comes from Scarus forsteni, assembly GCA_036419115.1. Taxonomy (NCBI): domain Eukaryota; kingdom Metazoa; phylum Chordata; class Actinopteri; order Labriformes; family Labridae; genus Scarus; species Scarus forsteni. Next base: position 11,010,696 of record JAZDUH010000130.1, on the reverse strand, counting down.
GAGCCTCAGCTTTGTTTGGTGAGCACTGAACAAAGGACAACGACAACCAGAGAAGGAAAGGGGTAAGAATGAGAGGAGCTTTGGACTTTTTTTTATGTACATTTTGTTTAGAAATGCCTGTGCACTGAAACACTGTAAATAAAACAATGATTTGCTGCATACTTGATATTTTATAGTTGAAGAAGTGGGCCTACACGGATATTTTCCAAAAGAAAAAATGGGTAATTCTCATGAGTCAATGCCATTCACGTTGTGTGTTGCATTTCTACAATTTGGTTTTTAATTTTGCACTTTAGTGTGCTGTGAATGCTTGGTAGTGTGCTGCAAATGCTGAGCTGTGGGTATCAATTGACTGGTATGTGTGTGTCATTGGAGAATGTAGCTGTGTGTACCAAATGAGAACACGAGTTCCATTTTGTGAACAGTTCAGAGATTTGATGGCAAAGAGTCATCTTGAAAAGGGGGTGTCAGGTTTAGCATTTTGTGTATGAGGTTTTCAGGTTTGTGTGTACAATTTGAAGGAATCCGTTAGTGTTTTGAGAAACGTGTGTTAAGAACTGTGAAAAACTGTAATTGGTTCTGCTTACACAGTTTGTGAACTCTTTTACTCCAACACCTACAGCAAAACAAGTCTTAATGTTATCAAAGAGTACTTCATATTTGAGTGGTGGAGTAGAAGTTATATTTCTTCCTGCTGTATAAATACAACTAGAAAAGCACTCTGAGAGAGCAGACCTCTACCAGCGCCACAGTCCTCACCCGTACTGTGACTGTAACCATAAATATTAGTCCTACCTTTATTTCATCTAAATATGTACATTCCTTGACCATGAAAACAAACCATTAGCAACTGGATATCTATTGTAGTTCAGTAGTTGTTAGCAAAAATTGCATTTTTTTGTCGTGGTGGGTCCAGACGGTGATCCGGATCACTCCCAAAATCTAATCATTGATCCTTGAACCAATCCAGACATTTCCTGAACATTTCATCAAAATCCATCCATAACTTCTTGAGTAATCTTGCTAACAGAGAAACAAACAAAAAACAGATGCTGGCAATAACATAACCTCCTGGTGGAGGTAATTATGACAGAATAAAGTACACTCAGCTAAGAGTCGAAGACTCCACAAGGGTTTTGTACACTCTTCACTGATGCGTTTCAAATTAGGTATTTTTATGTCTTTAATTACAATAAAAATTACATTTTTGATTTAATTTATTTGATTAGGACAGTGCACATCAACAACTTCTCAATACACATCTAGGGATGGGAATTGATAAGATTTTATCAATACCAATGCTGTTAACAATCCTGCTAATCGATCCAATTCTTTAACAATTCCCTTATCGATTCCAGCAAATTTTGCATGTGGGCCAATGGTCTGATTTCCAGTGGCAACAATGCCAAACATACATCACAGTATAGATAACTGCCTCTGCAAGTTGCTGGTGTTTCCACTCACTTAAGGTTGTGCAGTAGGTGTAATTAAAATTAAGCCACAATTCTGAGGCTTCTGAACCCTGTCAACTGAATGGAATTGATAAGGGAATTGATTAGCAAAAAGATTAATGATATCGATTCTTCGATGGAGCTGTTAACGATTCTCAAATGGAATTGGTTTTCCATTCCCATCCCTATACACGTTACTGTAAATATGCCAAATTTAGCACAATAGATACATTTCATCCGTAATCGTAAGGCAGGTGATCACATTGAAATAAAAAACAAACTAAAATAGCAACACTTTTCACAAGCAGTAAACAAAAAACACAATTTCAACAAACAATATAGACACGATGCGTACGCAACAAATAACTTGCAATCTATCTAAAAACAGGAAACATCAAAGCTCTCAGGAACAGCAGCAGCAGCAATGGGGGAGGAGATGAACATTATGTATGATTACATTTGTTTCCATGTAATCCTGTAATCTGCCATATGATTTGATTTGATTTGAAATTTTCCTTTGTTGCATTTCTTGGCTCCTCAAAAACCTCTTTTGTCAGTGTCTCTGAGGGTTGTAAGACACTTTAGGAACCACTACTCTGTTTAATCCAAGTGTCTAAAATTAAGAGAGGTCAGATTAGAGGATGGGAGCTTAACGTGCAGATTCATATTTTATTTAACTTTTGATGACAACAAGGACTCTGTGCTAAATATTATATATAAGAACACAATTATCAAAATACAAAAGATGTTATTCACTTCCTAAAGTGAAACTAGTTTGTTAACTTTTATTAAGACTGTTGTTTAATAACTTGACATAAAAAGTGCCCTCACCTTCATTGTAAGGACACTGCAGCTGCACTTGTCAACTCTGTAATCCTATACTCTTTTGTTTGCTTGTGGAACACGTTACAACTTGATCCCTCTTTGGTACAAGAAATGCAAGAGATCCAACAACAGCTCAACAGAACTTCAAGTATAGCAAGAGTCAGCCTGAGCAATGACACATTTACTGCAAAAAACCTGGGCGGGAATCCCAAACCTTTAATTTGTGGTACCAGGGCGTTTGTTTTTGTACATGTTAAAGAAGTGAAGCTATTAAATAAAAGAAGCTGTGTTAAGGCTACAGTATCTGCATCAAAAATTATTTTGGTTATGTAGTTGGAAGTATAGAAGCAAAAAAGTAAAAATAATTCAATTCTGACCTCAAATTTATAGTAAACAATAATTGAATGTTATTTCCAGCCAATTTCAACCACTGTGTATAAAACTCTATGGCAGTGATGAGCACAGGTTGGGTAATATGGCCTAAACATTAGATTAATAATATGATTAACACTATATAATAAACAATATCTTTACGAAAATCTCCAATAACAAAGTATGTCCCGATGTTTCTTCTAAAATCACTGAACGACTTGGTGGATGGCCCAGCCCTATGGTCCAAAGTTACTAAAGTTTGCATGTTAAAGAAGCAGTGATATTATTTATTGTCACAAAATAATGTACTTGAGTGTATAAGCAGTGCATTACTTCTTATACATCTGTTAATCAAGTTTAACCAGTTTTTGGAGGTACCTGTCTGCCAGTTGTCCTGAGAAGAAGGATCCAAAAAGAACTCCAACAAAGAAAACTGTGGAGGTAAACGGCTGCTTCCACTGCTCACTGCACACCAGGTCAAACTGGAAGATAAATAACCCACGGTCATGTTTCTTTCTTTTGGCAACATTCATTACCTCCACCAGTGTTAAACTTGACAGCACTGATTAATTTAGTGTTAGTCTTTTGCCTAAAATAGCTTTTAGTTTTAGTTTTAGTCATCTAAATTTTTTGAATATCAGTCTAGTTTTTACGAGATAAAATTTCACAACATTTTAGTCGAAAAAATCTACTGTAGTACACTGAAGTGTAAAGTGTAACTCCTAACTTGTCCCTACCAAATTAGGTCTGATTGGATTAAGTCTCTGAGAAATATTTTGGTCTAGATTTTAATTGTTGACAAAATGTCAGTTAATTTAGTTTTAGTTTTTGTCAATGTGTACTTGTTTCTTAGTTATCATCTAGTTTTTAATTTGGGAAAAAAAAGTTGTTGATGAACACTATGAAGAAAATAATCAGTTGCATTTGTCTCTTTGTTCATTAGATTTTTTTGCAAGCATGATAGCTATCAAAACTTTTGGATGAATTTTGCTGACATTTTCAGAAGATGTCAGTGATGGTCCAACTTAAAAATAATTTGATTTTGGAGATGATCCAGATAACTTCCATTTGTGAGCAATCATTTTCACTCAATAACTCCCATACTTATAATAATAACAATGCAACTCCAAGTGCTAGGGGCAGGATTTTAGGTGTGACAGCAATATTTCAGAAACTTGCTTCAAGACATTGTTTATTATATCTTTTTAATAATACTATTGATCTAATTTTAAGGCCATATTACCGACCAGTGCTCGTTATTGCCATCGAGTTTTTTCACTGAAATATAGTTTTTTCTACAGTTTTTTTTTTTTTTTGATGAAATGATAAACTGTATGATGTATTAGTCGTTCTATTTGTGTAAAATGAAAATCTAAATGATTTCAGTAATGAATGAAATTACATTAAATCAGTCACAAGTTAAGCTTGATTACTTTTCAAAAGATTCTAATGTACTTAAATATGAAATAACAGAACTGAAACTCAGATTCAATTAAACAAAATTTGCACAAAGCAAGATAATTGAATATGCTTCTAAAGAAAATATCTGGAAAAGTTTTGGGAAGTCCTTAATCAAAGTGTTTCTAATGGAAATTCACCAGTTAAGAAGGTAAACAACGTTTTATTTGTTTTCATCTATAAACTTTTGTAGCCAAGTTTTTAAAAAGAATGCTTAATATTAGAGATGTCACAATTGAAACAAAAAGAAAAATACCACAGCTAACGGCGACAATCACAAAACTATGGAATAAGATTCATATTTACCAAGAGAGATTAAAAAAGAACACAAGCAATTACAGTGGAGATGTGAGAAGAGCTTCTTGGTGTGTGGCACACTGAACAAAAGCGGGGGGGAAAGTGATTAGAAAAATGTGTTACCAAAAGAAGCAGATTTGATGTCGACATTCAATCAGTTATGGCTTTTTTTAACTGTGTAATTAAAAATAATTATCATTCATTTTATTTGTAGGCACCTTTCTTGACGCTCAAGAACATTGAACAACATTCAGAAACAAGGAAAACAACAATGGACAAAATCAACATGCAGTAAAACAAATGGTGGACAAAGTTTAAAGAGGAGGGAGGAGGACGAGGAGAGGCTGTTTACAGAGAGGAGAAGTCTTGAACAGGTGGGTTTTGAGTCTGGATCTGAGGATAGGGAGAGAGTCAGAGTTTCAGATGTCAGGTTGCAGGGAGCTCTGATGATAATACCAGCAGCAGTTGGAGTTTATAAAGAACTTCCGAGGGAGGCCGAAGGGAAGCTGCAACAGTCTGTTCATGAGGTGAAAACTGAGGAGCTGTGAATCATGAGGAAGAAGCTGTCAGCTTTGAATGATGTGGATTTATTACCAATGAAGAGGTAATTTAAGTACAACTGCCAGGTAATAGAGAGACTTGAGAGTTTTTTTTAAATGGGACCCCCATTTCACTTGATACGTTTCTCCTGATGAAATGAACTGCTGGGGAAAAAATAAACTGACATATTTGGTCGACCAATCAGAATTTTGGTTGACTGAGCACGCATCGACCAATTCGTCGACCAGTCAACTTGGACTTTACAGCCCTAGTAATTGCACACAGTTTAAGCATTTATTACATAATAATGACAAGTACTTGTTCGAATTGTTTGCTTCTATTTCTCATGAAAGAAGGGTAAAAAATGTACTCAAAGGGCATTTATTGACAAAAAAGACAAAAAGAAGTGTTATGATTATAATATTAAAGGGGTTTAATGATTTCAATTCTGTGTAAAAGAACTTTTTCAACATTTTGAGTGCACTGCAACAATAATAATGATAACCGTGATAATTTTGATCACAATAACCGTGATACAAAATTTTCATATCGTTACATCCCTAAAATATTTAGATTCCTTGACCATTAAAACATACCATTAGCAATTGGATTCATAATGATATCTATTTTAGTTCAGTAGTTATTCACCAAAATCACATTTTTTGTCATGGCGGCCAGACGCTGATCCGGATCAACACCAAAATTGAATCAGTTCTTCCTTTTCCCATGCTGAACATTTCCTGAAAATTTCATCCAAATCCATCCATTACTTTTTGAGTTATTTTGTTCACAGACGGACGGACAAACAAACTCTCCAGAAAACATAACCTCCTTGGCGGAGGTAATTAACAATGAGGCGATGTCACAAAAGCACGAATGGATTGCATAAAGAACTGGAAGCAGTCCAAAAATAAAATGAATGACATCTGAAAGACATGTCTACCTTTAGGTAGAGAGTTAATAAAAGACTGATCTTCAGTGTCAACAATGTTTGTGTTTGTGAAGAGGTTTTTTTTAAATATGATGATGATCCAGTAGGCTGGTTTGTTGCACCCTCCCTTTTCTGTCTTTGTTGGACACTCAGAAAGCCAGTCCCTTTCTTGAAATTTCTGTTTGAAATGACTTAAAGGCATTCATACACCGGAAAAGTCTTCAACTTTCAATAAATAAACACCTTTGCGGTCATGTCAAACACACTAACACAGACAGGAAGGGGCTGATGCTCATTCAGGCAGAGACATGCACAAGTGGTTGATTCTGTAAAAGGACATTGTGTGAGATGGGACTTTCTGGAGACTGCTCAAAAGAAAACTACAGTGTTTTAATCTAGATGAGCACATTTACCTCAGAAACAATCGTAGACTGGTACATGTCTTTACTGTAACTCCACCCGTCCACACAGCTCTCCAGCTGCAGCTCAGTAACATTCACGTCCCTGCCAGGAACAACACCCTGAGCTGAGAGATTCTGGACCACATCCAGGCGATATCTACTGCAACTGCTCTGCTCCTGTTTTCCGTTTATCACCTGGAAGACAAATTTAACATAATCAATTGTTTTTAGCAACATTTCATTTTCAGTTAGCTTTATTTGCATATTTGCTTATTTGCTCAAAGCACACCCAAGAATAGGCCAGGGTGTATACAAGGTTACCATGTGTCTGTGTATATCGTCTGTCAGTGCATTTTTTTTTTATTTTGAATGAATTAATGGATACTTTACTTTAGACATGCAGAAAATTATTTGGTACTCACCACAAAGAAACATGCACAAACTAAAAAGAAAGAAAGAAACAAAGACCGCTGACAACATCCTGTATGTACAGCAAGTCTGCATGCTCAAAAAGGAGTAGGAAGAAGTCTAAACTTAGTTAATCCTCCACCTTTTACCCCTCCTACAGTGATGTTTTCACATGTTACATTTCACAATATTTATACACAATATTTATACAGGTTGTTGTATTTTCTTTCCAGTAATTAGGTGGTGTGGTAAAGGAAGCACATGCCTATAACGAAACTCTTTAGGGTAATACAGTCGTATTGATAATGGGTATACAACAACAGACGACCTCTTATTGGACCCCCTTTCTAAGGCCATGTTTTCATGGAGACACTCTCACCTAAAATGCAAAGGTTTTTCCTTTGCATATTCAAACTCCATCTGCATTAAGACGAAGATGCTAGAAACAAATGAAACCGCTGTAGTGTGCATGCCAGTCCAGCAGATGTAGGTTTGCAGAGAGGCAGCGCTGCTACAATACACGTACGAAGAAGAAAAACTTTTCACCAACAAAACTATCCGGATTTGTTGTCCAGGTATCGTCCCCATGTAACCGAGAGGCCAAAACGCAGTGAAAACTCTTTGGATTTGGCCAAATTTGGCCCCTGAATCTACACTGATTGAGTCACGCAGCATTCTAAAACTAACATGAGATTTATTAATACATGAGAGAATATTCACACTGATATGTCCAACTGAGATCTCCATCTGACTAAGTGTTGAACAGAACTGACAATTCCCACAACACGTCATTTGGGAGCCACTCCTTGGAGCTGTCATGCAATTAATCGGATTACTTTAAAATGCTTCATAACTACACCCTTGATACTGGCAGTCAAGACAAACTTGACAAATATCTCAATTATGACAATGAATGGAATAATACAGCGCTTTGTAAATGTCATTAAAAAGTTCTCGCACTTTGATGCGCTTCTGTCCTTAATCCACGTGTCATCACCTGTCACACAACTCCCTAAAACACCGAAGAACATTTTATCCAACAAAGCTGTAAGCTTCAGGTAATCATGAGCAAACAAAAGATGTGTCATGTTATCAAGTTCCACTGTTTTTAACCTGTTGCTACCCTGAAGCATGGCCACAGGACAAATACATTTATTTCAACAACCAACAAGCAAATTTAAATCAAACTGTTGTTGTGACAAAAGATTTGAAGTGAGGAAGTGTGTAGAGCTGATCAAATATGTAAAAAAAAAAAAAACAGACTCCTAATTATGATAATGGTTATAAGGAAACCAGGCCAAATGATTTCACAGATACACTTTGAAAAAATTTGAAAAATAAGAAATAGATTAACATTTCAGTTAAATTCTAGGATAAATTGTTGCTTAGACATATGCACTATCTGACCTTAGAAAAGCTCACAGGTCTCACATCATCTAACAAACTGTGCTAAACCAGGTTGGATGGACCCATAGATAAACCAAATGTGTTGTCTTCTCCAAACAATTTTTTACTTAAAAGCATATCTAAGAGCATGTATGTCTCCTGATTTAAACTTGTATGTTTGTTCCCATTTTTTGCTTGTTTATATTTTCCCTCTCTGTGGATTCACTTGTTTCTTGCTCAAAAAAGTTCATTTACATTCATAAAATCATACTAACAACCATTAGAGTGTAAAAAAAACAGGATTGTTTGTGCAATGAGATATTTAAGAGCTTCAAACTGTATTTTTGCAATGTACTCTGTTTCAATGTAAAAACAAAACAAATTTAAACAAAGCGATAAACGTACTCAAGAAATGGTTGTATAAATTGAAAAAAAAACAGAATAAAAGAATTCTAATGAACAAAAATAATACAGCTACATAGTTTTTGTGATGGTGGTGATCAAACAAATCAAACATCATTTATAAAGCACTTTTCAACATTAAAAATGCAGCACAAAGTGCTGTAGATGTTAAACACAGTCTCCGTATCCTCCCCATTCAAACCCCAGCACACACACACACAAATACACACGCACATGCACACGGATAACATGAATTAAAAAATGTTATCTTTAAAGCGTGTGACTGAGTACAGAGGAGCCAGGTTAGGAATCGCCAGGAGGCCGACTGCACTAGGTGCCAGGATGCCTCAACCTGGGCGCACCCCGGTACAGGGCCAGCAAGGGGTCGACTGCAGGAAAGCAGTGCTGCAGACCCCCCACCTGGCCAAGATGATGCCCACCACGAGACAGAGACATCCCAGCCAGAGCCAACTGCAACCCCCAGTGCAGGCAGCCCCCACTGAAGAAGCACTGGAGATATGGAATAAAAACATAAAACTACAAAGGCTGAGGATCATAAAACTAAATAAATGAGCAAAATTAAATTTAAGACTTATAAATTGCTACACTACTATGGAAAGTAATAGAATTAAATTAACAAGTAAAAGAGGGCTGAAATATATAAATAAATTTAAAAAAATACAGATACAAATAAAAATTAGACATTAGTTAAAAGCCGAATTAAAAAGGTGGGTTTTGATCCTGCTTTTAAAAATATGAACATTCTTTGTGGCCCTCAGGTCCTCTGGCAGGCTGTTGCACAGATGTACTCAGGGGACCAAAATGTAACAAATACTGAACATTGACAACTCGTGACAAAGTACACAGCACCACACACAGTTCAGACATTGTTTGACGTCCATGATCTTCTTTTTTTGAAAGCCAAAACTATGACGTTGTGACAAAATGATATGATTATGTTGTTAAAACTTGATTAATCACCTAACTTTAAACAAGCTTGATGTTACTCAGCTGTAGGTTGCACAAAAGCCAAACACTAAAAATTCTCTTAGCCATATATTCCCTCAGATAATACCTTCAGCCCATAAAGTTCTTTAGCAGAAACGACCTGACTAAAGAAAGCAAAGGTGAAAAAACAGCAGTCATTCATTTTGAAAACACCTGGGGGTCTCACCTCAATAGGTATAATTGCTTCTTGCCACTCTTCAGTGAGGTTAACATCAGGAACAAAGCAGTGGTGAGCCGGTGAGTCCACCAGAAAGACGAGCGTAAAGGCACCAAATCCATTCGGCATGATGCTGGCACACAGCAGGAAGAAGACAACCTGTTGGAAAAGTCCCCACTGACCCAGAAAGGCAATGCTCTGGTCATAATCCCTCATTTTCAGACCCAGTGAGGACTTTTCCTTTGATTTCTTCCAGCAGCTCTGGTCTGCTCCGTTACATGCCTAATGCTTTGTTTAATTTTCTGCAGAGAAAGCTATGCGGAAAAACCTGTAGTTACGAAGAGACAAGCCTCCAGCCACCACCCAGCGACTGGAGGCATGTCTCCAGCCGCTGGGTGGTGGTATATTTACATAAAGTATATTTGCACAAGTCAAAAGAGGTGAAATATGAGATCATCTGAACAATCTACGTTATCCTCAAATGTCTTTGCAGGGAGATTAGTTCAACAGTTTTACAGTTGCTTTAAACTTCAAGGACTGAAATCATTACATGCGTTTTAGTACAAGGAAAAACACAATATCATAGCAAACTTTGGCCCTAAGTATGAAGCTTTACCTTCTGGTAGACATTACAGGGTCCACAAACATAAATCTAACTTGAATAAAAGCTCATATGTTTGCACTTGAGTAGAAAATAAACAGTATGAGGTTGTATATATTGTACAACACACAAAATGGTGTTCTCTTTTTCACATATATATTTTCATGGTTTTAATTTTGTTTCATTACTGTGTTATATTCTAGTTTCTAGTTCTAATTTATTTAATTTCTATGTAGGTCATGGGTTTTCTTTATGTTTGCACTTCCCTGTGACGTAGTTTGTTTATGTTGTCAGTTTTTTTTTTTTACTGTGCTGGAGGCCAAACATAAGCAGCCCTGGAGTTGAGGACAGCTTCTTCTCACAATCAAGTATACCAAATTACATTTTTGTATTATTATTATTCAAACACAAAAAATAAACAAATAAAAAAGGTTTATCTATCAAGATCTCCATGCTGTTTTAGAATTTAAGGTTTGTTCCAGTTTTGAAGTAGGGCTGAACAATTAATTCCAAATTCGATTAAATAACAATATGGCTTGTTGCAATTTTCAAATTGCAGAAGGTTCAATATTTTTAGCCAAAAATGCGTTGAACATTTTGGCATTGTGATGTAGCTTTTTGCAATTTCATGCCTTTTATTATTTTTTTTTACCTCTATTCATACACCTTTCTCCAACTTTTGGACCATTTTTACCCTTTTAACCCTGTTTTTACAACTTTATGCCTATTTTGCTCCCATTCTGGGTTTTTTTGGCCACTGTCAGAACCATTTTTATAATTTTTACATGGTTTTGGAAATTTCATTTCAAATTTAATTCCCAATTTTGCTGCCATAATCAATTTTTCTAAGCCACTTTTGGATTTTTTTTTTGTCAATTTTTCCCTTTTTTTTAAATTTCATAACTATTTTGCACCTATTTATAAACCATTTTTCGCTTTGATACCATTTTTACCCAGTTTTTACAATTTCATAACTATTTTTCTTCTGTTCTCCACTTCTCCACTTTTTCTCAAATCTTTTATCCTTAGATTAATTTAATGTCATATTGGTTTTACAATAAAAAGATCTACTGCTTATGTTTGTTTAAGAATACATAAGATGAGGAACATTAAACAGTTGCAGAGTAAATTTGCAATACTGGGGGGAAAAAAAATCGCAGTTAGATTATTTTCTCAAATCGTTCAGCCCTATTTTGAAATGCCTGTTTTTTGTAAATGTAGCCTATCAGCTCCATCAAATGTCATATAAGACAGACCATATTCAATGTGTCAACAGTCTTGATTTATTTGCAGATGATGACATGTTCTTTAACTCTTAAGATTCCTCAGGCTATAAGAAGCTGTCCTTATAAAGCTTCTCAACAATGCAGAGCTAGCAAAGCTGAAATACGGGTCTAACCAGATACTACTACAAATTCAAGGTCTCTGCTTCTGGGCTTTTTAGACGTTGGAACACACATCCACACCTTTTAGTTGAGCTAAAAGGTGTGGGTGTGTGTTCTGTCTCCTTACAGTTACACATTCTGAGGCAGCAGAGTATGTTCCTTTCTTTTTTTTTACTGTATTTCTTGGGCATTTTGTGCCTTTATTGATAGTAGAGAGACAGTAGATAGGCTTGTGAAAGGGGGAGAGAGAGTAGGGGAAGACACTCTGCAAACTGGTCACAGGCGGGATTCGAACCTGGACCGGCAGAAGCAGGCACATGGGGTGCCTGGTTGCTAACCACTCCACCAAACCAGCACTCCAGTATGTTCTTTAATGGATAAAATAAACCAAAACAGATGCTAATAATCTATACCTATCCTGGTTTATGCATCATGTAGTAAGAGTAGCTCATGATGAATTACTTTCAGCAGTTGTTAATTTTGTCTTCAAATTTTACAATTTGTTTTTTGTTTTGGAAATGATCAGCAAAAACACAGTTCAGACACCTGTATGCATATGGAATTTTAATTAAGAATTTACCTTCAATGCCAAAATCAATTACTGACATTAAAGACCACTTGAGTCCCTCCCTTGAATTATTTTGCATAGAACAGCTTGTTTATAATCTAACAGTTTGACTTATGTAGATTTTCTTCTCCTTTTGGTCAATATGGTTTTGTGACACACATAGGTGAGTAATAACTTTTGCTAAATAGTTTGTAGAAACAGCACCATCTGCTGGTTACTTTGGGTATCAAGTCCATAATTTTATTTCCAATTTCAAAAAGTTCAATAAGTGTTTCCCCACTTTATTACATTTGCATTTCTGAGAAAATCTTTAAATATTTACAAAAAAACTAAACTTTTAATGGAGGTCTGAATGACAACACAATACAAATAAAGTCTTGTTCATTGATAAAAAAAAGGGTTCTTCTTATTGTCTTTAGTTGCAAAGTGCAATTTTTGCATGTACTTTTCTTCAGGGCCATTCCTTCGGGTTTTCTCTACAACCAAAAATATTTTAACAAAAACTTGATGCTTAACTGTGACGTTACAAACAGCCCATTGGGCATTTTTGTCAAACTGCAATTCAAGACAAATCCAATATGGACTGAATTATAATGAGTTTAAAATTTAAAGTTAAAAGTAAATAATTTTATTAGCTTCATTCAAAGAAGAGGCTGGGTTAAAAGTTTCAAAGTGCAAAGGAATGTAGAATATGCATTACCTCCTGTTTTGGCTTCATATGCAACAGACCTCCTTTGCCTGTCTTCACTAAAATCCAAAACAAAGCAACTAAAGCAACTTAACAGAAGAAAGTATATCAAATTCATTTTGCATGGAGGAACAGCCTTTGCATCTCAGCTAACTTTGTGAATATCTGAATTTTATGTGAGGTGTCTTCTAAACCGGCAACTGGACTTGTTCAAGTTTCTTTAAGACTTTTTTTCTTTTCTTCAAAAGGTTTCTTCACCTCAGGAGTTACAGAAAAGAGATAACAAAATCAAAGTGGGATTCATATATTCAAAGGTATTCTTGAAATTATTTCAATGCGAGATATTTCTTTTTGATGCAGCTTTAACAACTATAAATACACTTTAAATCTCTTCTATCAGTCTTTAAAAAAGCTCAGAAGTTTTACATTTTGCCATTTTTTGCATCACTCTTCAAGTTTGGGGTAGAATAAGGGTAAGTCTGTATCACTAACTTAAGTGCCTTCCTGTATTTTGTTTTATTATCTTAACATAGCCCTGCTTGTTCTGCCCTGGGGTTTAAGAGCAAGCTGCATGTTCATTTATATTCTTCGTATTAGCCCCGTTGTTATGTTTATCACACATAGTTTTAAGGAAAACATGTTCAAATCATTATCCAAAGCATACAATTCGAGCATAAACCCAATCACAACTCACATAATTAAATTTCTGTCATCATTATTCACACACAAGGTTGGCACTGGTGCACAGAAGACCATAAGGCCAAAGGAGACAGTTTACAGGGTGGAGACAGAACCAGCTTTCACCAGCACGAACAAAGAAGAGTGACATTGAGGATTAACTTGGTGGTGATGATTAGAGTGAAGTACAACGCGCACGGAAGAAGAGGAACATTCCAGCAAGTCCAAGCTTTCAGGTTTCAACCTGACAAGGTACAAGGAGTCTTCATTTTAACTCTGCTTAGGTTCCCTCAGGAAACACCAAATACCTCTGGAATAACCTCAATTTTTTTCTCACAAGTCATGCACACATGCACACACACTCACACATTTTCACCAGATGTAGACCTGCTGGCTCCCTAACAGTTTTGTAATGTTTTTAATGTACAGATAACAAGCTTGGTGATCATAGCTGGGTCATGAGCTTTAGAGGCACCTACTGTAGAATAAATCATTTCTGCAGACGATGTTCTCCGTTTATTTCAAGGTGGACTTCAAAAAGCCACAGCTAATCACAAAATAGACGTATGCTGCTTGACAGCTGATGAAGTTAACCACTTTAGTTAATCTGAAACAAGAGGGAGTCAAGAAAATCTATTCCATGGAGGCTTTAAAGCACTTAATCATAGGTTTTGTCTTAACAGCAGGTGACATTTTTAAAACCCAAGAGTATCATGTTGTTATTTCATGATTTTTCTTCCCTTTTCTTACTTTGAAAAAAAAAAACATAACCCTATTAAAACCTTGTTGAACTCTATGCATGCTACTACCCTTGTACTTGCCCTGTGCTGCTACAATACCTGATAAAATCTTATCTTAAAATATCATATATGCACAAATTAAGAGCACCCATGAACAGATGCGTGTTAAGAAAAGACAAAAAAAATTACAAGGATAATCAAGTTATAAGCATGCTTTTGAGAAAAATCATCAGAGCCCAGTTCAGTTTGCTGTGGGGAGGTGAGGTCATTACAGCATGCCAGCAAACTGGTGACCTGACAGACGGAGTGCAGGTCTGAGTGTGTGAACTGGCCTGATCAGATGCAATACAGACATTTATACACAGTGGGGAGGAAACAAGGGATCTTAAACAAAAGGTAGACAGGAAGGTCTGTCTAATCTGACTAAAGAATCAACACATGCAACAGAGGAAGTGAGTTGTTGGATCAGACTGAGGCACGGAGTTATGGAAGGCAAGGGCATTTGATTTGAGACATGAGGGACGATATGACCAATGGACTAAGCTTGGAGGGGTCAAAAGAAGGGAAAAATGTAGATGACAAACACCAAACTATTTGCTCCTTGCTGATCAGTTCACTTCAGCAACTCTTCCATCACATGGCACTTTGGATTAACTCTGAAAGACATGTTGGTGAGTGTTCATACATCTAAACATTCTTGAATTTACCACCAGATGTTGCTGTTTGTTTCATTTGTTCTGTGATTAGTTTTGTTCTTTTAACACTTTCAGTAGCACAAACTTTTTCTGAGAAAATCTTGCCATTCAACCAAGATCTAGCCTAAATCTAGATTAGTAAAAAGTGCAACAATGAGGGCAATAGGTGTGTTCTTGTTGAGGGAATGCAGCAAGGAAGGAGAGCTTGTCAGAATATATGTTTTATATTATAAGAGTAGTCACTAATGCTTGACTGAACAAGTTAATCTACACCTAACAGTAGCACTTCTGTCCCTCAGTCTCACTTCTCTCTACTCTTCACAGCACACAGTCTCTTTTTTCCTTTGTCTTTAACAATTTAAAATGTGTGAACTCAATTGTGGATATAGTTGTTTGAGAATATAAACTGCACGTTGTATTATTTTTCCTTCTTTTAGGCACATTCAAGTTCAGCATTTCTCCTCTTCACCAACAAGGTATGTTGAAACTGTCTGTTTCTACTCTAAGTGCTTGAAGTTTGGTGTCAAAGTTTTGCTTATGATGAATTTAATTGAAAACTTTTTAGCTCCTGATTGCAATTATTTGCAGTACTCAACCACCTCAGTTGTTATATTCCCTTGTTTTAGTTTTGTGCTGTTAAGGGTTGTGCAGTAAATTGCAATTTTATCATAAATGTCATGTGAGCCACACTGCAACCGTCTGAATTTATTGCAAAAAATTACAAATGTTTTAAACAAAATTTGGTGGTAAATTGGCACGGCTCACTTATTTTTTTTCAGTCAGTCCCTGTTTACACGAGAAATTAATAGGGTTGAAAACGGATAGTTTTTATTGCATTTTTGCCTTCGGTTTACATGGGAATGTTCCCCGGAGTGCCTGAATTCTCAAACTTTTGAAACCAGGGTCAAGAGTGGAAAATTTTTAAAACATATACACATCCAACTCTGTATAGACAGGATTCATCATTTTTAGGTGAAACGCTGACATCACCGCTTGCGCAGTACTCTTTCACATGAAGGCTGTGCATGAATTCCAGGAACAGGAACAACAACAACAACAACAGCTTTGACCGTCTACTGAGCAACATGTGTGCTGCTTACTGTGTTCAGTTTGTTATCCAGACAGATTTGTTGTCCAGACAATAAAACTCCTGCGTCTTTGTGCGTCCACTTGCCATTGTTGTTTGTGAAAAGTTTGTCTTCACCACAAAGTATGTGCTGCTGTTTCACAGAAAACAACATTGCCATCCACTGGCCTGGCATGCAAGCTACAATGTTTTCAGTCATTTTTGCAGATCCGCTACGTGCAGCGCTTTTGAAAATGCAAAGGAAAAAACTTTCTGTTCTTGGTGACAATCTTGTTGTGTAAATAGGCTTCAGATTAGGCCTAAACTGGCTATGTGCTCCCTTTGGACTTGTTTGTGACAGTTAAAAATGCCTTGGATTTCTTTTACATTTAGAAAAGATGTGCAGTTGCAAGTATCTTACAAAGCAGGGAGAAAAGCATAGGCTAGGGGACAATGTCACAGTTTTTATCAGCTTTGTATCTTTTGTTTAATCTTACAATCCATACAGTACCACTGTTTTCTAATTACAACACTTTAATGGCCTGTTACTGGCACACTGCAGGATCTGACTATGGAATCTCAGCTAAAAATACAGAGACTGAAAACAAAAGTGTGTGCTCTGTGCAAAATCCCACTTCTGCTGCTGCTCCTCTACTTCTTTGTGTGCTCACTTGACGTTTTGAGCTCTGCCTTCCAGCTAGCAGGAGGTAAGCAGTCTTGCCATCGTGTTTCTTAATTGAATTTTTTAACAGTTTCACATATCATTATTCTCCCAAATAACCTATTTGGACACTAACCATAGCACAGGATCTTGTAGAACTGGAGTGGATTGGATGTTTTACTCTGATGAGTCTCTCTGACTCTCTTTATCAGGCAGAGTAGCTGGAGACATCTTTCAGAAAAATGCCATCCTGTCCAACCCAGTAGCTGGTCTGGTGGTGGGAATACTGGTGACTGTGTTAGTCCAGAGCTCCTCCACTTCTACTTCAATCATCGTTAGCCTCGTTTCTTCTGGCTGTGAGTCCAAATCTTGATTCTTCTCCAAATGTAAACTATGTACTGCAATGTAAACCTTTTAAGCTCTTGTGCTTTGTCTTCTGCATCTTCCTTTCTGCTTGTCAAAGCCCTTTGTAAACCATTGTTTGTACTTTCTTTTTAACTGATCATACTTTTGAAATGTTTTATTACATACAGTGCTGGACGTTCAGTCAGCCATTCCTATTATCATGGGCTCAAACATTGGAACATCAGTCACCAATACTATCGTAGCTCTAATGCAGGCTGGAGAAAGAGACGAGTTTGAAAGGTACATCTGTGGTGGTATTTGTTGAGCACATTTGTTTATATGTAGATAGCATTTGATCAGTTTGTCAATGAAATAATTTGTATTCGTAGGGCGTTTGCAGGAGCTACAGTCCACGACTGCTTTAACTGGTTGTCTGTTCTGGTGCTTCTCCCTCTGGAGGCCGTGAGTGGGATATTACGGCGAATGTCACAGGCTGTGGTTGAGACACTACAACTCAGCACAGGAGAGGAAGCACCTGAACTTCTAAAAGTCCTCACAGAGCCACTCACTAAGATGATTATTCAGGTACTGTGTGCATATATTCACATCAGCATATCAAAGTCTATTTACACTTCAGGACAAACACAGAGGAAAATTTTAATATCTATCAAACATCATTCACTCTTTAGTATTTTGCAGGACTTTTGCTGCAAGATTTTTAAAAAGTGTTGTGAAGCTTTATAAGTGACATCACAGAAGTAAGCTAATCTGCACCTAAATACTGAAAAGCCCCTAAATTGAAATAGTACTTTTCTAAACGTGTCTTGTCACTGACAGATATCAGCAGAAAACAAAAAAAAGATAAACTGTCTATGCATGTAAGGTCTAAGAACAAAACTCGTGACAACCTAATGTGATGACAGAGTCAGCACACAAACACACACACATGTGGGCTTTCACTTTATACTCAGTATTAAAATATCTGCACCAGCATGGGGGCAAAAATACATAATCAAACTACAAAAAAACCTAAACATTGGAGAACCACCTGATCCAGCAGAGGTTGCTCCAGTGCTCTCGACCTCAACAATACTGCCTGCTGATCTCTGAACTCTCTCATGCACAGGTACACACTAGGGACTACAGATGATATGAGTCCTTAACTTCTCAAATACTCATTCATAAATCTGTAATCAAACACTATTTTATTACTCCATACATGTGAAAGAGTTTCAGGTATCAATATTTCATCTCTTTTAGCATTAACTGACCTCTCTAGACTCACATATTCAATTATATTGTAAATATTTCAACAAACAGGAAAGACAACATTAACACATCACAAGGACACTGCTCCGGCCACAGCTTTGGCATTATTTTTAATGCGAGTCAAACTGTTTTAAGTCCAATAACTGCCTGATGACAGCTATGGAAACCACAGTGGCCATGAATCTGGGAGTTCAGGTGAGCCACCATCAGGGCTGGGTATTTCCAGCAACTTCATGATATGATACATATCCCGATACTAAGGCCACGATACGATACATATCCCGATACTAAGGCCACGATACGATACATATCCCGATACACGTAAATTGTGAACATTGACTATGCTTTAAGCAAAATTCTTGACAAGTTTAGTTTTTTCTTATAAGAAGAAAAAGAGCAAGGATGAGTTTTAAGTGGTTCTACAACTTGAGAGACATAAATTCAGATCCTCAAAGATGGTAGACCTAAGTTCATATTTAGTAACAATAATACATATACATGATTAAATGATTATTTCACTAACTACTCGGTTTGTCATCCAGACAAAAATAATGCTAAAAGTGTGCCGTTTACTTTTTGTTCTCCATCAGGAAGAGGAACTTAAGCTCCTCTGTTAATCAATTCACCACCTTGTTTGTTTATCTGTTTGCTGCATTGCTTTCTGGGCCACTGAGGCTCTGATTACTTATTACCTGTAATAAATGTCTTGAAACTGCACTATGTCTGTGTGCATACAAACATGCATTTCCTTTCCTTTGATTATGTTTCTATATTTAACATGTAAATGTATTTAAATATCTTATATGCATCTGGTCAGAAAGCCATCTTCAGGTGTCCATAAAGTTCATATCTTGCTGGTCAGTTTAACACTACACAAACATTTGTTCCTCTGTTTTTCAATGAACATCTGTACATACTAATACTATATTCTTTATCGAACTCATTCTACTAAAACCATGTGTTGAGTAATCTGATGGTTTTGCATGATTACTTATTGGCTCGTATTTAACTATGAGATCTTCATTTTGATACTAAAGAACAAGAAAAAAACTCAAGAAATCCCACATTCTACTCTTCTGTCCAAAGCTCTCATACAGCAGAATGTTATTTTTGTTCTACGCCCAATTATTGCTCCATTCGCTTGGTTTATCACATGTCAGGGCACAAGTGTATCATAGAAATGCCGAGTAGTACTGTTTAGGCTATAAACATGTGCTAAATGATGTCGCTTCGAGTAAATGGTGAATGTTACCTAGGACACTCTGGATTACAGAACAGTATGGAGGAAACCACTTTTTGTGGACTTTTGTGTTTCTATGACACTGTTCGCTCGGCTCTGACTCATGATATCAATGTCAGTGGACAGCAATTCCCCAGATCTGCTGCATCCAGATGTTCATACTCCACAGTGTTGTTCAGCATGAGGGTGAGTAGAAAATGAGGCCAAATCGTTGTTTGGGTGTAGTGTTCCTTTAAGGAATAACCACAACTTACACATTATCACTGATAACTAAGTAAAATAAAATAAGCATGCATGTCTTTGTGGGGCTTCTATAGCAATATACATATTATTCATCTCTCACTTCAGACATTGTCTTTTTATTCCATGTTCAAAGTTTGTTTAACATGAATTTAAGTGGTTGAAAAGGTTTTGACACTGTAGGCTGCCATTTCATAGGAGGAGGAAGCATCAGTATGTCCCAAAGCATGACCACTAATGTGGAGAACTGCTGACACAATACTGTTTAAATAAGAAAAACGGTCATGTTGATGTAATAACACTGTTTTTGTATGCAGCTTGATCAGACAGTCATTACAGCCATTGCTACAGGAGACCAGAGTGTGAGGAACCAGAGTCTGGTGAAACACTGGTGCCACAGTGCGACAAAGGTATTGGTGCCAAACACTGTGACAGTACTTAGCCTTTTGCTGCCCCTTTCCCCTGTGCCTCATCTTATGTATGACATGCTTCAGACAACTGTAGTTGCTTCAGATAAAATGAAAAACAAAAAATATAGGACAGTTTGTTATAGACATCTACTTTTCTGAATGTGTTTAACCATAAGCCGACCAAAATGTTTTACTAGTATTTCTGCTGAGTATGTTATACTGTATCTGACACTGCCTCACCAGCCGTATGGCTCAATCTGCTCTCTGCCTGTTTGTCATTGGCTGACAGGGAAATGATACATCCTGGGGAACACACAACCTTTCTGAACATATACACAAATGTATGTTCACTTTTTAGATGTTGTTTTTCCCTTGATTCCTAGATGTAACAGAGTAAATTAAACTTTTCCATTGTGATGTACTGTCTTTTTCCTTCTACTTCTGTGTATAATCACTGCATCCAACTTATGAATCAATTTTTCTAATGCACTGACACTGAGTCGTGATGATTACTCTGAAGTTTTGCAAATGATTTCAGATAATCTTCCTACTTTTAAATCTCTGTATCTAATTGCCCACCTAACTACACAACTTTCCTCAACATTAAATCAAAGCTAATTGAAATCTCTGTTTTTTGCCCAGGCAGGCATCTTTTTGCAGGCAGCTCTTTGACAGACCTCGCCATTGGTCTGATTCTTCTCTCTTGCTCTCTGCTGGTGCTGTGCAGCTGTCTGATTCTGCTGGTTAAACTACTCAACTCTCTGCTGAAGGGCCAGGTGGCCAGTGTTATCAATAAAGTTATTAATACAGGTAATTCAAAATGTATATTTAGCCCTTTTCATGAACGCAACACAGCTACTTAAACTTCCAGTCCCTAAAAAGTAATCCGTTCGGTCAGTCTCTTTACTTTCGATAATCAATAATAGTTTAATATCTGCCATTGACTCATTTTATTTCAAACAATGTATAACTGCCTCTGAGAAAAATAAGTCTTGATCCCTCACAGGTCCATATCCAACTTACTTTTTATTTTCAAGGTCTGTAAATAAGTGGTTGCAAGCCAGCTTTTGGCCGTTTGGCCATTAGATGGGCATGAATTTATGGATAGGTTTCAATCTGGTCAAACAGATCTTCTTTGGGTCAAATATAATCTGTTGACGCAAACTGACGTGGGTAAATCCTCAGTCCTGGTTTAATAAGACACAGTCGAGCCCTGTGTAATGATTGAGAGGCTCAGTCAGTGGGTTGGTGTGTCAGGATGGAACTGCTTTAACTTGGTTCACCTCATATTAATCAAACAGAAATGTTCAGTTTATGTGGGTTGCTGTTTCTTCTGTACAGTCTCTGTCTTTAGGTGTCCCTCAGGGTTCTGTGCTGGGCCCTATTATTTTTTTTTTTTAAATCTGTTTCCCTTGTGACATCTTATAAGAACCTTTTATGATGTGAAGTATCCTATGAATGTCTGTCAAGCCTCAAAATGTACTCAAGCAGTCTGCTTTGACTGATTGCATTAGTTGTGTTAAGCCTTGATGGATGAAAATTTCCTCCAGCTGAATGCAGAAAAAACTAAAGTACTTGTTTGCAAGTGAACATGTTGTTCAATAGATAAAGAAATGTCTTGATGGTCTATGATCTGCAGTTAAACCTGTTTGGCATAATTAAGGGGTTCAAATGGGTCAGGCTTTTGCATAGATCAACATGTGAACAGTTTAGCTGGATCCTGTTTTCACCATGTAAGCAATGTTGCTAATTTCAGGCCTGATGTGTCTCAAGCTGAACTGGAATTGATATAAATGTCTTTGTTTTGTTTAAACCCATGTCCTTTTATTGGCTTTTCTGTCGGCTTCAGCATCCAGTTCAAAATTCTAGTGATTATGTACATAGCGCTGCATGTTCAAGCAACTGGAGCAGGAAAACACCAGGAGGACTTTGAGGTCATTTTATCAGGGTCTGCTGCTTGGTCTTTGTACTCGACTTAAAACCAAAGGAGACTGTGCATTTGAGGTTGATTGAGGTTGATATGAGATTTAATGCATGTTTTCGTCTTTGAATGAACAATTTTACCTTGTAGTTTCATTGAGAAGCACTTTATGCCCTCGGCTCTAAAAAGGTGTTTTATAAATAAACTTTACTTACAAACTATGATGGGACTGGAGTCAAATCTTGAATGTAACTGACAATATACAGGAGAGAAAAACAGTCACTGAAGTGAGTTTCCCTTTTCCATTCTCTTGTTTCTGCAGACTTTCCATTCCCTTTCACCTGGCTGGCAGGTTATGTGGCTCTGTTAGTGGGAGCAGGTATGACTTTTCTGGTTCAGAGTAGTTCAGTCTTCACCTCTGCCATCACTCCTCTAATAGGTAATACACAAATATGCATACACATACACAATTTATCAATTGTCATGAACCAAACAATGTTTAAGCCTAATAAGGCAACATTTAACATGTGCCATTTTTTTCCAATTGACACTGAAATGCAACAGTGTCTTTATTTGCAATTGTTAACTTTACATTAAACATGGTAACAAGCTGATGGCAACAAGAAATCCAGACACAGACTCCTCTTTTTCATGCCTCCACGCCATGAATAAATCACCACCTGGGTGTTTTCATAATGATTTCTTGCACGCTAAGTACAATATTAACAGGGCAGTTAAGGTTAATGGTTTATAGATAAAATTCCACATACTGGAAAAGTTAATACCTAAAGATGAATCTGGAATAAAACATATAATAAACACATAAATAAACAATAGTAAAACTGCTCTGTGAAGTCACTGCCAATATCTAACTACATACAGATACTTTCTAAGTATTTTGATTCTAAAAGTGAATTAATTTACACTTTACTTTTTTGTATCATATGAGGCTATGTAATGGATAGATGTTATTAGCTCAAATGTCTATAATAAATCTAGAGGAGCTTTTAAGGCCAAAAATTTAGGTACTGACTTAAAAACAACGTGAAAACCTTCACAAAGGGAGAGGTATCTTATTAGCATTTTAGGTCGAATGACACACTTCCAAAATATCAACACAGTTGATCTTTTTTGATATTTTCTATTCAATGTTCTGTTTTTGTTTAATAAAGTACTTACACAAAGCTGTTAAGCCATTAGGAAGGCTGTTGTTAATCATATTATGAATCCTCAGGGATTGGTGTGATCAGTATTGAAAGAGCATATCCTCTAACCCTGGGGTCGAATCTTGGCACCACTACAACAGCTACTCTGGCAGCTCTCGCTAGTCCAGGAGATAAGCTTGCTGCTGCCACACAGGTACACACACATACCTGCAAATGCACACTCGCATTGACAAAAAAAAGGTGTTTTGTTCTTTGGAGGATAAACTGTCATACGTTACTCTGTTTAACCAAATTATTTTCAGGTCCCTTCTTTAAATATGACATATATGTTCCACACAGTTCCCTTTTTGACATGGATATAGTAGTGAATAAAAAGCTGCAGTGGCTCAAACTGAAACAGATACTGCTGTTTTTTACCATAAAAGTCCCATGATCATTCATCACAGAGCCCATATTATGATTTTTGAGTTTTACGTCTCTTGGTGTGGTTAAAATTCCAGAAAACTCTTATGCACCTGAAGTACTTGTGATATCCAACCACTGTTTCAGAGGAGTAGCACAGTGCAGAGCACAAGCAGAGAAATGAAAGCAGAGCTGAGAAAATACAATATAGAGCATCAATGAACTGACAAATTACAACAAAACAGATTGGCAACCAATCACAGCGAACTGGATCTACAGGGGGTGGGGGTGGAAGGCCTAGACATAGAGACAATACAGGTGAATCAGGGGTCCCCAGTATGTGAGCACCACATATTTTTTACCATAAATGAGTGTCAGTGTATTCCGACAGTCATCAAAATCAAACAAAAGAACCTTGGTTAAGCCAGGGTGCACTTTTAAATGGAGCTTGTCCATGCTCGTTACAGTATTACATCATTTATACTTAAACTTGAGGGAGTAAGAGTAAATCATATGATT
Organism: Scarus forsteni; assembly: GCA_036419115.1. NCBI lineage: Eukaryota > Metazoa > Chordata > Actinopteri > Labriformes > Labridae > Scarus > Scarus forsteni. Next base: position 10,986,466 of record JAZDUH010000130.1, on the reverse strand, counting down.
AAAGGCCCTATGCTGCTTTGCTTTAGTTTCTAACAACTCAAATTTGATATTGAATTCTTATCCTAACCCCTTTTTCCAGGTTGCTTTATGTCATTTTTTCTTTAACCTCCTTGGAATCCTGCTGTGGTACCCCATACCAGCCACTCGCCTGCCCATACGCATGGCCTGTGCCCTTGGCAAACGCACTGCCAGGTTTGAACAACAGCTTCTGTTTTTCCTCTGATGGTAGTGTAACTTGAAAAATGACTCTATGTAAGTTAAAACCTGCTGCACTTTCAAGAAAGCTTCACACAGACTAAAAAAAGATGCTACTTACAGGTACCGGTGGTTTGCTGTTTTGTACCTCCTACTTTGCTTCCTGCTGCTCCCATCGCTTGTATTTGCCCTCTCCATGGCTGGATGGAGGGTGATGGCTGGGATTGGCATTCCAGTTATCGTGATGATTTTATTCTGTGTAACAGTAAACATACTGCAGGCACATAGGCCTGGATGTTTACCACGTGTGCTGCAGAGCTGGACGTTTCTTCCTGTTTGGATGACATCACTGCAGCCACTTGATGACATCATCACCAGGTTGACCCTGTGGTGCAGGCAAGGAAAGGGTAAATACTGTATCTCTAATAAAAATATTTTTAGGAACTTTCAGAAATATATTGCACTCTCTCCTCCACAGTGGCAACAAAACAACAAGCTCACTAAATCCATCATACTTTGCTATTTACATTTTTTGTACCTTTTTCTGAACACTGCTGGGAAGTATTTCACCTGTACTGGTCATTTTCTTCATAGGCTGGGGTTGTCGGGGAAACGACGGACCAAATAATTCCCCGGAGAGCACGACTGTCAATCTGGGCGGGAAAGTCCAAAACAAATGGAAGCACAGGGAAGATCAAGAAAGAGAACATGACAAACTTGAAGGCTGTGACCTGGAATACACAGAGGAAAACAAAAGTGGGAAAATAAGAGAATCCATGACATCAGACAATAACACATGTAACCTGCCTACAGTGTGCTTTGTTCGTAAAGACTTTAACAAACAAAGCACTCAACTGAGGAGCACTCAAATGTAGTATTCAAGTGTTGCATTACTTATGAATGATGAAGAAATTGTGGACTAATCTTTCACATTTGTGTCGATCTCTAAACATAAATAACAGTAAATAAAATTGTACCAAATACAGTAAGTCTGGACAGTGGTGCATTTGAGATGAGTCTTACAAGAATAATTGGTTAATTTTATTTTGGTTTCTTAGCACCATAAAGTAGAAAACAATTTAACAGGCTAAGTTTTGTTCAACATGACTGACGTCTGGAACTTCAAATCAGCACTAAAATGGAAAATCCAAGGTAGGCGTTAAAACGTGTATAACTATTAGAATTACTGCATTTTTTGATAAATCACATCTGGAAGTATGAGTATTTCTGATGCAAAAAAGTGTATAAACATTAAGTCATGAATTTGTTTTACTGAGGCAGTGAATGTTAGGCATGTACTGAGCTAAAGCAGATTAAACAAAGTATAAATAAGTGGAATTCTTAAACTCAGAGGCTAGTGTTAGTGGTAAAAATATAATAAGTAAGCTTAGTAACTTGATGATATGCATTTAGAACCACCCAAAATTTATAGAAAGTCAAAGATATAATATGCTCGGCAAAAGTGTGCAAAAATACATGTGATACTATTGTTAAATCATTATTTGTGCTCTTTGATAATTGACTCAGCATCATGAGAAAGTCTACTTATCAATGAGTCATGTGTACTAAAATATATTTACTTTTCTATTTTCCCACCGTATTTTTTTTTCTTTTTTTTAACAACATAAATCATTTAAACTACAGGTATGTTACCATAAATAAAACACACACAAAAAAAGTAATTACACTAAAACATTAACATTTTGTTCACTTTTTTCTGTGTTAGTATGGTAAGAAATAAAGATACAAAATAAGAATAGAAAACACATTAGTTTTACATGTCATGACTAAACTTATAATGAGAGAAGTCTACAATCCATGGCTGTTTCTTATGTGTTCAGGTTGATATGTTTTATATTCACACAGTACAAGTGTTGATAATCCACTGATTTGTTCAGTAACTCATTATGACCTGTTGCCTCTATGACTGTATACCTGTTGGTCTGATCAGGATATTAAAATCTACTTAAACACATCATGCTTCAGCCCCCGTATCGTAAGCTCTGCTTCTATGTGCTTCTGCGATCATCAGTCATCTACCACATGGCCCTGAAACTGCCGCTGGCCTACAACAGCAGTGTGCCTGATAAAGCAACAGAGCATTTAAAGCTGTGGTTTTGCAGCCATTCTCAGACGTGGTTTATTGTTTGTCTTCGATGTGATGCTCATGAGTATATTTTGAGAAATGGTGGTGCTATTCTAACTCGCTGTGAAATTTTCTCAGTATGACTTTTTTGCATTGCGTGTGAGACATGAGAAGAGTTTGTGATTACATTAATCAGTTGCATATGCGTATATACTGTATCTATCCTCTTCAAAAGCATTTACAATAGTACTATAATCAGACTGAGGGCATTACATGACTTTAATGATCTTCATGTACAGGCAGGGCTTTTTGAAGACCGCCTGAACTTTTACATGAAAGCAGAAATGTCTCCTGATGAGCTGCTGAACTAAGTTTATGCATGAAAAACCAATGTGTGTGAAGTTTATATAGCATGTGAATGTGTATGACAGTTAACTTTGATGTAGCAGTTTGTTTGTAAGTTCTGGGTTTATGACTATTTTGGAGAAATGTGTTCAACAAACGGGCGTCTTTTCTGTACCAGTCAAGTTTGTGAAAACAAGCTGAACTTGGAATGCTAGTCTGACTTCACTGATGAGCATGAATGATTGTTGTTGAATTTAATAACCAGAAGAGATTCATATGCAATAGGCAGATCCAATGACAAAGCTTTATATTTTCTGCAGCATAAAGGGTGTATTACTAAGTATGAAAAGAATTCAGTCTGTCAGGAGACTGGTATCCTGCTTTAAAAACACGTCCCATAGCATGTTAAATAGTTGGAATGCGTGAAAGTACAGCAGTTAGTCCTCGTGATCCACAGCAAGAACATTACTACTCTAATTCCCTGATTGCTGACTTGACATTGCCTTCAGGTGTGAGTGTGTGCGTGAACGGGTGTGTGTCTCTACATGTCAGCAGTGTGACTGGCTTTTGATCGGTCAAGGGAATACCCTGCCTTTTGCCTAATGTCAGTGAGGATAAGCTCAAGGCCTCACAAGCCAAAAGGGAAAATTAATATAGATGGTAGATGGATGGACAGATGATATGATGTTAACATAGCGGAAATCACAAACGCTGTGTTGGAGTTAAAGCATAAGTTCGGTTTCTACAGCTTTTACATTGTTTATAGAATGAAGTAGAACAATATACTCACTCAGAAGGCTTTCCTGATCCAAACAGTGCTTACGGAGATATTTAGATCCAAAATCGAGCAGCGGACATCCGTATAATGGTAGCACACGGGGCATGTTAGCGCCGCTCCTAAAACTGCATTAATCGTCCAAAAACTCATTAGTTTCACCAATATTTCATCATGGTCTGCTCGAGCTACTCCTCCATTACAGTCTGTGTCGCTCCAGACATGTTTTGTGGCTGTGCCGACCTCTGAACTAAAGAAGGAGAAGGTTTGCCTCCGCGCACGCGCAGTATGGCTCATTGTTTCAGGGGCGACCGCCGGCTACACAATGACTTTCTTCTTCCAGTTTTGTGCAAAATGGACGAATATCTATCTGATGAAGATGTTGTGGAGGAGAACTTTGAATATGATGGGTGTCCTTACAGTTTAGAGCCAGAGTTTACAGATGAGGAGCTCATCAAAAGGAGGACGTGGAGGCAAAGAGAAGAACAGCTCTCCAGAGAGTACTGCGCATGCGCGGAGGCAAACATTCTTCTTCTTCAGTTCAGAGGTCGGCACAGTCACAAAAACCTGTCTGGAATGACACAGACTGTAATGGTGGAGTAGCCCAAGCGGACCATGATGAAATATTGGTGAAAATAATGAGTTTTTGGACGATTAATGCAGTTTTAGGAGCGGCGCTAACATGCCCTGTGTGCTACCATTATACGGATGTCCGCCGCTCAATTTTGGATCTAAATATCTCCGTAAGCACTGTTTGGATCAGGAAAGCCTTCTGGGTGAGTATATTGTTCTACTTCATTCTAAAAACAATATGAAAGCTGTAGAAACCAAACTTATCCTTAAGCCATGGGCATATCATCCTTCCAAATACTTGATCTTTAGTCTAAAAACAGTAGGAGGCATTATAGATTGGCACACACTTTGACTTGTTTCACTCTCACAGGATGCTCAGTAGCACACCTCTACGGCTCTACACGTGGGTAACTGTTGGAAAATTCAGTTTAAAGTTCATAAAGGGATGGAGACTCGAGAGACTCTTTCTCAGCACTCTTTCACACACATAATAGCACATCCAAAAGAGAGTAGGGCTAAATATTCCTTTAGGAAAACATGAAAAAATAAATTGCTTGAAAGCCCTCAGCTATTATATGTACAGTAGGCAGGTCAATCATAGGAGTCTGGTCCCGACTGTTTTAATAATTAATGAGGTCTCTTTGTATGGCAGATTCTGTATACTTTGTTCTAATGCTCTGGATGCTTCAACGAAACAAAACACTTGTAAAATATGTCACACAGTGTTCTTTCAGTGTAGCGGCACAATGAAAGTAATGGGATTCAATTGTATCGGAAATTCGTATCAAACATCTAACCCTGTTGTGCACACTGGTTTAAAGGGAATGAGCGCAGACACTTTGATTGGTTTGATCGTTTCGACCAAAGCACACTCATGTATAATCAAGGTGCATAATCCATCCTCTTTGTGCCCCATGCCTAGCTTTGCGCAGTGCAAATGCGCCCTTGAAATAGCGAAACACAAGTGAAACCACCTTGTGCTGTTTGATATGCACTTCAAATACAGCCACCAATAAAGGGCCCAAAGTTGGAGAGTTCATTTTGACAGCCCTTTTTAAGTTTGATTTAAATCTAGTCTTTTGCCTAAATTATGTTTCAGGTTTAGCAGTGTTTCCTCTAGGTTCATTGCCTTGGAGCGGCGGGTTCGGGTTGCGGGGATCTGTCAATAATGCTCCATAATATCATAATTAAAAGTATTTACATCTGAATAAATAGTGAGCACTGTGGGCACACAACTACAATATTCTCAAAAGAATTTAAAATAAACTGCATAAAGTATAAAAAGTATTTAAAAAAAACAGGAAGAATGTAACATTTCATGTAACCATGTAAGCTCAGCAGGTGGAGAGAAGATGAATCATAAAGTTATAGCAAGTGACTGACAATGAGGAGAAACTACATGCTGAAAGTTTCCTACACTGCTGCTAGCTGTGCTTCCCGTCTTAGTAAGGACAATTGGCTTAAAAATGCTGAGATTTTTGCTTGGAGAGATTGTTTGGTAAGCTTCAGGTCATCCATTAATGTTTGTTTAAATTGGGTTTTTTTATTATATTTTTTTACCGTTATGGTCGCTCCTTCATCTGCCGCCTGAGTGTGAGTGTGTGTGTATGTCTGTATGTGTAGTGTGTGTGTCTTCATCATCCCCTTCACACAACGCGCCGCTTCCAGTCATTTCAATGAGGGACAGGCGGCAGACAGCACGCGGTTTGGACCGCCGCGGTAGAAGCGGTTGCCGCCGAAGAGCACGCGCACAGATTTTGTCCTGCTGCTCAGAAACCAGCGTTTTGAACTTTCTGGCTGTAGTCGCCTGGCAGCAGCAAATCATATCGAACTATCGAAGAACTGGACGTGGGGAAGCATTTCTACTGAATTGTTTTTAGGGAAGGGAGTGTCATAGTAGTATGTCAGAGTGAGCATCTTCAGAGTAGACGATCTTTGTAATGTTAACGCTGCTAAGGGGGAGCCCGGGGATTGGCTGAGGGTAACGGAAGTGTAGACTGAGAGAGAACTGCTAACTGTGTGACACGCTGTTTGAGTCTGTTAATAAAGAGAATTAACGATTCAGAAGTTATCGGCTCGTTCTATGACAGGGAGTGTTGTGAGACACTTTTAGGTGGCCTCTGCTCTGACGTTCGCTGAATCACCGCTACGTCTCGGCCCGCGGTGGCAGCAGCCTCAATAAAGACTGCATGTGGGGGGACTCCGCCTGCAGAGAGACAGTTTGGTTGCAGCTTATCGGTGTTGCACAAGAGGAGCGAGGGAGGAGGCGTTTTTCAGAGCGGAGAGGAAAAATGCATTTTATTAAATGTAAGCAAACCATAGCGACACAACTATGGGCAAGATAGTTATTTGCCTAAGCACCCGCGACACCCGATTTAATGCAGGACTCTGATGTGAAGGCAGCGACATGATGCTGCGGTGGTGTAGTTACAGTTTTAAAAAAAAATTGCAGGAGCGGCGGGTAGGATTTAGTAGCGGCGGCCCGCCGCTCCTAAATGAATGTAGAGGAAACACTGGGTTTAGTCATAATTTAATCATCTAAATTGTTTTAATTTTAGTCTAGTTTAAGTTGATGAAACATTTTAGCCGATGAAATCCGCTGCAAATTTAGTCAACGAAAATATGAAGTGTAAAGTGTAAAGCATTTTTGAAGTTTCTTTGAATTTCTGAAGTCATGTTTTACTCTTGGATAAAATGAATCATCTAATAACCCTTTACTGAATGCTAGTAAAGTTTGAATGTATATTTAACAGAAACAAATGTAACTAATCTGTGAAATGCATTCACCGTTATTTATGATGCCAAGGAGAGCATCTCAGTTACAATATCAGAATTGACACCAAACAGTGAACCTGTTCTACATGAATACATCAATTACTAAAGAGAGTAGCTCTGATTGGATTGTTACCCAACTTATCCCACCACCTTAATCAAGGGCAGTTGTGGTTGGATGTCCCTCCTAACTCATCCAACCTTTCTACACAATCAAAGTAGCTGTGATTCCTAACTTGTCCCTGCTTTCTACATGACAAAATTACATCTTGTTTGATTAATTCTCTGTCTGTTTTCATCTGTTTTTTTTTTATGATGAAAATGTCAGTTAATTTAGTTTGTTCCTGTTTTGTCAGAGGGAAAAAGTTGTTGCTGAAAACTATGACAAAAATAATGTCAACAAAATTAGCAGGGCAAAGTAGCGCTTAAGTCAAACAGAATGTTCAAATTTACAAGACTTACACAAAAAATGTACCTTCTAATGTCAAATATACATATTTTAATGATAGTCAGCTGCTGTATGTCCATAAATTAAGCACTTTGTCTGAGATACTGATTAACATTGTTAAATAATCTGGTTTATCATTGGTTTTCACAGAATAAGGCGTGCCTCAGGGTTGCAAAAAAGCTTTTGAGGAGGCGTGAAGTGTTTTTTTTTTTTGTTTGTTTTTCTTACCAACCTTGGTCAGAAGAAATTTGCTCGTCAGTCTATAATAGACCAACAGACATCCCACCGCAGCTAAGTCAGCGAGTAACAGTTTTTAACTTTGGCTGAGAACAACAAACGAAAGCAGGTAGGTTTTACAGCATTTAATCATGTTTTTTGTCCTTATAGAAATTCATCAGTCTCAAGATGTAACTTCTTTATGTTTTTTTAGTAATGACTTGAACATTTGTGAGTGTTACTTTACAGATAACAGGAAACTTACAAACTGAATTTTAATTAGCACTATATTCATGTACTATTACAGAAAAATGAGGTCAATCTTCTTGGTCGTCACAATTCTGACAGCAACAGCTTTGACACAAGGTAAGTCTCTGATCTAATGATGTTATAGACAATCATTTTTAATATTTGATCTGAAAAAAGGTTTTTGAATAGATTTACAAAGTTAGATTATACTTTAAACAGTTACATTGCATCAATTAAAAATATATGATGTATGTGCAAAGCAATGTCACGTAAAAAATATTGCATCTTAAAATGGATAAGTTTACATTTAGAGTGGAACATTAACAATGACGACATTTCACAACTGTTTTTTACATAACAAACTTAATGGGATTGTTTGTTTTTTTTTTGTTTTAGATCCTGATGAATGCAAATTCTCTGAGGCTGCTCAGCACTGTTACGGTGCAGAGGGAGAACCGCTGATTTTTCATGTGCCACACACAGCAAATACAGATGCAGATTTTAGGTTAAAGAAAGATGATGGATATCTGATTTTAAACATAAACAAAAACAAGATACACAATCGCCATGAGGAATTAGCCAGCCACGCTGAACTCTTACCCAATGGAAGATTTAGCCTGGGAAAGGCAATGAAGGAACACTCCGGAGATTACATGCTGGAAGTATTCACAACAAGTGGAAAATCAAAAGGAATCTTAAATGTGCATCTAGAAATCCAAGGTAAGTTTTTGAACATATCTAAGTTAAGATGTCTCCTTCTGATATGCCTGTACTTCTTGAGTTTGTTGGAGTTCACAGGCATGTAAGCTTGACTCGCTACAAGATCGACACTTTAAGGTGCCTTGACCTGAGTTTTGTGTACTTGATGTCTAATATAATATTCCATGTCCTTCAGCTCCAGTGTCAAAGCCAGCTGTTTCACAGAAGTGTTTGTCATCAGAGGAGACAACTGTGAGCTGCTCTTCTGAAGGAGATGGACTGGAGTTTAATATGACTCTGAACGGTCACACAGTTGTGCAGACAAAAGACAGCAGCAGGGAAGAAAACATGTCGTCTTCGGCAGGAGGCAAGGCAAAAAACAATCCAAGTGGTACAGGTGTTAGCATCAGCTTACAAGGCCAGCCGACTGGAGACTTGAAATGTGATGTTCGGAATAAAGTCAGCAGAAATGGAACCGTCCATCAACTTAACCGCTGCAGAAGTATACTGGTTAACACATTAACTATACACAACATGTCACTTTATCATCTAATTGAGTTTTATATTTGTTCTTGTTTGTTTTTTAGTTGAATCTTCCACTCCTGGTGCGCTTGTGGCTGCAATAGTCATTTTTATTGTCGTCGTCCTCCTCTTGGCTGTGCATTGCACTTTCATCATTTTTTTGAATAAAAAATTGACACCTGTACCCAAAAATGAAGGTGAGTCCATTTTTTATTTTTTTTTTTTTGAAAATAGATGTGAAGTGCTCCAAGTTATGTGTCCAGTTAAAAAGTCATTGATAGTTCTCATCTCTCTTTAGATGTTGCAGTGAGCCGTCAAGATGAAGTTGTCTACTCGGATGTAAAAATAACACAAAAGTCAAGAACCACTGAGCCCAAGCCAGAGGAGAATTTGACATCTTTTACTCCCGGGGTAACAAGCAACACTTCACCAGTGTGACAAAAAAATCTTTTCCTTGTTGCTTGGCTTTTGTTGGAAACAGATGAAAATATTTTCAAACACAGGACAAACATAATAAGTGCTGTGAAACCTCTGCTGATATATTTTTGAAGAGCTGTGGAGAGTGTTTCTGTTAACACCAGGGCTTTTTAACAAGTGACAGGTTCAAGCAAACAGCGGACTGCTTACTATTGCAGCTTGCTCCTTTTTTTTCATAGGTTGATAGGTAGGAAAAAAAGCAAATTATTGCAATTGTCTAATGCATCTTAGCTTAGACAACACAACTTAATGTTTTTCTTTAAAGCATGACATTCATATTCCATTTACAGTACCTTCCAAGGACCCATTGCCCATTTATGATCTAAATTCCTTAACTATTTTTAACATTAAACAATTCTTTTTTAAATGTAATTTTTGGGCATTTTGTGCCTTTATTGATAGGAGAGAATGACAGTGAATAGGTTTGTAAAAGGGGTGAGAGAGTAGGGGAAGACACTCTGCAAACTGGCCACAGGCTGGATATGAACCCGGCCGGCAGAAGTATATACAGTATATGGGACGTGCCTGGTTGGTAACCACTGCCAAACCAGCAACCCAACCTTCAACAAATCTGAGCAAAAAAAACTATTTATCAGACATTAATCATGCGTTGCATAGGAGGTTAAAAAAATGTAATAACTTAAAAAATTATTTCATTATATTTCCAACGCACAGAAAGTTTTCAAACTATAAATGGGAAACAACTCACCAAATGTTTACACACTAAAAATAAATCACTGTGTATGATTACTTAAATCCTGTGGCAGTACAAATTGAACCTAACATTTCACAGACATTTGACCAATGACCAAGTAAAATACGATTTGCGCCTGAGACCTATGAAAAATGACTTGGCCCGGACCATTAAACATGTAGTCCACATTTGTGAATCAATCAACTGAACTGTTTGGTTTCATGGAGGAGACCCTCAGATCACCTAGATGGCTACTTTTTCCCACTGGCTGACTATTGGGTATGTTACAGCATATTTATTATTCCCAAACTGACTCAGATCAACTCTCACAATTTGGCAAATGCAGTGTCTACACATACCGCCAAATAGGGCTGTCACTTTACACTCTAAATTCAGATATTTATATGGTAATGAATCATGAACGAATATCCATTTCTCTCTTGACTTCAACAACAGGAATACACCTAGAATAAATGGAGGACAGCTAATGCCGCTTTGGAAGTAATTTAGGCTCCACACTGCTGGTGGCAAAATTTTTTTAGGATGCACTCGAAGGCGCAAACCCCTACCAAGGTAGCTCACAAAAAGCTGTGCCATCTATAGGCTATACTTCCATGATTAAGTTGCCGTCATCTGTTTCAATGACCCTAAAAACCCACACCGAGCACTCAGAATCATTTTCCTAAGATTGTTCTGCTGACAAAGCTGTGGCCGGCAACAGAAAAAGAAAATAATTCAAAATACCGTTACTCCTTGAGTATCCATGCTATCCATATGAGATAATGGAGCTTACGGTACATTACAGTAAAGGCTGGATTGCCTAAGAGAGAGGACGAGAAGTGAGCTGAGCTGGAGAACAGAGAGAGGATTCAGAGACAAACATGTGAGTCATTTATCTGTGGTTTATCAGTGTTTCTGTGTAAATAATGCAAAAGATATTGTAAATAACGACATCAGTATCATTCTGGAGTTTTTTCTTGTCTTTTTTGCTGTATTTTTGCTAATTTTCTTTTGTCTTTTTCATTAGAGTTTGTGTTTAACGGATTTAATAAATTGTTAAATATTGTAAATAAATAACAATAAGAAGAAACAATATAAAAACGGTTGAGTTTCAGTTTCCCCCCCCTTCAAAATGTTGTACATCTTTGCTTAGAATTGCTCAAAAGAGGAACCTGTTGAAAATTCAAATCTCTTTTTTTCTTTTATTGTAATAAAACACTGTTTTAAGCATTTACAATTCTTGTTAGAATGTTTTATTATAGCCTGAAAAAGGAGCAAAATACTTAAAATGCATTTTCTGACACATTTTGGACAAAAAAGGTGTAAAACACCACACGGTCATTTATATTTATAGTAGTTCAAGGGTTGATTTTTATAATAAAGCACTGCACTAGACCACTGGCATTATTCCGATGTATCTACCTCTCAAGATGTTGAGCCTGCATGCTGCGTGTTGCAAATGCATGCACATAAAACTCCATCTATTACAATTCTGATGAAAAAACTACTTATTAATCTTTGTTCATTATTTCAACTTGAGACAGTAGATGAAAATATTGTGCATTACTTAAAAAATGCAAAACTTATGTCAAGATATTTTCCAAATTTAAATCCGTATTATGTAATGATCTTGCTCAATTTAGTGAGCAGAAAGAGAATCCTTATAACCATGTGGCTATTGCCTGTTCAATACCTTTGAATAAATACATACGGGGAACCTAGAAATACTCATATTGTACTTTTGTTTTTTTTCTAGTAACCTGAAAAACCAAAGTTTGACCATAAAGTCCAGGTATGAATCAGACCGATCGCTTTGTGATTTGCTTCACTCCCTCTGTATACATCTCTGAAAGGCCATCTAACACTGTTTTTATCTTTATATTCCATTTTCAAAAATCTATGCAGCCGATTATCTTTTTCACATTTTTACATACTTACTTGTATGATTGGTTTTTGCAATATCCAATTTTATTTATGTATCACTCTGTTTTTTTCACTCAGTATGTTATTAAACATACTGAATATTTACAGAATCCATTACATTTTCTTTTCATACATAAAATCAAACTAGTTTAAAACAAAAAATTAGTTCATCTTTGATCCTATTATTTAAATAAAGATGTTCTTTTTCCTACTTAATCTTGGTTAATTCAAAATAACTGGTCAGTAATTGTGATGGGAGAAATTTACAGGACATACAGTGGTTAAAGCTACAAGAATGAAATTACAATATTATAGAAAGAAGAGAAATTATTTCACTTCTTGTTCACTAAAAAAATGATTTAACCGTCATAATAGTGTTATGACAAGATGTATTATTCACGTAAACTAGCCACTGCATTGCTATTATATAAGACATGCATTAAGGTTGACAAAAAGAAAGAAAATGCAGTTAGTTCCTCTTTAGATGACCACAAGATCAGGTACATTTGGCCAGATGCAAAAATGAGACACTTCCTGAACTCTCCAACCACAGAAAGAAAAAAAGACCTAAATCAAAACCAGCCTGCTGTCAGTGTAACATTCTGTTATACTTTGAGTATAACAGATATGATTTGAAACTGAGTGTCACAGTTAGAGTTTCCACTGTGACTTCTTCATATTAAAGTTGGTCCTGTTGTTTGATGAGTAGCTTTAAGACCTTGTGGCTCATTAGTGAAATCTAACAGATCTACAGTGTACTGCTCTTTCAGATTCTGACTGAATAACTCTTAACCCGACACCAGATTTCCTGGTCAATATACTTAACAAGTCCATCTAGACAACGGCTCATTGAAAGTGCTCGGGAATGGGCTGATTCTTTCAAGCATATACTGCAGGTGATTGGACGATTGTTCCATCAGTTACATTCAGTACAGGCCAAATGGATGAAGTAGTACTGTAGCCACAGAATAACATACAAAATGAAAGCCATTATGAAGAGGAAACTATTGCAAAAATGTGGGAAATGGAGTGAAAACATTTTATTTGGGAAGTGCTTTCAGTGTTGTTTGCTTTTCATTTAATAAGGAAATGTGGTCTAGATTTTATAGAACTGCTAATGAAGCTGTTAGCATCTATGCTACACTCTGTGTGAGCAGCAGTCACTTCCTGTTGTCCTTTTGCCCACAGTTCTTATTGCATCCTGATTAAAAGGATGGTGATTAGGCTGTGTTAATTTGGCCAGTGCATAACTGTTGTATATTGGGGCTTGGAAAGATGAATCTGCCTGATTACAAAAACTGAATCAGACAAGTTAACTAATTTAGGTATTTCACGAGCGTCTTACAGATGTAATTTGATACCAAGTGTCATTTGCAGTGACCACATACTGATTTCTGGATTGAAAAGTTGGTCTCTGCCGAATGTCCCGGTGTCTGCTGAAATAGCTTCAAAAAGAGTTGCTCATAGATGACATCCAGTAACCCTACCCTCTCAGATTCTGACTAAATAACTTCAAGTCTATTCTGCAAATAATGCTTGTCTGTCATTCTGAACACAAGATGGAGCCGATGGCCTACACTTTGTTATTTCACAACCCTTATCTCTTAAAAAAAAGAAGGGACTGAAAATATTACAGCTATGTGTGATGTAGTTGGTTTGGCATTTTTGGCTGAGGAACTTTTCATAACAATGTGTTCAATGTGACTATAGTAAAGTATTTTTACCTGTAAATCAGTATGGAAAATAAGTTATGGAAAACAGCATGTATGTTTTCTGTTTGTCTGTATTGCTTGTTATCTAAAGGCATCATTATGAAATGCATAAATAGACTTTTAAGAAGTCCTGTGCCTGCTCCATCCTTAATATTTCTAAGTATATAAAAAATGCTTCTTACTTTAATGCTTTTGCTCAACATCACTGACATAAAGGTCTCTTAAGAGAAAAAAAATGCATATTGGAGGTATAAGGCTTTCTGAAACTTCCTGATGTACAAAGTGTACAAATATTAAGTCATCAGCTTGTTTTAATAGTAAACATGGAGAGTGCACTATAGAATAAAAAAATAAAAATCACTATAAATGATTGACATTCATAGACTGGGAGGCTAGGGAATAGGCGATGAAAATATAATATAATGTGAAAGCTTGAATTAAAATTTAGTGTTAGTAAAAAAAAAAAAACATAGTGAAAGAGTGTGATAGCAGATGAGTTCATGCACCTTACTTTTTCTGCTATCAGTGTTAACCCTTACAGCCTGAAAACAATAATATAGCCACTAAATTCTATTTTGGGAGGTAAAATGTTTATTTCACTTTCTACTGAAATAAAAAAAAATCACAAAAGTTATTATCAACATATATATAATTATATTAAATATATTTTTGTATCTCATTTGACACATTAGGTGTTTTTGGCAACTGAAAATCCATTTGAGGACTTTTATCATTTTTCTGATTGTATTCAGATGTTTTTTTAGTAATTTGTTGACCATACTGATTAGATGAGGGTTTCATAAAAGTACGTATCAAATATGATACAGTAGGCTTTAAGAGGCTAACAAGTGAGTTATTCAGCTGCTAAGGCAGTAAGAAAAAAGGAGACATGGGTTGCAAAACCATCTGTCACAGTTGAGTATTTCTCAACCTAAATGTCCTCTGAGGAAGATTAGTGATGGGTCAAAGCATGTCCCTTGCAAAAACATGACAGTGAAAATAGTAAAAACTAAACAGTTAGCACACCATTCATCTTAAAGCTATGGTCTACGATTTGGAAGCTTTGTACATCGTTTATAAGGCTGTTATGGTCCTATGGTCCTATCTACACAGTATAAAGACCAAAAAGAACAAAAAAAATCCATTCAGTATATCCGCTGAAAAGCTGCATACTAGCTGACCAATCAAGCCTTGAAGGCAGTAAGGTTCAATTGGTCCGTGAGTTGGTCCGTGAGTCCATCCAATCCCCTGTCTCCCTCACTACGCAGCGTCATGCCCATGGTCCCGCCTCCTCCCATCTACCTCCGGTGAGCAGCTAGCAGCGTTAGCTACTGAACTAGCCGGAAAAGCCTAGCGCCGAAACCGGGAAGCCGCTTCCCTCTCCCGCGGGGCCCAACGGAGCTCTGCCCGCGGGTTGAGGCCTGTTAGCGGGCTAACGGCTAACGAATGGCCTCAGTCGGCCGTCAGACCTTCAGCATCGGCCGTTTCACCCCTGGTTGATCAGGTAATGGCTTTGTTTACTACAGTGGGAGATGTCAGCTGAATAACTCTGGTTAGTCTGTGCCTGTCCTGGCTAACGACTTGTAGCGGAGCGGGTTAGCCTGTTAGCCGCTAATCGTTAGCATTGTAAGCTGAGCTGGGGAGGACAGGCCGAGAAAGATAAATCCTCCCCCACTGGCGGCACCAGACCCGCATTGCCGCTGGTCCAATTGAAATGGCTACTGCTGTGTGTTATAAGGGAGATGTCTGTCGTGTTTGATACTTTCAGTTGAGCTGAGCTGTGTTTGATTGAGTTTGCGGCTGATATATTATGCTAGTCGCTCGTAGCTCTGCCGGAGAGGCGAGGCGACACGAGCTGGGGGCGGGATCTTGGAATACGGAGGGGAGAGGTGAGGTTGGTAGTCTGGCATGTTTGTTTTATATGTTATGACTAACATTAGCTTGCAGTTCATAGGAAGGAATATATGAGCAAATAAGGTACCGGAGATCAATTCAGGCTGTTGTTTAATTAGCATATTTCATATCGACACACATGTTGATAATCTACTGATTTGTTCAGTAACTAATTTCTAACTGTTGCCTCCATGACTGTGCATACATGATGGTCTGGACTAACCTGACAAACCACACAGACAGTTCCATACATCGGCCACAGAAATATTTCACTGATCTATCTGAGAAAGAGCCGTTTGAAAATGTTTTCAGGGACAGAAGCTTCAAAAACAACAGCAGCTTGTGATTGGACAATCATTCAGCACATCACACTCATCACAGACCAATCCATATCAAGCAATGCTAGAGCGTATGATGTAAAATATGCAGCAGTAATACATAGCTGCTAACAGCTAACAGTAGCTAGCCGTTAGCTTAAACTACCTTAGACTATTGTCTTACATTAAATTATACCACACAGATGTATCATTTAACACTTATATGTAAAATGAACCTCATCAAGATAATCTCTACCAAGTTTTCCCTCCTAAACTTCTGAGGAGAACAGACTTCACCGAGTATCACTGACTATCCACTACGACCACAGACTAACCGTCATGTCCATGGAGGATTTCCATGTTCTCTCCAAGTTTCCCAGCAGTGATCCTGGTCAGGATAAGAGCAAAAACAAGATTTCTCGTAAGACAAGCTTCTAATTGACATTCTTTCCTCCTATTTTAAAGAAAAATTGAGTCAATTTCTGATTTAAAAAACGCAGATATTGAGACCTCTTCAGACGCCGCCATTGTTTTCAAACATGCAGCCACTTCCTGGTGTCGTCACATCTACTGCTCCCGCCTCTCTTCCCTGATTGGGCTGTTAAGCATTTAGCCGAGTGAAGTCTTTGGACAGTGGAGGCTGGCAAGATGGATATGCAGGATTTCAGAATCAGGCAGGTCCTTCTGCTCTGCAAGGCTAAGTCTGGACACTAAGTTTGAAATAAACACATCATACTTCAGCTCTAATGAAAGGATGAGTGCTCAGTGAAGAGACCCCTAATTTAAATGATCTTTTTATGTGCTACTGCTCACTTGTATGAACTACTACAGCAGTGCAAATGATAAAGCAACAGAGACATTCAGAAGCTGTGGTTTTTAATTGTCATTCTCATGCACGAGTCTATTTTGGCACTCAGTGTCATGCTTGTGGGAACATCTTGAGATACAGTGGTTTCACAGTTACTTGCAGTGCATAACACTTACACTTTTTTTTTCATTCTATGTGTGAGAAACAGGAAGTGTCTGTCTCTATGAGTCTTTTTACCCTACCAACACTTAGAGACAGATTTTAACCAGCTATTAAACTGATACACAGGCTAACTGTGGGTCAAAAGATGGTTTTTGAAGTCTTTTTCCTCGTTCATAAAGCACTAAACGGTCTTGGGTGAAAGTGCCTTTCTGATCTTGAAGTCCCCTATAAGGTCGTCAGACCCCACAGTTCCTCTAAGACAGGTTTACTCACTGTCCTGGTTTTTAAAGTCTTTCTCCTAGTTTATAAAGCACTAAACGGTCTTGATCTTAAATTCTCTATGTGGCATTGAGACCCCACAGTTCCTCTAGGTCCCCGGGGTCAAAACTAAACAGGCTGAGGTGTTCACTTGCTGCTGGCTGCAGAAACCCTGGAGGTGTTACGTGTGCAGGAAAGGCATTTTCATGACCAAAATTAAAATCTTCACAGCCTGGTTTAAAAACAACAACAACTTGAGTGTTTATATATCACACATCTACGTGCTCTCACAGTTGGGGGCTGATTTTTTATAGCACACCAGTGTTTTCTTGTTTCCTTTTTATTGGAGAATTCATGTTTTGGAAACAGGGAAATGACTGAAATGGCTAATATTTGTCAGACGGTCTTAAAGCTATGGTCTACGATTTGGAAGCTTTGTACATATTAATAACACCGTTTATAAGGCTGTTATAGTCCTATGGTCCTATCTACACAGTATAAAGACCAAAAAGAATGAAAAAAATCCATTCAGTATATCCGCTGAAAAGCTGCATACTAGCTGACCAATCAAACCTAAGAACCTGTAACTATTAATTGGTCCGTGAGTTAGTCCATGAGTCCATCCAATCCTCGTCTCCTCACTCACTGATGCACGCAGCATCTTGCCCATGGTCCCGCCTCCTCCCCTCTACCTCCGGTGAGCAGCTAGCAGCGTTAGCTACTGAACTATCATGGAGCCGGGAAAGCCTAGCGCCGAACCCGGGAATCCGCCTCCCTCTCCCGCGGGCCCAACGGAGCTCTGCCCGCGGGTGGAGGGAGGGTGGAGGCCTGTTAGCGGGCTAACGGCTAACGAATAGCCTCAGCCGGCCGTCAGACCTTCAGCATCGGCCGTTTCGCCCCTGGTTGATCAGGTAATGGCTTTGTTTACTACAGTGTGAGATGTCTGCTGAATAACTCTGGTTAGTTTGTGCCTGTACGGGCTAATAAGTTGTAGGGGAGCGGGTTAGCCTGTTAGCCGCTAATCGTTTGCACTGTAAGCTGAGCTGGGGAGGACAGGCTGAGAAAGATAAATCCTCCCCCACACTCGGCTCCGCTCTGGCGGCGCCAGACCCGCATTGCCGCCGGTCCAGTTGAAATGGCTACTGCTGTGTGTTATAAGGGAGATGTCTGTCGTGTTTGATACTTTCAGTTGAGCTGAGCTGTTTTTGATTGAGTTTGCTGCTGATATATTGTGCTAGTCGCTCGTAGCTCTGTCCGAGGGGGCTATATGAGGCGTCACGAGCTGGGGGCGGGATCTTGGAACACGGAGGGGAGAGGTGAGGGAAGGGGGGCAGGCTGCGGTTTCAAATCCTAGACCACAGCTTTAAGTCCTTCCTTAACACATCCTCTAAATCTGTTTGTAGGCTAAGTTAAAGTTTGGGTGGGATGATATGTGCAGCATGGCAGGGTCCATTACAAGGTATCCACAATGTTCTAAAGGCTGCTATGATTATCAAATAGCTGACATCACATTACTCCAATCCTTTTACAGTCCAAGGGTGCATGCTAGTACTAGCTGGTCATGCTGCTGAGTTAGCTCTGAACCTGTTAACTTTCTACGTTGCAAGCCCCTCGGCCCACTACATCACCTGTTGGTCCATAGCCAGTTTGCTCACTGTCTCGGGAGCCTCTTAGCTAGCTGCATCCCCTATTAGCCAGTTAGCTTTTTGTGGAGCTAAAAACAGGACAAGGGCCATCAACCATACTGCCTGCTGACCATTTCATGCTGTGTAGTACCATTAGCAACTGGTTTCATAATGATATCTATTTTAGTTCAGTAGTTTTTCACAGAAATCACATTTTCACCATGGCGGCCAGACGCTGATCCTGATCAACACCAATATCGAATCAGTTCTTCCTTTTCCCATGCTGAACATTTCCTGAAAATGTCATCAAAATCCATCCATTACTTTTTGAGTTATTTTGTTCACAGACGGACAGACTGACAGACAAATTCTCCCGAAAACATAACCTCCTTGGCGGAGGTAATAAAACCATGTCGACTGGCAAGATGTCTCGATTTCATTTTTCACCAGAAACAGGGCAAAAATTTCCATGACACTAATCACCTACAAATTCATGATTTAGATTAATCGAATTGAAAAAAAAGTTTAAAGCTGACTCTTTCAAAAATGCTAAAAAAAAAAAAAAAAAGACAGAATCGTCCAAAAATGATAAAACATGTGTTAAAACTCTTGTTAAATCTGTAAAGATCAGATGGACAAAAATAAAGTTGTTAAATTACAGTTTTTCTCACATTATCTCTTCATGGATTTATGTCACAAGGGGGCAGAAGACTTTTGGGTTTTTAAGGTGGGCTCAAAGCCATACTTTCACCACCTCATCTATATATTCTCAGATATGAAATGCTCATTGTTTTCCTTTACTTCGTTGTGCGTAACCCTACTACACTTCCTTTACTTCTCTCAAACCACACAACATGAAACAAGAGGAGTTTTATTAACATAATAACTTTATTTAACAGCCCTCTGCCGTGGAAATATAAGTCAGTATAAGCAAGCCAAGCAAGTAACAGCCTGTTACTTTGGCTGAGATTAGCAAAAGGAAACAGGTAGGTTTTCCTCCCTATAAAAATGTATTAACCTCAAAATCACAATCTTATTGCTTGTAGAAAAAATTAACTAGGCTTTATTTTACATATTTTTGGGATACTACACATATACTGGGGAAATAGAAAATAATGTAGTCAATCTACATTATCGTTTCAACTCTGGTAGTTACATCTCTGGCATAATGTAAGCCTAAGCTATAAAGATTAAAAATACAAAATAGTTATGACAATCACTTTTTAAAGTTTGCTCAAGTTAAAAATAACATTTGGAAATACAGTGAGAAAAGGTCACGCATTGCAATAAGTTAAAGGTGAAATCAGTGGTAAAGAATAAATATGAGAAAAACAGTGATATGTGAGGAATATTGCATCTCAAAATGCATTTGTTTGTGGGAGAAAATCTTGATGTTATTGTTTTGTTTACTTTCAGTTAGTGGTATATTACTGGTGACATAATTTCCCAACTGTGTGAAATATAAATATGGGATTTGTTTGTTTGTTTTAGATCCTGATGAATGCAAATTCTCTGAGGCTGTTTGAGTTCAGCATTTTTACAATGCAATGGGACAACAGTTGATTTTTCATGTGCCAAAGACAGCAGACAATGCAGAAACAAATATCAGGTGTTTTACACTTGGATAAAATGAGACATCTAATAAACCTTTATTAAACCCTACTAAGGTTTGAATGTATAACTTAACAGAAACAAATTTAACATTTGTGTGAAATGCAGTCACCTTTATTTAGGCTACCTGGCAGAGCATCTCAGTTACAATACCAGAACTGACAACAAACAGTTGAAACAGCTCTACATGAAAAAATCAGTTTATAAAGAGAGAAGCTCTGATTGGATCGTTCCCCAACTTATCCCTCCCTTGAAGCAAGGGCAGTTGTGATTGGATGTCCCTCAAAACTCATCCAACCTTCCCACACAACCAAAGTAGCTGTGATGGATATATTCTTAACTTGTCCCGACTTTCTACATGACCAAATTATGTCTGATTGGATTAAGTGTTGTCTGTTTTCATCTAGTTTTTATTTAATGACCAAAATGTCTGTTAGGCTAGTTTTAGTTTTTGTCCATGTGCACTTGTTTTTATCAGTTACTGTGGGAAAAGGCTGTTGCCAAAAACTATGACAAAGTAATTAGTCAACAAAATTAACAATGCAAAGTGGCGCTTAAGTCAGACATAATGTTTACATTTACAAGACTTACACAACACATTTACCTTCTAATCATGTATACATACAGTCATGGAAAAAATTATTAGACCACCCTTGTTTTCTTCAATTTCTTGTTCATTCTAATATCTGGTACCACTAAACGTATAATACAATGAACACAACAAAAAATGCAGCTGGTCACATAATACTTTATGTCCTATTTGACATTCTTAAGCTTAATTGATTCCCAGGGTATATAAGAGGCCATTTCATGTCACAAGCAGCACTGCACATGCAAAGGCCTAGAGTGGTTTCCTGCTTACATTCAAGCCGTAGCACAACTCAGAAGTTGTCAGCTCTCACATAATGCCTAAAACAAAAGAATTATGTGAAGCCACAAAGGCAGCCATCTTGGCACTGCTGGAAATTGGCATGAGTGAGAGACAGGTAGTGAAAAAACTGAAGATCTCCAAGACAGACGTTCATTACAACAAAAAAAAACAAGCTGAACATGGCACTACCAAATTGCTACCTGGCTGTGGCAGGAAACGTCTTTCTACCCCACGAGATGACCGTGCACTCATCCGTTCCTGCGTCAGGAATCGTCGTCAGACCTCCAGGGACCTTAAAAATGAGTGGGCACTGTCGAGAAATGTGACTTGTTCAGCAAGGACAGTTCGAAACCGACTTGTTGAAGCTGGTTTGAAGTCACACAGAGCACGCAAGAAGCCCTTCATCAATGAAAGGCAGAGGAAGGCCTGGTTACTCTTTGCTCGAGACCACAAGGATTGGACTGTTGATGATTGGGCTAAGGTTCTCTTCAGTGATGAATCCAATTTTGAATTGATGCCCACTCCAGCCAACTTACTGGTTAGGAGGAAGCCTGGAGAAGCTTACAACCCAGACTGTCTTGCCCTACAGTAAAACATGGGGGTGGATCAGTCATGATCTGGGGTTGTTTCAGTCTGAGTGGAACAGGGCAAATGCAATTGTGTGAAGGCCGAATGAACCAGGTCATGTACAGGACTACCCTTGAAAACAGTCTTCTTCCATCAGCTGGAAAACTCTTTCCTGCCTCGAATGACTGGATTTTCCAACAAGACAATGCCCCTTGCCACACGGCAAGGTCAGTTAAACCTGGATGGAGAACCACAACATTGCACCATGCCTTGGCCTGCTCAATCACCAGATCTTAATCCAATTGAAAACCTGTGGAAAATCATCAAACTCAAAATGGAGAACCACAAGCCCAAAAACAAAGAAAATTTGTTTGAATTTGTCCAACAGGAATGGGCTGCTGTGACAGCAGAACAATGTCAGAAGCTGGTGGAGAGCATGCCAAGACGCATGGCTGCAGTCATCAAAAACAATGGTTATGCAATCAAGTATTAACTCTTGTGTGTATCATGTGTTTAAAGCAAACAGAAAAGAAAACATGGAATGCTTAAAAGTAGTGTTTTTGGCGGTACAATGCCATAGCTATTGATGTAAGAATTTAAGTAATTTTGGTTATTATCAAGAAAACCATGGAAAATGAATAGTTCTTAGTTCTTAAATTAAACTCTCATGAGCTATTTTTGTTGTTATCATTATAATTGTCCAAACAAATGTACCTTTAGTTGAGCCAGGCATTAAAATTAACAAGAAATTGAAGAAAACAAGGGTGGTCTAATAATTTTTTCCATGACTGTATTTTAATGATAGTCAGCTGCTGTATTTTTAGAAGTTATTCACTTGGTTTGAAATACTGTTGAAACATTGTTAAACAATATGGTTGATACAGCTTTTATTGTTTTTCAAAGAATAAGGAGCGCTTCAGGGTTGCAAAAAGCTTTAGAGGAGGTGTGAAGTGTTTTTTTTTTTTTTTACCACGCCTCAGTCAGAAGAAATATGCTCGTCAGTCTATAATAGCTCAACAGACATCCCACCGCAGCTAAGTCAGCGAGTAACAGTTTTTAACCTTGGCTGAGAACAAAAAACGAAAGCAGGTAGGTTTTACAGCATTTAAGCATAATTCATCAATCTCAAGATGTGCCTTTTTGTTTTTTTCTTTTTTTTAAATGACTTGACTTGAACATATGTTCAGTGTTACTTTACAGATAACAGGAAATTTCTAAACTGAATTTTAATTAGCACTATATTCATGTACAGAAAATGAGGTCAATCTTCTTGATGGTCACAATTCTGACAGCAACAGCTTTGACACAAGGTAAGTCTCTGATCGAACAATGTAAGACACTAATTTTGAATATTTGATCTAAAAAAAAAGGTTTTGAAATAGATTTTTTTAAGAAGTTAGATTATACTATAAAGTTACAGTGAATCAATGCGATTGTAAGAAATATTGCATCTTAAAATAAGCAAGTATACACTTAAAGTGGGACATTGGCAGTTACAAAATCTCACAACTGTGTTCAACATAACAGACTTTATGGGATTGTTTGTTTGTTTGTTTTAGATCCTGATGAATGCAAATTCTCTGAGGCTGCTCAACACTGTTACGGCGCAGTGGGACAACCGTTGATTTTTCATGTGCCAAACACAGCAAATACAGATACAAATTTTAGGTTAAAGAAAGATGATGGATATCTGATTTTAAACATAAACAAAAACAAGATATACAATCGTCATGAGGAATTAGCTAGCGATGCTGAACTCTTATCCAATGGAAGATTTAGCCTGGGAAAGGCAATGAAGGAACACTCTGGAGATTACATGTTGGAAGTATACACAGCAGACGGAGAATCAAAAGGAATCTTACATGCACATTTAGAAATCCAAGGTAAGTTTTTGAACATATCTAAGTTAAGACGTCTCCTCCAGATGTGCATGTGCTTCTTGAGTTTGTTAGAGTTCCAATGAACATAGGCGTTTAAGCTTAAGTTACAAAAAAGAACCTTGCCCTGAGTTTTGTGTTCTTGGTGTCTCATATAATATTCAATGTTTGTCCATCAGTTCCAGTGTCAGAACCAGCTGTTTCACAGAAGTGTGTATCATCAGAGAAGACAACCGTGAGCAGCTCCTCTGAAGGAGAGGGCCTGGAGTTTGATCTGACTCTGAACGGTCATCCAATCGTGCAGACAAAAGACAACAGCAAGTTTACGGACAGCAGGGAAGAAAACATGTCATCCTCAGCAGGAGTCAAAGCAAAAAACAATCCAAGTAGTACAGCTGTTAGCATCAGCTTACAAGGCCAGACGACTGGAGACGTGATATATGATGTTCAGAATAAAGTCAGCAGAGAAGGAACCATCTATCAACCTAACAGCTGCAAAGGTACATCACATGAACTATAAACAACAAGTCATTTAAAATGTCATTTATAGATGACATTTTAAAACATTTTTAAATGTCATTTGTCATTTATAAAACTATAAATGTTAAGACTGAATCAACTTTGTAAATAATATTTTTCATTATAAATAATAGGTCTGTTTATTTGAATTTATTTAACACCATAACAACAGATGGAAAATAATGAATATTCATACAACATTTTTCCCGCTTTGAAAATGACTTGTCATGTCATGTTTTCATCTAATTCAGTTTTATATTTGTTCTGATTTGTGTTTAAGATCCATCTTCCTTTCCTATTGTGGCTGTAAGAGTTACCTTCTTTGCCATCTTCCTCCTCATCGCTCCAGTTTGGGCTCTAATCAAGTTCTGTGATAGAAATCGGACACCTGAGGCTGTAAATGAAGGTAAGTCAAAGATTTTCTCTCCTGTCTTTAGCTTTGTGAATAATGTATTTTAAAAGTGGAAGTAATGTGCTCTGTTTTTGATTATAAAGTAAAATGTTTTCTGCATTTCTCATTTCTGTCTAGATGTAACAAAGAACAAAGGGGAAACAATAAGACGCTACAACAAGACACAATCTATGAGCAAGTGGGAGCAAGTCTAACCAGAGCGCAGAATAATCTTCTCCACATCTGCATTTACTGAGGCTCTTGTGCAGCCTGGTGTCAGTTCCAGCCTGTAGTATATTTACCACTCAGCTATCTCACTCTTTTATGACCCTGTCCACTGTGTGTCTCCACTTTCACAAAAGGGGAAAAGTCCCAAATAGTATCTTTAAAAAAGCAGCACATCAAAATGAAGCTATTTTCTCAATGGGCTTGGGTTTGAGCTTTGTCATGAAATCAATCCTTCTGTCGTCCCGAGACCATTAAATAACTGTGAACTACCTTTCTGTAGACATTTTTGTTTAATTATACTATTTACAATCATTTGAATGGTTGATTATCTGATATTACATATATATAAATATGTGCACAAGGTTACTGGTGTAATTGCATCCTAACATTTTTTAAGTGTTTTTAATTCTTCATTTGTTTTCTAACCAACATACTTGCTGCTTTTATTTACAATGAGTGACTTGGTGGCAATCACATCTGGCTGCAGATGTTTTGACTGATACCCTCAAACTTTCTCATGGGGGCAATCCAAGCAAAACTGGCAGTTTAAAACTGTGAGTTTTCTTTCATAATGATGTGAATTCTTGTTTTATGTGTTTAATGACTGTGTTTTTTTTTTTTTGGTGTAAAACTGTTGAATGTGCTGCTGTCTTGGTCAGGACACTCTTGCAAAACAAAATTATTGATCTCAATTAGTTTTGTTTCCTTGTTAAATAAAGGCTCACTAAAAAAAATGATGTTTTCATTTCATTAAAATCAATAAGCTAGTAGCAAAGCAAAAGAAAATGCTAACTTCATTTTCAGCTTGTTTATAATAGTTTAAAGCTCCTTCTGAAAGTTGGTTTATTGTAGTAACTAGCAAGTAAGCGTCATGTGGATAAGAGGTTTATGGCAAATACAGTGATTGAATCAGCAAGGATGGAATTATTATTCAATAAAAATAGCTATCAAAATTATTTACTGTATAAAGACAATTATGTACATGTTTGATGTTATGACATACTGTGTTCAAATTCATATTACAGTACTGTATCTACTATCATAAAAATATGCATTAACTTCAACACAAAGAGACACACTGACACAGACCTGAGTGCATGCTGCAGAGATTCATGTCAAAAACAACTCTGCATCATTTTCAATAACAGCTTTTTCCATTCGATGTGTAAGAAACAGGAAGTGTTTATGTCTCTATGAGTCTTTTGCAGAGAAACATATACCACCTACCCTACCAACACTTACAAACAGATTATAACCAGCTATTAAACCGATACACAGGCTAACTGTGGGTCAAAAGAGGGTTTTTAAAGTCTTTCTCCTGGTTCATAAAGCACTAAACAGTCTTGATCTTTAAGTCTCTTTTCAGACCCCACAGTTCCTCTAGGTCCCCGGGGTCAAAACTAAACAGGCTGAGGTGTTCACTTGCTGCTGGCTGCAGAAACCCTGGAGGTGTTATGTGTGCAGGAAACAGACATGTTCATGACAAAAATACAAATCTTCACAGCCTGGTTTAAAAACAACAACAACTTGAGTCTTCATATAGGCTATCACACATCTACATGCTCTCACCATGAGGCGTGTTTTTTTTATAGCACACCAGTATTTTCTTGTTTCCTTTTCATTGGAGAATTTGTGTTTTGGAAACAGGGACATGACTGAAATGGCTAATATTTGCCAGATGGTCTTAAATCCTTCCTTAACACATCCTCTACATCTGTTCAGCGTAAAAGTCAAAGTTTGGTTGAGATGATATGTGCAGTTAGCTCTTAACCTGTTAGCTTTCTACGTTGCAAGCCCCTTGGCCCACTACATGGCCTGCTGGCCCATAGCCCGTTTGCTCAAAGAGCCCATTAGCTGGCTGCATCCCGTATTAGCCTGTTAGCTTTTTGTGGAGCTAAAAGCAGGACAGGGGCCATTAACCATACCGTCTGCTGACCATTTAATGCTGAGTAGTTTATATTTTATTTCTTTGTCTTAATTTATTTACCCAAGAATGCTCCATTAAGATTAGGAATTTCATTTACAAGAGCATCCCGGTCAAGATAGAACAGCAGAACAGCGTAAATAATACAAGCATGGATAAAGACATATGAACAATTCAGAGTCACTAAGTAGAAAGTCAAGTGTTGAAGTATTTACAACCTGATCATCTTCCTCTAACACCTCCAATCTACCTAAAAAGTTTTATAGAGACAAGCGCTTTCAGACCTTTCAGATTTCTTCCGTAGCAGGATCCAGTCAACAGGACTGAAACTTCTTTTTCCAAAATCACGACGAACTTAGATTGTAGCTTCCAGCATTTTCACTTGTATGCAAATACTTGAGTATGAAGGAAGCAGATTAAGTATTGTCTTTCAAAAAAAGGCATAATTATTTTTAAATAATAATTTACTCACAAATCATTTGATGTCTTAGAACCATCTTTATGAGGTGTGTTGACATGAGGCACAAAAAAGATTGAAACAAACCGTGACCAAAGCACCCTTGTAACAAAAAGAGCTTTGATTAGGAAATGTCAATTAGTCTCAATTAAAATAAATTCTGAATCTAATCACCTACAAAGTCATGACTAAGGTGAATCAAATTGAATTTTTTTTGGAGAAGAGTCTATTAAAAATGCTAAAAAAAAGACAAATTTTTCCAACAACTATAAAAAATGTGTGAAAACTCTTGTAAAAGTCTGTAAAGATCAGGTGGAGAAAATTAAGTTGATAAGTTACAGTGTTTTTCTCACATTATCTCTTAATGGATTTATGTCACAAGGGGGCAGAAGACTTTGGGGTTTTTCAGGTGAGCTGAAAACCAGACTTTCAAACCCCCTCATCTATATTCTCAGTAATGAAATGCTCATTGTTTTCCTTTTCTTTGTTGTGTGTAACCCTACTACACTTCCTTTACTTCTCTCAAACCACACAACATGAAGACAAGAAGAGTTTTATTTTACCAGCCCTCTGTAGAGGAAATATCCTCGTCAGTCTAAGCAAGACCAGCAAGTAACAGTCTTTGGATGAGATTAGCAAAGGGAAGAAGGTAGATTTTCTTCCCTGCAAAAATTTATCAATCTCAAATCACAATCTTGTTGCTTTTAGGAAAAATTAACTAGGTTTTATCTTACATGTTTTATAGTGATACTACACATATACTGGGCAAAAACAAAAAAATGTCAATCTACATTATCGTTTCAACTCGGCAAGTTACATTCCTGGCAAAACGTTTGATTAGATCAATCTCCAACTTTTCCCACCACCTTAGGCAAGGGCAGTTGTGATTGGATGTCCCTCCAAACTCATCCAACCTTTCCACACAACCAAAGTAACTGAGTGGATATATTCCTAAGTTGTCCCAACCTTCTACATGACCATATTATGTCTGATTTGATTACTGTGGTGAAAGTACTTAGTCAACAATGCTAGGTTTCCTAGCATTTAATCATGTTTTTAGTCCTTAAAGAAATTCATCAATCTCAAGATGTGCTTTCTTGTTGTTGTTTTTTTTATTAACTTGACTTGAACATCTGTTAAGTGTTACTTTTCAGATAATAGGAAATTTATAAAAAGAATAAAAATGAGGTCAATCTTCTTGATCATCACAATTCTGACATCAACATCTTTGACACAAGGTAAGTCTCTGATCGAATGATGTAACAGACAATCGTTTTTAATATATGATCTGAAAAAAGGTTTTGAAATGTACTTTAAATAAGATTATAAAATAATGTTGCAGTACATCAATTAATGTTAAGCAAGACATATTGCATATTAAAATGAACAAGTAGGACATTCGCAGTGACAGAATTTCACAACTGTGTTCTACATAACAGACTTTATGGGATTGTTTGTTTGTTTGTTTTAGACCCTGATGAATGCAAATTCTCTGAGGCTGCTCAGCACTGTTACGGTGCAGTGGGACAACTGTTGATTTTTCATGTGCCAAGCACAGCAATAAATTTTAGGGTAAAGAAAGATGATGGATATCTGATTTTAAACGTGAACAAAAATAAGATAACAATTGCTCATGAGGAATTAGCCAGCCATGTTGAACTCTTACCCAATGGAAGATTTAGCCTGGGAAAGGCAATGAAGGAACACTCTGGAGATTACATGCTGGAAGTATTCACAGTAAATGGAAAATCAAAAGGAATCTTAAATGTGCATCTAGAAATCCAAGGTAAGTTTTTGATGTGTATGTACCTCTTGAGTTTGTTAGAGCTCCTGAACATAGGCATTTAAGTTTAAGTTGCAAAAAGATCGACACTTAAAAGTGCCTTGCCCTGAGTTTTGTGTACTTGATGTCTAATATAATATTCCATGTCCTTCAGCTCTAGTGTCAAAGACAGCTGTTACTCAGAAGTGTTTGTCATCAGGGAAGACAAACGTGAGCTGCTCCTCTGACGGTGATGGACTGGAGTTTAATCTGACTCTGAACGGTCTCTCACTCATGCAGACAAAAGACAACAGCAGCGAAAACATGTCGTCTCTGGCAGGAATCGAAGCTAAAAACAATCTAAGTGGTTCGGCTGTTAGCATCAGCTTACAAGGCCAGCTAACTGGAATCTTGACATGTAATGTTTGGAATAAAGTCAGCAGTGAAGAAGCACTCATTCACCTGGATATCTGCAAAGGTACACTGGTTAACTACAATTATTAGTTTGACTGTTTTACCCATGTAGGTCAAATGAGGAAAAAAGTGAGTAAATGTTTTTTTTTTTTTCAAACTAAATTATAATTACAAAAGCAAAAAGCAACAGAAGAAAATACAAGCAGTGCCTTTTTTTCCTGACTTAATATTTCTGTGAATATCATCTTCAGTGAACATAACAATCTTGAGGAACCTCCTGTTGAGCTTTTCAGAGAAATAATTGGGTTTTATTTTTTATTAAGTTTCATATTCCTTTGCTGTTCTGGCTGTAAGAGTTACCTTCGTCGCCTTCCTTCTCCTCATCCTTCCAACCTGGGCTCTGATCAATTCCTGTCATAGAAAATGGACACCTGAGGCTGTAAATGAAGGTATGTCAATGATTTTCTCTCCTGTCTTTAGCTTTGTGAATAATGTATTTTAAAAGAAGAAGTAATGTGCTCTGTTTTTGATTACCAAGTAAGATCTTGTATGCATATCTCATTTCTGTTTAGATGTAACAAAGAACAAAGGGGAAACAATAAGACACTACAGCAAGACACAATCTATGAACAAGTGGGACCAAGTCTAACCAGAGCGCAGCATGATGTTCTCCACATCTGAGGCCTGGGGTCAGTTCCAGCCTGTAGTATATTTCCCACTTGTCCCCTGGCTATCTCACTTCTTTTGTGGAGTGAGATAGATAGATCTTTTTTGCTTAATTATACAATTCACAATCATTTGACTGGTTGATTATCTTGTACAAAATTTTTAAATATATTTACTGGTGTCATTACATCCTAACTTGTTTTTTTGGTGTTTTTTACAATGTTGAGCGACTTGGAGGCAAACACATCTGGCTGCAGATGTTTTGACTGATACACTCAAACTTTCTCATGGGGGCAATCCAAGCAAAATTAACAGTCTAAAATTGTGACTTTTCTTTCTTAATTATTTAAATTATTGCTTTATGTGTTTAATGACTGTTTTCTGGTGTAAATCACTCTTGCAAAAGAGGTTTATAATCTCAATGAAGTTTTTGTCTTTGTTACATAAAGTCTTAATAAAAAAGTATGAAGTTTTCTTTTCCTTAAAACCATTAAGCTGGTTTTTAAAAATGATAACTTCATTTTCAGCTTGTTTATAATCGTTATAGGCTCCTTATGAAACATGGTTTATTGTTCTAACAGGCAAGAAACTGACATGTGGATAAGAGGTTTATGGCAAATACAGTGATTGAACCAGCAAGGTTGGAATTATTATTCAATAAAAATAGCCATTAAAGTGATTTACTGATAAAGACAAATTATTTACATGTCATGTTATGAAATACTGTGTTAAAATTCATACTAAGTAGTGTACTGTATCTCCTATCATAAAAATATGCATTAACTTCAACACAAAGATGCACACTGACAAAGTCACTGTGCATGCTGCAGAGGTTCATGTCAAAATTAACTCCACAAGTTCACATCTAAATGAACACAAGATGAGGAAAACTTTGCCAGGTTTATAAATGTGACAATTCCTGAATGCAACATCCACAGAGCAAAATAAGCCGACATTCAGAATCACATTCAAACGCAAGATGAAAAAGTAACTATGAAAACCTGTTGCCAAAAAATGTGAGTAAGAAAAGATGCATTTACAGTGAACAACAACAGGAACAAACATTCAATATCCAGCTGAGAAAGTGCACAGAGTTTAGATCAACTGCAGATCAATGCAATGTTTCCTTTCATTTGTTTTGACTTAAATGTAGAGATCCACTTCATGTGCAGAGTTAGAGATTCTGTCTGTATACAAAAGTTGGTCTCTGCTCTGAACGTCCTGTTGTTTGCTGAAATTGTGGCTCACTGATGACACCTGACAGGTCTGCACTGCTCTTTCAGACTGTCTGAACAACTGTGAGTTTACTCACCAAATGGTGATGTGCCTTTTTCTGGCCACAAGATGGAGCCTGCAGTCTACATTTAGCAACTTCATAACCCTCATGAATCTTGAAAAAAGGGGAAAGAAAAGTGAAGCTGTGATACAGTTGGTTTGGCTGTTATTTAAATGTCTGCTTTTTACCAGTACATCAGTAAATGGATTGAGGGGGCAATAACCAATAATAACCCTAACCCTAGCAATACGGTGTATATTTCAATATGACTTTTTCCAATCATAAGGCTTCTTGCCAAAAAATATGTCCTCAAAAATGCATTTAAATGTAAAGGGTTTCTCGCAATTTCAGGTTTATTTCATCTTATAAAGCTAACACAGCCTTTACCTTTTTATCAGCAATGACAGATATTTATAATCCCTCTTTTATTGACCAATATCTGGATTGCCATCTTCTTAACAAGTTTCCTCCATCTTATAAAGACATGCCTTTGTTTCCTTCTTGAAGAGATTCTTTTTTGAAAAGACTACCTTTTTATACTGATGGATTTGTTAGACGAGTTAAATCAATATTTCGCACACAGGTTTTCAGAATCCCTGTACCTTTAATTTTAAAGTTCATGAGACACGTTATGGCTTCGCTGTCACTCAACATCAAACTCACCCACTTGCAGAGCCTTCAGCTTCTAGGTGAAGGGTGTTTCAGTCTGACCAGGAGATGAAACTGGGATAATGAGTTTGCTAACTGTATTTCTGACGTGCGCCATCACGTCGAATTACAATTTAAAGCCCCTCTATGAACACCACGTCGTCCTTCAGTCCCAGTTGACTAAGGGGCCGTCCACATGGAGACGAATTGAGGCGTATTCGGACATGTTTTAATCGTTGAGGTGTTTCGTCCACACGGGTTTGGCTTTTCGGCTGCCCAAACACGCTCATTTCTAAAAACAGGCTGCAGAGAGGATACATTTGAAAACGCCGGCTGAGCATTTCCGTGTTCCGGACAGGCTCTGAGATGATGACGTCATAGGCCCGCCTCTCCCTTACAGCGCATGCGCGAACCCCGATAGCGGCATCTAGCGACATAACGGCGGAATATGGTATTGCACGTCATGGCTTTCACCCTGTGATGCACAACATGGGTCAAAAGATTCCCTGCTAAGTTTTCATCTTCTGTGTCGTTGCAATAAATTATTTTCATGATACAGTCTTCAAGGTATACCTCATGTAAGTTGTTTTTTTTGTTATAATTTTACATACTTATTTAATTTTTTTCTTACTTTGAGTAAAACCCCTTTTTCATCATTTCCACTCCAACAGCAGTTGACTATCAGTGGCCTCACAATTACAAGTAGCCTATGCTATGAGTTTCTTGTTTTTCTTAAGTACTAACTAGCATTTGTATTTTCTCTTTCTTCACACCTTTTGTATTTCTACACAAAGTTAAACATGTGGATCAGAAATGACCCACATGCTTGAAAGTACTTTGTGAGAAACGGTATTGTGTTTCAGACACTACACTGCTAGCACAGCCTATACCAGGGGTGGGCAAGTGGCGGCCCGGGGGCCAGGTGCGGCCCTCCACATCACTAAATGTGGCCCGCCATTCATTCCCAACCAGCAGTTGTAAATATGAAGAAAACTCAGATATCCAATAGAAATAATTCTATATAATCTAGACTGATATTTTTTTAATGGCTTAGGCTATCTAAGTTTTTTTGACCTTACTTTGCTATAATAGTGTTTCTAAATCTTTTTTATGAAGTCTTTGAACATTAAATTAAGTATTACTCAATACTATATATAAAAAAATGGTGGCAGCAAAATATTTGAGCTTAAAAATTTTGAATAACATCATCTTAGTGATTTGAAAATAGCTTCATTGGCTTTAATTCCATGTATATTAGCTAAATTAGCTTGAATTCTATGTCAAGTTCATTTGATTATGCATAAGTTGTATTTATGTTGTAATATATGAATATTGGTATTCTAATTTTTTTTTTTTACAATTATATATTCTCATATGTTGTTCATCCAACATTCTTCTTCCTCATCGTGAGTTTCTGAAAATTTGTAACAGTGTGGCCCTCGGGCTTGGAAAGATGGTTTTATGTGGCCCTCTTGGTGATTAAAGTTGCCCACCCCTGGCCTATACTTTGTAGATGCAAGTATTCTGCCTTGTCCATGGGGAGATCAAAAAAATTGGTATTTAAAAAAGTATTCTCAGTAAAGACATCATTCTCAAGTATTCTGCCCACATGAAAACACTGTACTTCACAAACCAGGCCTGTAAGTGGCAGTGTAGTCCTGCTGACTCCAAAACCAGGGAAGAGGACATGGAGCATGCACATTCATCATGGAAATGTGAAAAAAATATTAGTGTATGCTGTTTCTTATTCTGCCATTGTTTCTGCTGTAGTGGGGGTTCACACATGCAGTTAAAGAGAGAGGTGGACACAAAAGCACAATGCTAGCATATTCAAATGTATGCACTCTGGGACCAAACATGCGCGTGTTCAGGAACCCAAAACACTTCATCTGTTTGGACTAAATGCTAATAAGATTAAAAACTTTTGCAGATACACCAGAATTCTTCTCCATGTGGACTGTCCTGTAAGCACCTACACTGGATCGTGCTTGCTCTTTTTAACAAATGAATAACACATTTTCTTTCACATCATTTCTCATAAGCCTCTTTGACATGTACCACCTTGATAATACCAGAGAAGTTTGCCTGGGTAATTCTCTGCCATGATTGTTAACACTTAGAGGAAAGTGGCAGGCAAGGGACAGGGGTCGCCAGTCAGCAGAACACAATGTCAAAAGTCGAAGTCAGTGTTCAGAATACAGCAGTCGGGCAGAGCAGAGCTCCACTCTATGATCACAATTTATATCCTCACTTTATTGATTCATGTTCAAAAGCATATCAACAGAATCCATGGTGCACTGTAACACACAAGATTGATATGAAGCAGCATCACTATATGCATGATGAAAGTAGCGGTAATGTTTCAGTTTTGTATTCAGCAGCATCGAGGGACAGCTCTTTGAACACGGCAGAGACACGGTGGTGATTGGTTTTGAGCAGACAATCAACAAAACTTGGATCATGTGCAGAGTGAACAACACTGCCAATGTCCAGACCCAAATTTGAGTTGATCTTCTTCCTCTATTGGTTTTATGGCGAATGGAACTCAGTGGCTGCCACCTACTTTGTTGCAGTGTTGACTAGTTCACAACTGTTATCAATCTAAATGTTTAGTGAAATCTTTATAGCTCACCCGCGTAATGTCTGGATAATTTCAAGGAGTTTTACAACTGTGAATGGGGTTATTAAGTGTGAATGTGCTTTTAACATCTTACTCATTGACTAATGCAGGGATTTTTTTGATGAGTTCACCTACTACTGTATCGGAATCATCTTGTGTTTTGGCACTAAAATACATGCAAAAGAAATATCTTAAGAAATACCTGACTGCTGTCATATCTCCAGAGGATAATTACCATTACATACCACATTCCTAAAGCAACCCTCTGTTTTTCCATTAGCACCATCAGACAATAAATGCCAACTATAACCTACAGCCACAACACTGGAAACTGACTTAGGTCATATGGAATAACAGTGATGGTTTTCCCGACTCTGTCCCTGCCGACCAACCTCCCTCCCCCTCTGTGTTTTAATAGGGTGAGTGCAGGAGAAAGTAGGAGGGTCCTGATTCATGGTCCTGAATATTTACTGATATATTTACATTACAGCAGAGCTGACCATGGTCCTGTCTTTAGGTCAACATGAAGCCCACTCTGACCTACCACTGAGGCCGCTGAATTACTAATGTCAAGATCAGAAGTTGAGTTGCATTTATTTCTCGGGTTTGTTTGGGTATTACTGATTTATCCCCTTATTTAGTGAAGCACTCGGCATTTAGCGGATGACCCTTACCTCCTGAGACACAGCCGCCAAGTGTATAAATGTCTAAGTGTTAATTGTGCCCCATAAGAAAAAAACTTCTAATTATTTATTATGACCACAAAGTGATTCAAAGTGGTCAAAGGACCATATGCCCATTAGTGTCATTTTTGTGTCACGTTTTTTTTGTTATTTCTTTTGGCCTTTGATATTGAAACAGCCAAAACATATGCAAAAAATACAACTCAAATGACCAAAAAGTGGTCAACGGGGTCACAGGGTGGTTTTTTTGACAGACTGCATTTAGACAAATTATTCATGTTTACCTGAAAAGGTGGAATATTCACAGAGACGTACACAGTCGGCTATATTACCGTCATCATTGATGTCATCTAGTAGCGCAAGGATCATGTGGTCAGGCAACCGCTATCTGCAAATTGTTTCATTTTCACTTAAATCAAAAAGTGATACTATCCTCGGATAAATCCTTTCTTGTCCGTACCTACCATCTCTCCTGCCATGGTGCCTTCATCTGGCTACAATCACTGCTGCCATGATTACCGGAGAGTCCTGGCATGACAGCCCATAGGCTCTGCTCCACAGTTAGCACCAACTCAGTGCAATTTCCAATCCTTCTGACCGACAGAGAGAGAGTGAGAGAAGGAGAAAGAGAAATTGCGCAGATTTAATACATGGTTCTCACAGGCAGTAATTTGCACAGCTAAACTGTGTGTGGCAATTAGCGCTAGTCTTTGAGGATTAGGTGGTATTTGCAACGAGTTTCATTTGCATAAGAAGGGGGCAATTTTGCACTGAATTTATGAATATTCCCTAATTTACATGCATGCAAATTGGACTGACGCAGCCAGGAGCGGCAGTGCAGTTTGGGTTCAGTTTGCGTGCATTTCATTCTTTGCGTATGCTTTGAGGATCGCAAGCTATTTTTTTCTGTCACTTGCACAGGTTTAGCGGTTGCAAAAGCAGTGCAATACTTTTGAGGATCTGGCCCTAAGTTTGAAATAAACACATCATACTTCAGTCCCAATGAAAGGATAAGTGCTCAGTGAAGAGACCCTAATTTAAATTATCTTTTTTGTGCTACTGCTGACTTGTATAAATTACTACAGCAGTGCAAATGATAACGCAACAGAGACATTCATAAGCTGTGGTATTTGTCATTGTCATGCAAGGGTCTTTTTTGCCACTCAGTGTCATGCTTGTGGGAACATCTTGAGATACAGTGGCTTTACAGTAACTTGCAGTGCATTGTTTTCAATCATACTATTTTTCATTCTATGTGTGAGAAACAGGAGGTGTCTGTCTCTATGAGTCTTTTGCACAGAAACATATACCACATACCCTACCAACACTTACAAACAGATTATAACCAGCTATTAAACCAATACACAGGCTTACTGTGGGTCAAAAGATAGTTGGTAGTCTTTCTCCTGGTTTAAAAAGCACAGAACGGTCTTGATCTTTAAGTCTCTTATGAGGCCGTTAGACCCCGCAGTTCCTCTAGGTCCCCGGGGTCAAAACTAAACAGGCTGAGGTGTTCACTTGCTGCTGGCTGCAGAAACCCTGGAGGTGTTACGTGTGCAGGAAACAGACATTTTCATGACAAAAATTAACATCTTCAGAGCCTGGTTAAAAAAAAACAACAACTTGAGTCTCCATATATCACACATCTACATGCTCTCACCATGAGGGGTGGTTTTTTCATAGCACGCCAGTGTTTTCTTGTTTCCTTTTTTTGGAGAAATCATGTTTTGGAAACAGGGACATGACTGAAATGGCTAATATTTGTTAGATGGTCTTTAATCCTTCTTCAACACATCCTCTAAATCTGTTCGTAGGCTAAGTCAAAGTTTGGGTGAGATGTAATGTGCAGTATGGCAGGGTCCATTACAAGGTATCCACACCATTTTAAAGGTTGCTATGATTATCAAATAGCTGACATCACATTACTCCAATCCTTTTACAGTCCAAGGGTGCATGCTAGTACTAGCTGGTCATGCTGCTGAGTTAGCTTTCTATGTTGCACGCTCCTTGGCCCACTACATCACCTGTTAGTCCATAGCCCTTTTGCTCATTGTCTCAAGAGCCCATTAACTAGCTGCATCACCTATTAGCCAGTTAGCTTTTTGTGGAGCTAAAACAGGACAAGGGCCATCAACCATACCGTCTGCTGACCATTTCATGCTGTGTAGTTTATATTCTATATCTTTGACTTAATTTATTTACCCAAGAATGCTCCATTAAGATTAGGAATGTCATTTACAAGAGCATTCCTCTGTCCGGGAAATATAGGTCAGAATAAATAAGCCAAGCAAGTAACAGCCTGTTACTTTGGCTGAGATTAGCAAAAGGAAACAGGTAGGTTTTCTTCCCTGTAAAAATGTATTAACCTCAAAATCACAATCTTATTGCTTGTAGAAAAAATTAACTTGGCTTTATTTTACATATTTTTGGGATACTACACATACACTGGGGAAAATAGAAAATAATGTAGTCAATCTACATTATCGTTTCAACTCTGGTAGTGACATCTCTGGCATAATGTAAGCCTACTGTAAACTATAAAGATTAAAAATACAAAATAGTTCTGACAATCACTTTTTAAAGTTTGCTCAAGTTAAAAATAACATTTGGAAATACAGTGAGAAAAGGTCACGCATTGCAATAAGTTAAAGGTAAAATCAGTGTTAACATAGAATAAGTATGAGTGAAGCGTGAAACAGTGATATGTAAGGAATATTGCATCTCAAAATGCATTTGTTTGTGGGAGAAAATCTTGATGTTATTGTTTTATGTATATTTACGGTTAAAGTAGAACATTATTGGTGATATAATTTCCCAACTGTGTGAAATATAAAGGACTTTATGGGATTGTTTGTTTGTTTTAGATCCTGATGATGAATGCAAATTCTCAGAGGCTGTTGGAGTTCAGCATTTTTACAGTGCAATGGGACAACAGTTGATTTTTCATGTGCCAAACACAGCAGACAATGCAGAAACAAATATCAGGTGTTTTACACTTGGATAAAATGAGACATCTAACAAACCTTTATTAAACCCTACGGAAGTCTGAACGTATAAATTAACAGAAACAAATTTAACATTTGTGTGAAATGCCAAGTACTAACGGCTGCGACCTGCGGGAAAGCAGCTAGACATCCAGCCCCACCTATGTCACCTATGTCACAAGTCCAGCCCCGCCCACATCCAAACTGGTTAGGGTTAGGGTTAGGGTTAGGGTTGGGGGTGGGGGTGGGGTTACGGTAACCCTAATCATATATTTGGAATTGTTGGGTGGGGCTGGACCTTTGTGGACGGGGCTGGACATCCAGCCCCGCCTTCCTGCAGGCCACAGCCGTTACCCTCCCTGAAATGCAGTCGCCTTTATTTAGGCTACCTGGCAGAGCATCTCAGTTACAATACCAGAACTGACAACAAACAGTGAACCAGCTCTACCTGAATATATCTACTCATAAAGAGAGCAGCGCTGATTGGATCGCTCCCCAACTTACCCCACCGCCACCAAGCTAAGGCAGCTGTGATTGGACGTCCCTCCAAACTCATCCAACCTTTCCACACAAGCAAAGTAGCTTGTTATTTTCCTAACCTGTCTCTACTTTCTACATGACCATACTATGTCTGATTGGATTAAGTGTTGTCTGTTTTCATGTAGTTCTTTGGTGACCAAAATGTCAGTTAAGTTAGTTTAAGTTTTTGTCCATGTGCACTTGTTTTTATCAGTTACTGTGGGAAAAGGCTGTTGCCAAAAACTACGACAAAGTAATTAGTCAACAAAATTAACAATGCAAAGTAGCGCTTATGTCAAACTTATTATTTACATTTACAAGAGTTACACAACAAATTCACCTTCTAATGTCATATATACCTATTTTAATGATAGTCAGCTGCTGTACTTCTATAAATTATTCACTTGGCCTGAGATACTCTTTAAACATTGTTAAACAGTCTGGTTGATGCAGTCAATTGTCAAAACAATCATTGGTTTTCAAAGTATGAGGAGCGCCTCAGGGTTGAAAAGGGGCTTTTATTTAGGTGTGTTTTATTTTTTAACCACACCTCGGTCAGTTGAAACATACACGTCACTCTAAAATAGGTCAACGGACATCCACCCAGCAAAGCCAGTGAGTAAGAGTATATAACTTTGGCTGAGAACAACAAAGCAGGTAGGTTTCCTAGCATTTAATCATGTTTTTAGTCCTTAAAGAAATTCATCAATCTTACGACGTGTCTTCTTCTTGTTTTTTTAAATGACTTGACTTGAACATCTGTCAAGTGTTACTTTTCAGATAATAGGAAATTTATAAACAGAATAAAAATGAGGCCAATCTTCTTGATCGTCACAATTCTGACAGCAACAGCTTTGACACAAGGTAAGTCTCTGATCTAATGATGTTATAGACAATCATTTTGAATATATGATATGAAAAAAACGTTTTTTGAAATAGACTTTAAAAAGTAAGATTATAGCATAAT
Source organism: Scarus forsteni (assembly GCA_036419115.1). Taxonomy (NCBI): domain Eukaryota; kingdom Metazoa; phylum Chordata; class Actinopteri; order Labriformes; family Labridae; genus Scarus; species Scarus forsteni. The sequence continues at coordinate 10,946,733 of JAZDUH010000130.1, read as the reverse complement.
GTTACAGTACATCAATTAAAGATATGTGATGAACGTTACGCAAGACATATTACATCTTAAAATTAATAAGTATACAGTTAAAGTGGGACATTAACTGTGACAAAATCTCACAACTGTTTTTTACAAAACAGACTTTATGGGATTGTTTGTTTGCTCCTTTGTTTGTTTTAGATCCTGATGAATGCAAATTCTCTGAGGCTGCTCAGCACTGTTACGGTGCAGAGGGACAACCGTTGATTTTTCATGTGCCAAACACAGCAAATACAGATGCAAATTTTAGGTTGAAGAAAGATGATGGATATCTGATTTTAAACGTGAACAAAAATAAGATATACAGTCGTCATGAGGAACTGGCCAGCCACGCTGAACTCTTACCAAATGGAAGATTTAGCCTGGGAAAGGCAATGAAGGAACACTCTGGAGATTACATGTTGGAAGTATACACAGCAAATGGAAACTCAAAAGGAATCTTAAAAGTGTATCTAGAAATCCAAGGTAAGTTTTTGAACATATCTAAGTTAAGAAGTCTCCTCCTTATGTGCCTGTATTTACTGAATTTGTTGGAGTTCCTATGAACATTAGGCGTTTAAGCTTAAGTTACAAAAAGAACCTTGCCCTGAGTTTTGTGTACTTGATGTCTAATATAATATTCCATGTTTGTCCTTCAGCTCCAGTGTCAAAGCCAGCTGTTTTACAGAAGTGTTTGTCATCAGAGGAGACAACTGTGAGCTGCTCCTCTGAAGGAGATGGACTGGAGTTTAATCTGACTCTGAACGGTCACTCAATCCTGCAGACAAAAGACAGCAGCAAGGAAAACATGCCGTCTTCGGCAGGAGGCAAGGCAAAAAACAATCCAAGTAGTACAGGTGTTAGCATCAGCTTACAAGGCCAGCCGACTGGAGACGTGATATGTGATGTTCGGAATAAAGTCAGCAGAGAAGGAACCGTCTATCAACTTAACAGATGCAAAGGTACATCACATGAACTATAAACAACAAGTCATTTAAAATGTCATTTATAGATGACATTTTAAAACATTTTTAAATGTCATTTGTCATTTATAAAACTATAAATGTTAAGACTGAATCAACTTTGTAAATAATATTTTTCATTATAAATAATAGAGGTCTGTTTATTCGAAATTTATTTAACACTGTAACAACTGATGGAGAATAATGAATATTCATACAACATTTTTCCCGCTTTGAAAATGACTTGTCATGTCATGTTTTCATCTAATTCAGTTTTATATTTGTTCTGATTTGTGTTTTAGATCCAACTTCCTTTCCTATTGTGGCTGTAAGAGTTACCTTCTTTGCGATCTTCCTTCTCATCGCTCCAGTTTGGGCTCTAATCAAGTTCTGTGATAGAAATCAGACACCTGTAAATGAAGGTAAGTCAATGACTTTCTCTCCTGTTTTTAGCTTTGTGAATAATGTGTTTTAAAAGTGGAAGTAATGTGCTCTGCTTTTGATTACCAAATAAAATGTTTTCTGCATTTCTCATTTCTGTTTAGATGTAACAAAGAACCCTGAAGAGGAAACTATCAGATGCAAGAACAAGACACAATACAAGTACAAGTGGGAGCAAGTCTAACCAGAGCGCAGCATAATCTTCTCCACATCTGCATTTCCTGAGGCTCTTGTGCAGCCTGGGGTCAGCTTCAGCCTGTAGTATATTTCACACTTGTCCCCGGCTAGCTCACTCTTTTTATGACCCTGTCCACTGTGTGGAAAGGGTCATTCCCTTTACTTTCAATAAAGGGAAAAAGGCCCAAATAGTATCTTTAAAAAAGCAGCACATCAAAAATGAAAAATTTTCTCATTAGGCCTGTGTTGAGAAAAGGTATTTACATTTTTGAGCAGCAGGGGGAGCTGCTCAAAATCATGAAATCAATCCTTCTGTCCTCCTGATATTATTAAGTAACCATAAACCTGTTTCTGTATGTACATATATATATATATATATATATATATATATATATATATATATATATATATATATATATATATATATATATGTTTTTGCTTAATTTTACAATTTCTAATCCTTTAACTGGCTGATTATCTTGTATAAAATTGTAAAATATATTTACTGGTGTCATTACATCCTAAGTTGTTTTTTTTGGTGTTTTTTTTACAATGTTGAGCGACTTGGAGGCAAACACATCTGGCTGTGCGTGTTTTGACTGATACACTTTATCTTCTCATGTTGGCAATCCAAGCAAAATAAGCAGTCTACAATTGTGACTTTTCTTTCTTAATTATTTAAATTCTTGTTTTCTGTGTTTAATGACTGTTTTCTGGTGTAAATCAATCTAGCAAAAGAGGTTTTTAATCTCAATGAGGTTTTTTCTTTGTTACATAAAGGTTAAATAAAAAATGAAGATGTTTTCTTTTCATTAAAACCATTAGGCTAGTTTTAAAAAAATGATAACTTCATTTTCAGCTTGTTTGGAATAGTTAAAAGCTCCTTCTGAAAGTTGGTTAATTGTAACTAGCAAGAAACCGACATGTGGATAAGAGGTTTATGGCAAATACAGTGATTGAACCCGCAAAGACGGAATCATTATTCAATAAAAATAGCTATTAAAATGATTTACTGTACAAAGACAAATTATTTACATGTCATGATGTTATGACATACTGTGTTAAAATTCATACTATAGTACTGTATCTGCTATCATAAAAATATGCACTAACTTCAACACAAAGAGACACACTGACAAAGTCACTGTGCATGCTGCAGAGGTTCATGTCAAAAACAACTCAACAAGTTCACATCCGGATGACCACAAAACGATGAAAACTTAGCCAGGTTTATAAATGTGACATTTCCAGGATGCAACATCCACAGAGCAAAATAAACCGACATTCAGAATCACATTCAAATGCAAGATGAAAAAACTAACTAGGAAGACATGTTGCCAAAAAATGTGAGCAAGAAAAAATGCATTTACAGTGAAAAACAACAGGAACAACCGCCCAATATCCAGCTGAGAAAGTGAACACAGTTTATACCAAGACAATCCCAGATCACGGCATATTTCCTTTCCTATGTTTTGACTTAAATGTAGAGATCCACTCCATGTGCAGAGTTCTTCTCCACAAGGATATCTGGATACAAAAGTTGACCTCTGCTCTGAACGTCCTGTTGTTAGCTGAAATTGTGGCTCACTGATGACATCTAACAGTATACTGCTCTTTCAGACTGTCTGAACAACTGTGAGTTTACTCTCCAAATGGTGATGTGTCTTTTTCTGGCCACAAGATGGAGCCTGCAGTCTATATTTACATACTTCACAACCCTCATGAATCTTCAAAAAAGGGAAAGAAAAGTGATGTTGTGATACAGTTGGTTTGGCTGCCATTGAAATGTCTGCTTTGAACATTATGCCCGTTTTTGGGAAGAGGCACTTTTCCGAGCAGGGTGTTGAAAGTGGATTTGAAATCTTTTTACCAGCACATCAGTAAATGAACTGAGGTCAATAAGGTGTATATGCCAATGTGTCTTTTTTTCCAATCATAAGGCTTCTGCCAAAAGTGTGTTTTAAATTAAGAAAATAATGTAACAAATTGTGACTGCACTATTGTTAATATTTCCAAATATATTACTAATTATTTACCTAAAAAATGCATTTAAATGTAATGGTTTTCACGTTTATTTAATCTTTTAAAGCTAACACAGTCTTTACCGTTTGATCAGCAATGACAGATATTTATAATCTCTCAGATGTTTTGATTGCAATCTTCTCAACAAGTTTCTTCTATCTTATAAAGACAAGGTGTCTTTGTAATATGAGTTAAATCAATATTTCAAACACAGGTTTTCAGAATACTTGTACCTTTAATTTTAATGTTCATGAGAGACATGTTATGGCTTCGTTGTCACCCAAACATCAAACTCACCCACTTGCAGTACTTGTGCCTTTAGCTTCTAGGTGAAGGGTCTTTCAGTCTTTGACTAGGAGATGAAACTGGGATAACTTTGAGCAATTTAAAGACCCTCTATGAACACCACATTGTCCTGCAGTTCCAGTTGACTAAGGGGCCGAATCCATGGAGACGATTTCGGGGGCGTATCCTGACAGGTTTTTAATCGTGAAGGTGTTTCGTCCACATTGATTTGGCTTTTCGGCTCCCCAAACACGCTCATTTCTAAATACGGGATGCACAGTGGATATATTTGAGACCAAGGTACGTTTTATCAGTCAGTTTCCTGGGTATAAAAGACACAAGCAGAAACAAAAAATCAAGCTGTTTTTCCGTATTTCTGTTTTGCGCAAAAAACAAGAAACGGCCTGTTTTTTGTTTTTTTCCTTTCCACACAAAAAATGAAAACTGAACTCCATATTTCATTTTGTTGGTGGGCGGGGCTTTGAAGCCCGACAATGCTGTGCCCTTCACAATAAAACTCCTTCTCTGGCAGGTATGGAGAACCGGACTTTAAGTGCACCGCCTGCATTTATTCCAAATCAACGCAAGTGGTGTTCACAGCACAGGATTTACACAGAAGTAATTTATTGATTGAGAGAGAGGCCTATTTATCGGCGATTAATCGCACACGAAAAGATCGTCGAGGCACGCTGAAAGTAGGCATTTAAATGACCTGCAGGTGTTGCTGTGCCATAATGTTGCCATGAACCATTCCTAAATGTCCAAGTGGGCCGAGCTGGTCCCCCATGCCAGGAGCACCTTGCCAACCTTTGTCCTGCCCAATTTCCTAAATATATTTTGGTTGATCCCCTGGGTTAGGGTGCTGATTTCTTCTCAATTTCTAGTGCATCATGGTCACAGCCACACCCCCAACACTTTAGAAGTCCACCTTCAGGTCAGAATTGATCAGGCTGATTGATCAGGCTGTCGTAGAACTCTTGTGTCTATGCAGAAACAAGCTGGAGACAGTTTCAGGTTGGTTCAATTGAATATAGCAGAGCAGTATGTCTTAGTCTAAAATTCACAATGTGACACAAAGTCTGTTAGACTGAAAATACCAAACAAAGCCAACCATGAATCAGGGAGCCGTTCATATAGGGATATTGAAAATAATCTGAGAAACATTATGAATCAAATGGAAGTATCATGATGCAGATGTAGATGGTGACATGCTGCTGTAAAGCCTGTCTGTAGTTTCAATATCTCACAAAGGCTTCTGCCAAAGTCTGGGCATTAAGGAGAAAAATCAAGTATATGGATATGAAGCCCACACACCTGTGTGGACTACTCCATTGGATGTTGTTGACCATTTTACTCAGTTTTGTTTCCATTGTGTTCCTGTGTTTGCCGCACTTAGGAGCAACCCACCAGTAAGATGTTGAGGACTTTTGCATAACAGCACAACCCTTTGTTTTTTGGAAATACTGACCCTCCCGAGTTCTTTTGTGAAAAATCTGAAACTTTGCGCACAAGTCTGGTTCTCAACATGTTGGTGAAATATTTAGGTAATCTGCCATTTTGCGTCAACAGTCCAATTTTGGCTATTCAATCGTGGCCAAGCTACACCCCAAAAATCTATAAAACTCGCCCTCAGGTCTGCACTTCCTCATTCCTCCAATTCATGAATACAGTGGTCAGGCTGTCATAGAAGTCATTTGAAAACGCCGGCTGGGCATTTCTGTGTACCGGACAAGCTCAGAGATGATGACGTCATAGGCCCGCCTCTCCCTTACTGCGCATGTGCGAACCCCGATAGCGACGTTCAGACATAACGGTGGAACATGGTGTTGCATGTCACAGCTTTCACCCTGTGATGCACAACATGGTTCAAAAGTTTTCATCTTCTGTGTCATTGCAATAAAATATTTTCATTATTCAGTCTTAAAGGTATACCTCATGTAAGTTGTTTTTCTTTTGTTATCATTTTACATCCTTATTTAATTTTTTTCTTACTTTAGGTAAAACTCCTTTTTCATCATTTCCAGTTGACTATCAGTAGTCTATGCTATGAGTTTCTTGTTTTTGTTAAGTACAAACTATCAATTCTTTTTTTCTATTTCTTCAATCACACTTTATGTATTTCTACACAAAGTTAAACACATGGATCAGAAATGGCCCACATGCTTGAAAGTACTTTGTGGGAAACTGTACTGTGTTTCGGACACTACACTGCTAGCACAGCCTATACTTTTCACATTATGTAGGTGCAAGTATTCTGCCTTGTGCATGGGGAGATAAATGGTATTAAAAAAGCATCCTCTTTGAGGTTGTCATTCTCAAGTATTTTGTCCACATGAAAACACTTTAGCCTACTTCACAAGTCAGGCCTGTAAGCGGCAGTGTAGTCCTACTGACTCCAAAACCAGGGAAGAGGACATGGAGCATGCACATTCATCATGGGGATGTGAAAAAAAAAGTATTAGTGTAGCCTATGCTTTTTCGTATTGGGGGGTTCACACATGCAGTTAAAGGGAGATGTAGGCCTATGATTTTATAATTTCTTAAACTATTCACTATTTGTTGGACACATAAGAATGCAAGGCTAGAATATTCAAATGTATGCACTCTGGGACCAAACATGCACCTGTTCAGGCACCCAGAACACATCTGTTGAAACACTAATAAGATTAAAAACTTTGCAGATACACCAGAATTCTTCTCCATGTGGACTGTCCTGTAAGCACCTACATTTGATTGCGATTGCTTTTTTCAACAAATGAATAACACATATTTTTCACATCATTTCTCATAAGCCTCTTTGACATGTACCACCTTGATAATACCAGAGAAGTTTGCCTGGGTAATTCTCTGCCATGATTGTTAACACTTAGAAGAAAGTCACAGGCAAGGGACAGGGGTCGCCAGTCAGCAGAACACAATGTCAAAAGTCGAAGTCAGTGTTCAGAATACAGCAGTCAGGCAGAGCAGAGCTCCACTCTATGATCACAATTTATATCCTCACTTTATTGATACATGTTCAAAAGCATATCAACAGAATCCATGGTGCACTGTAACACACAAGATTGAATATGAAGCAGCATCACTATATGCATGATGAAAGTAGCGGTACTGTTTCAGTTTTGTATTCAGCAGCATCGAGGGACAGCTCTTTGAACACACGAGAGACACGGTGGTGATTGGTTTTGAGCAGATAATCAACAAAACTTGGATCATATGCAGAGTAAACAACACTGCCAATGTCCAGACCCAAATTTGAGTTGATCTTCTTCCTCCTTTGGTTTTATGGTGAATGGAACTCAGTGGGTGTATTTCTGCCACCTACTTTGTCGCAGTGTTGACCAGGTCACAACTCTTAACAATCTCTTAGTCAAATCTATATAGCTCATCCGTGTAATATCTGAATAATTTCAAGGAGTTTTACAACTGTGATTGGGGTTATTAAGTGTGAATGTGCTTGTAACATCTTACATTGACTAATGCAGGGATTTTTTTGATGAGTTCACCAACTATTGTGTCGGAATCATCTTGTGTTTTGGCACTAAAATACATGCAAAAGAAATATCTTAAGAAATACCTGACTGCTGTCATGTCTCCAGAGGATGATTACCATTACATACCACATTCCTAAAGCAGCCCTCTGTTTTTCCATTAGCACCATCAGACAATAAATGCCAACTATAACCTACAGCCACAACACTGGAAACTGACTTAGGTCATATGGAATAACAGTGATGGTTTTCCCGACTCTGTCCCTGCCGACCAACCCCCCTCCCCCTCTGTGTTTTTATAGGGTGACTGCAGGAGAAAGTAGGAGGGCTTCCCCCTCTCTCTGGCGTTCCCGGCTTTCAGAACATGTGGTCTGGGAATAATTGGGTTACAACTGCGGCAGTCCAATGAGTTGGCCTTGATTTGGAGAATGACTCCATTTACTTTTGTCTGACTGCCTGCTGCTTCCACAGCTGCAGCTTTTATCCTCAATTCAGGCTTGGGATTTAACTGTATAGGTCTGGATGGCAGCCAGATGAGAGAGGAGAGCACAGCCTGAGCATTAATCTTAAACCACATTCAGTGGTCAGGAGGAGAACAAAATACAGCCTTCTTTTTTCTTTGTTATTGTGTTCTTTGACAGTGGGGTACCATAGGAAACTCTATATTTTGTTCACAATAGCAGCTGTTGTGGACATAGGCCGTATCTAACGTAGAAGTATTACAGCATAATATAAAAAACAGTGTACATGAGAAGGCTGAATTTCTTTGCAAGAAAAATTGCCCTGATTTTGGATTGTCATACTGAAGCCCTTTTCACAGTGCATTTACGCAGAAGTGCTTCAACAAAGCTTTGTCATTGCTCCACCTTGAGACATTCACAAAAATGCCTTAAAAGAATAGTGCAGGCATAAGTCCTAAAATAAAAGTCCTAAAATAAAGTATTTTAGCATTTGAAGTTCCCAGTCCCAAAACCTAATGGGATTTTGGAACAGCATTCCTGATACATTTCTGAAAAAAGGTTGGATTTGAACATTTCACTTTCCAATTTTAATGTATTACTGTATTTTTAAAAGAATGGTTGCCAACTAACTGCTAAAAAGGAATATGCAAATGAACCATTACAAAATTTTTATAGTTTATACAATAAATAATAACATACTGAATGCAGTTTCATATCAGCTTGATAATAAATTTATGCTCCAGCTAAATGTTTTTAAGCTTTAAAATCTGGGATGTCAGTGCTGTTCATGAAAAATGAACAATGAACAAAACAATTAAAACTCACAATCTTTTGTTTACCACAAACTGTCATAATATTGAATCGAGAAGTACCAGACAAAGTCCAAGACCTCAAAAAGCTCTTAATCTTAAAGGGGTCCAGTACAAGAAAGAGCAGTCAAATATCAGGCAGACGAATCAGAATCAGCAGGCAAAAAGGGAGGTCAAAAATACTTTAAGAGATCAGAAACACAGAAGGACACAAGATGAAAATAAAAGAGAGTGATGAAATGAGGTACAAAGAAAATATGGCAAAGAACCAAAGGGAAAAGGGGTTCAAATACATGCAATGTATTCAGACAAAGATCAGACAGGAGGGCACACAGGTATAGGAAATCAACAATCAGGGAGGGGACATTTTTTAAGAATTTGCTGATAATCATGTGTATTATGATGTCAATTTCATTGCCAATAGGCTACATACCCTTGGAGCATTAAGGCAGGCATGTGAGAAAATAATGAGAGGCCAAAGAATGTTTCACAGTGACCTTTGAGAAAAAGATCATATTTACAAATTTAAAAATAAAATGGCAAGGTTAGAGTAAAAAAAAATAAAGTTGAAAAATTCCTTTTTACAAGAAGTATTATAAAAACATGTGTGTGTAATTGATGTTGAGGTAACAGATGCACTGATTTACCCCTCCACAGCCCTGTGAAGTTAAAAAATGGTTGCCTGGTGGGGTCAGCTCAACAGTCCTGACCTGATGATTAGCCCATTACACTTAAGGGGTTAAAGTGTAGCAGTTAGCCACCAGAAACCATCACACCATGTCTTCACAACAATGAGTGCATCATGAGCCAAGGCCAGCGCGAACTGTATTTCCTTAGGCTCTGTGTCTTTCTTATCTGAAAGTTTCCTACCAATCAAAACACCCCAAACTGTAGCCATCCCTCTCTCAGAGACTCAGAGGCTGCGAGCGTTTTATCAGCTGGAAATGCGTCAAAGGAGGGTTGAGATCATTGAACACTTTTATTAACGTTGTGTTATTTACTTTTTGAATGAACAGCAGCTGGCTTCATGTCAATGAAACTCTCAGGGTCACTTAGACAATGGGGACTCTTATCTCGAGACAAAGGCCTCTTGGTCAGTGAAGATGGTGAACACCCTGATACGGCCATTTAAGAGGCACTATGAGAGGGAAATGCCTGAGAGTGCTTAAGGTGATAAAAATTAATGGTAAGGAAAGGGATGGAAGGTAATCAAAAAGAACAATGTGTTCAAATGAGATTCCTGTTTTTATTAAATATATTTGGGGGCTTTATTGGCAGAGGAGAGACAGTGGGTAGACTTGAAAAAGGGGGTACAGAGCAGGTGAAGATAAGAGGCAAAGGAGCCCCAGGTCAGATTCAAACCCAGGCCACCCTCACGAGACAAGAGCCTCAATATATGGTAGGAGCACAGTTCTAATCCATTTGGCAGCCTGATCTGAATCCAACTTCATTCATAAGTGTTACTATCATACCAAAGCTTATTAGGTATTCTCAAGCATTTTGGCATATACACTAAGATTTGATTTAACACTGTCATTTAAAACATTAAATGTATTCAGTTAAATATGTAGTTGGTTAATGGCACTGTATAAATACAAGTTTTATCAGTAAAAGTTTTGTCAAATCTAAAAGCTTGGACTCAGCCTTAATTGCAAAACAATAAAATGGTTAAGAAAGCATTCATGAACAGAAACAATAGGTCCAGTAATCTCTATCTAATAAAAGAAAGCACGTTCTTTCACAAACAGAACCTGCTGGACAATAGTGTTGTGCTCAAGACCACACTATCCGTGACCAAGGCTTGCCCTAGACCAGAATGCACCGAGACCAAGACAAAACCAAGACTTTTGGGAGTGGAGATCGAGTCGAGACCAAGACCAAGAGAAGCTGAGACCGAGACAAGACCATCAAAATCAATTTAAAAAATCATGATAAGGTTGAACAGCTAAGGGGGTTGTCCCTCAATCACAACACCAGGAAGGTTGCTGTCATCACAGGTAGAAATAACACATGAATTTAAGCTTTTTGTTGTTTTACTAAGTGCATCTCCTTATTCAAATCAATTAAGTTGAAGACTAGCAGATCAGTGCTGGTATTGATCGGTCTTGACAGAAAATCCCGAGTCCAGCCGGTCTGAGACCGAGACAAGACCGAGTAAAAATGCTCTTGAGTCCGAGACAAGACCAAGGCCTTCGAAATGTGGTCTAGCGACCAGTCTCAAGAGCAAGACTGGTTTCGAGTAACACAACACTACTGGACAGTGTGTTTTAAAAGTAAAAAGAGAGTAAAACATGCTCTTCCATCTTAAAGTTATGGCAGTTGCTAACACAGCTGAAGGGGTTGGCGCCCCTTGCTTCCGGGCCCCTGGCCATAGGGTTTGCACCTCTGAGACCTTCACTTACATTGCACGTAAACACCTACAAATGAAAGACCCATGCTGGGAGGATACCCCTGACAGTGCTGCTGTAAGACATGCTGTGCATTGTGTGAAGGCTGCAAGGCAAAGGCCTTGGGACCCTCGCTGCCTAATAAAGGGGAAAGAAGGGTTTCTTCAACAAATGTTTCTCAGCTGTTTCAGCTCAACCTGAGTTGGTGTCTGGAACGTCTCTTGGCTCCTACACTTTTCAGTCTTTTTCTGGACCAGACTATGGGGCACGTAACAGGTACAGAAAACTGTGGAGTGTCATTTGGCAAAGTTAGGATCTCTGATCTGGACTTTGCTGTAATGCTGTGATCCTTACAGAGACTTTAGATATCCTGGGGGGGCCTTAAATTGCTGAGTGAGGCTGAACCGCTGGGACCGTAGGTCTCTGTGGGTGGTGGGAACATGGCAGTTGTGGAGCAGTTTACTAACCTTGGCAGTGTAATTCATCAGTCTTCTGGTCTGCTGTGAGAATGAGATCTGTTGCAGACCTGGCCTGGCTTATGGGGCTATGAGTTCACTGGACAAGGCAGTATGGTGTTCATGGTATCTAAGCATGCAGAACGAAAGTCAGAGTCGTTAGGTCTCTGGTTCTTCCAGTTATTTATGCTCTTGTGAGGCCTGGACATCGACTTGTGGCCAGAGATGCTGGCTGGCCTCCTTATTTCTCTTCTGTCCATTTTTGGTTATTTGTGGGCAGGAACATGTGTCCAATAATAACATGCTCAAGAAGGCGGGATCGGGAAAGCTGCTGGATAGAGCAGCAGCTATGGGTACCTGAACCTGATCTAGCTCATCTTATACTGGGTGCTCAGAACCAAGGGGGATGACTGCATGCATTCTGGAGGGACCAGCTCAAAGAATACCTGAAAAGTTGGAACACTGGCTTGGCACAAGCCTGGACAAAGCCTATCGGGAGGCCAGAGCAGTACAGGGGACAGGGTGACAAGGCGAAGTACCGTACTGGCAAATGCTCCCATACCTGACCTGACCTGACTTGACCTGCAGTCTTGTGCATGAGAGAAATAAGACATAATGTTGCTGAGTAGGCTTTCCAGGCTTATGTACATAAGATCAAACATGTTAAATACTCTGCTTGTGTACGGCCTAGCACCAAAGTACATCTCAGACATGTTAGTGCCATATGAACCATCTCGGACTCTGAGGACCTCAGGGACCGGACTCCTGCTGGTGCCCAGAGTCAGGACTGAACATGGGGATCAGGGTTCCAGTTTTTTGCAGCTATAATCTGGAACCATCTTTCTGAGGATGTGGAGCAGGCCTCTACTCTGACAATGTTCAAATCGAGGCTCAAAACAGCTCTATTTAACTGTGCATATGACTAAAAGGATGTTATCTGCACTCTTCTCTTTTAAGTTCATTTTATAATGATCATTGTTTTTATTTTGTATTGTTTTTTATGCATTTTTCTTGCTCTGTAAAGCACTTTGAATTGCCTTGTGTATGAATTATGCTCTACAAATAAACTTGCCTTGCCTTAACTGCATTAAATGCTCATATATATATATATAAAAATATGTAGCTGCCGCGTACTTGTATGTAAATATATTCACAAACACGAAGAGAAACACATTTGGTTTCATCCTTACACACTAGTCCCACATATGACTCCTGTAAGCCTCTGCCTATGAATGGAACCATAGAAACATCAAGCAAACACAACATTCAGCAGGCGGGCAGGCAGCCCACCGGCTTCAGCTCATGAGAACTAATGTGCTGAGCTGCTGTGTCAGATGTATGATGGGATACCACACAGGCCTGACTCAACTATTAAACTGAATGGTTAGGGTGAGGTAACCAACATGGATATATTTGACCCAGATTTACACAGCTTCAAGAGCTTATTAAAAAGTAGTAACTGTCACTAAGATCCAAGTATAACTTGCACAAAATGCACATAGCAACTTGCTAAGTTTCGTATGAAAAGTGCACTTTTTCTTGCAATAATGTGTTCAATGGTTGTGTATTATCCTCCATCATGACTAAAATACCCTGCTCGCTCTTTTTGCTTGCTACACCTTTCAGAAAATGTGAGCTCAAATGTTTTTTTTAGAATTTCTTCCCATGACGGTTAGTCTTTGTTCTGCCATCATTCATACCTCGGCATGTGTACGCAGCCACAGTAAATTTTAGAGCACAGCAGCCAGAGCCACAAGTCAGAACCATATTCCCTTCCTGAGAGAAGTGTGGTTAGACACATCCATCCATCCATTACCTCTAGTCCCTGTCAAGGTCACAGGCAGCTGGAGCCTATCCATGCTGACATTGGGGTAGAGGCAGGAAACACCCTGGACTGGTCATTAGTCAATCACAGGGCTGACATATAGATACAGATAACAATTTATAAAAATCCTTTTCATCATAGGGAAAGGTAGAGTAGTCAGTGCACCCATATGAAAGGGAACCAAAGTACCTGGAGAAAACCCATGCATGTACAAGAACATGTGAAGTCCGTACAGAAAGGCCCAGTCTGAGCACAAATTCAATCCATCAACCTTCTTATCGTGAGGCAGCAGCACTACCTGCTGCAGCATCGTGCAGCTGGTCGGACACTGCTCATTAGGACTGCATGTTTTAGCAATGAGGTTGTCATTGGTATGTCAAAGAAAGTGCACTATTTTGGCTAGGAACCTCTAAATTATGTTTAAAATAGGGGACTGGTGCACATTGTTAAAACAAGTAAACCATGCAACATTTAGGATTTTCCTTTCTTAGCTTGGAGCAGCTAGTCATTTTTATAAACCATTAATATTGTAGAGGCTGATATTACTTGAGGTTAGTATAAAAATCCAACAATATTTGGATTTTGAACAGATTTAATAACTTAAATGACTGCACTACTGCCAACAATCACAGCCACAGGCTTATATAAAGCAGTTTCCACAGTTTTCTTCAAATCTTGCCCTCAGTGAGCTCACTGAACATGCTGTATCCCTTCATAGAGCACAAGCCTTGGCTCAGACTAAGGAACCAAACATTTATTTTTGTCTTACTCAGAACAGTTTTTGGGCCTTGGGCTTTTCTGTCTTGAGAAAAGTTGTCAAAGGACAGTTTTCTATTTCAACTTAATCATTCACATTTTTCAACACCACAGTCACATCTGGTTTTAAACACAAAGCAACACGTGGTCCACACTCTTATGATCTGTATTGAAATCTTTACAGTACAACCGATACATTGTGTGCCACCTCCATCTTAGAATTGTTCTATGTTTTAGGCCGAGATAATAGACAGAACATTAAACAAACAGTCTACCAAGGAATAGTGGGTGAAACTATTTGAATTGATTTCTTATTTTTCTATAAACTCGTTCATTCCTTAATTGCCCACTGCCTAAATCTAACGGAAACAGTAATCCACACTCTTAGAAGACAGGAGAATGTAGCACCATGTTTCCTCAGAGCTTTACAAAGTACCCTGTAGCTTGTATTTAACCCACTTGTTGTTGATGTTATTAATCCGATCTCTTGTTGTTTCAAGTGAATTCTCCGTGACCAGACCTGTGTTTTTGATTTCTAAAACCTCACAATGTTACACTGGCAGTTAAAAAACACTTTAAGATGGAAAGTATCCTAATGAATCCATGCTTGGTCAGAAGTTCATATGAGCTATTTCTTATCAAATACAAAAAAAGACTAAGAAAGAAAGTGAATCATCAGCTTGAAGTCTATTTAACAAGCTCACTCTGTGAACTGTTGTAGAACTGTACCTGTAAGAGCATCTAATGTAGCTTGTGCATTTTGTGAACAAGTAAGTCACAATTTCAATGTGCATCATCATCTGTTCACTCAATAAGCCCACGGACAGTAATATCAGTGGACCTTTATTGTAGATACTGGTCAACGAAAACAAGAAAATTGGCAGCATGTTGTGCTTTAATCATATGACTGACACAGCATGTCCTGTGATGTGACTGTTGCATGTGCACACATTGCAATTTTGATGTTAAAAAGATCTATAGTTCAACTAAGTCTGTAGAACAAGTGACCTTTAAGTATTCACCCAATATGAATCAAACTTACAGGGTTGGCTTACACTAAATCCTCAATGGCTGTTCAGACTGTATCACTGCTCATGTGGGCAGCTCCCGGTAGTTTTCTCTCTTCTGGGCTCGTTGGTTTTCACGTCATTTCAATCGTATCCATCCTTCAGATACAAGCCTAATCTGAACCTGCTGAGCTCTATCATTATCATTAGGACTTCCAACAGATAACACACAAAAAAAGACACTTATAACTAGATTAAAAGTGCTATGAGGAGAATCTATTACAGGTGACATAAAGACTCTGCTACCCATGAGCACGCACGGCGACTGTCATAATGCTGCATTCCAGCAACCTCTGAACTGGGAGTGACATCATCTCCAACTTAGCAGCGTTCCAGTTGAAGTCTGAAAAAAACATGCCGATCTACCAGGCTATTGTTAGCTGTTGTTAGCACGCCCTGCATTGTTGAAATACCACATGAAGAATGTGATACTCACTATGGTAGCATTTTTTTAAATATAAGTCTAACAATACTATGTATACAGCTGATCTAGAGCGACACACCCCAGTCAGAAGTGCAAATAAATTGATTATTACAGGAGCTAAATAACTGTTCACACTGGGGGCATCCATCTTCGATTGTCAACTCGAGGGTGGTGAGGTTTCACTAGTTCCCAGTAGGAAATTCCGACTTTGGGGGACGTTCCAGTTGCAGTTTCCTACTTGGAACTCGGAAATTTCTACTTCTGACTACAACTGGAATGCACCAAAAGACGTGACCCAAGCCAAAGCGTGCGTTTGTTGTGATGCAGCTCCGACCTTCCTCAAAACTCTGCATTGCTTTACAACTTCTTTTTTCAACAACTTACAGGATGCAAAGCGACAAGGTACTGTATCTCTTTCTCATAGCGGTAGTTTTTGATGTGTGACAACAAGCAATTTGTGGAAAACTTAGTACCGTAGTTTTGTTGCTGGCTATATATCACTACTTACAGCCTGGTGCTCTAAGACGTGTCCGAATAATATAAGTTTGCTCTAGTGTAATTGTCTTGTTTCCGAAGTTGAGTATCCAGGCCAGTCCAGCCCTGTCCGACCCGACCGCGAAGCTAAGGAATAGCATTTATAGATAACCTATTTTGATGCTATAAAACTTATCTTAAAGTGTGTATTTCGATCAGGCATGTATCTAAAATTGAGACTTTTTTGTAACTACTTAAAAACTCCTCACAGTCCCTTCAATTTAACTCTTTGCCCGGTTTCAGTATTTTTTTTTTTTATTTTATAATTCTTAAACTTCTTGTCTGACCCACAGTGGGCTTTACATCAGCATTGCTGTCTTTTCTCACCCTGCTAGTCCTCCTGCTGTTACTCTCCATGTAATGCAGTGAACCGGAGGAGAAACATGTAGTCTTCCCTCTCGACTGAACATGAATCCAGTTTTTAAGCCTCTGGTTTGACTCAGATGTCTTAATGTGGAGATGAGCTCATATTTGCTTTAGTGATAACTGGTGTTTCTGGGTGGTTTTGAGGAACTCAGCACATCTGTGGATGGGATTCAACATTAAGTCATGTTGACACGACTATAATTACACCATCCTGTCATTTACACTGGGTGGATTTATATTAACTCTGAGTGTGGGACTGGATTAGTTCTCAACTTACTCTACTTCTCAACTTTGTTTGGGAGGTGGTGGAATCTAAATTCCCACTTTCAAGTTATTTAATGGGTTTAATCTGAGCATTGGGTTTTATGAAAATGACTATTTAACTGCATATAAAATACTGATTATACCTGTGTTTATGGCAAGCTTCACCACACCTACAAACAAGGTGCTAAGGTAGTTAACATGTAAACTAAAAGGATATTATCTAACAGTATCAAAAATGTAATTTTAGGGGTACATATCTGTTAAATACATTTTTTAAATTTCTCCTTTTTGACCATTTTGAGCTCCTGCCCTACACACATCCATTTAGACAAAGATCAAGTACAGGATATTAAAGTTTATGCAAATGTGCTCATATTGTGTATATGATTATGTTTGTAATACAGTTTTCCACGCTGATTTATTTACAGCAACAAAAGCTGTAATCCTTGTGACCTCAAACTTCTGGCTGCCCTGTTGTTCAGACCTCCAAATTGTGTTTTCATCCTTGTCCTTGTCTCCAACAGGTGATAACTGCCGAGCCTACGTGCAAAGAAACATGTTTTAACACAACAATTTAACAGATCAGCCTTCATTTAGTTTTACCACTCCAGTAGAGGGGCCTAATTGAGCAGCCTGAAGCAGCAATAGAAATAATTCTAGCGTTTAGACTGGATCCTCCTCTCTGTGTCTCTGATTGAATTATAACTCTTCTCCTCCTGTTTGTTAGAGCCTCAGATGATTGTATCTGCAGTCCAGCACACTCATGAGGTCCAGACTGAGTTATTCAGGAGAATAAAGGCCTTTTCACTCGGTTAAAGATGTCAGGAGAGGATGAGAGACAAAGAGAGGGAGGAGAAAGAGAGTTAAATAGGGGGAATGTGAGCTGGCCCATGTGCACACACAGTGTTTGTCCTGTAGTGCCAACCACTGAGGAACTTTTCAGACAGTCACTATGGCATCCACTGAAACACGCTGCTGCTACACACAGTAAAGGAGGGTATGCAAAGAAAAGTGTGTGGGAATATGTGTGTTTTTGTCATGTCATTTAAAGGAGTGGGACAAAGAGGATACAGTCAGGAAAAAGGGAAAGATTGGAACAAGCAAGGGTCTAATCATCTCAAGTCAATTACATCCGTTCACCTCTAGCTATTTTTAAATATATTTTTGTGCATTTATTGACAGGAGAGAGACAGTGGACAGGCTTGTGAAAGGGGATGAGAGTAGAGGGGAAGACACTCTGCAAACTGGTCACAGGCTGGATTCCAACCGGGACCGGCAGAAGCAAGTATATGGGACATGTATGGTCGCTAACCACTCCAACAAACCAGCACCCCACTTCTAGCTATTTAACTGCCTGTTTTTTATTTATTTTTTCAATTATTTTTAACCTAAAATACATTTCTGAATGGGGAATCTGGTAAATCCAGCTGTATTGGCAAGGTTAACAAGTATTTAGATAATTTTAGTGAAATTTTATTGTGACAGAATAAAGATCATTTTCCAAACCACATTGCAGCATCTACTGATTTTGCCAAAATAAAGCATGCTGTATGCAGGACACAAATATTTGTGAAATCCACAATATAACAAAAAAAAGGTATCAACATTGTCATCTGTTATTCACAATACAAAACATTAACAGCATGAATAGCATATACCAAGAGAAACAGTCCTAGCATTAGCATTAGCATGTATACATTTTTGAAAATTCACATTTTTTGATTTGATACATGTTACACTTCCAACTTATAAAAGAACAATTATGAACTCAAAAGATATCATTGGTTAGATTTTTTTCTGTCATTACATGGACTGTAATGAAATGCTGTTAGCCATTAGCTGAGCTTTGTTTGTGGATTAAAGCTAGGGTCTACGATTTGAAACCGCAGCCTGCCCCCCCTTCCCTCACCTCTCCCCTCCGTGTTCCAAGATCCCGCCCCCAGCTCGTGTCGCCTCATATAAGCCCCCTCGGACAGAGCTACGAGCGACTAGCATAATATATCAGCAGCAAACTCAATCAAAAACAGCTCAGCTCAACTGAAAGTATCAAACACGACAGACATCTCACTTATAACACACAGCAGTAGCCATTTCAACTGGACCGGCGGCAATGCGGGTCTGGCGCCGCCAGAGCGGAGCCGAGTGTGGGGGAGGATTTATCTTTCTCAGCCTGTCCTCCCCAGCTCAGCTTACAGTGCAAACGATTAGCGGCTAACAGGCTAACCCGCTCCCCTACAAGTTATTAGCCCGTGCAGGCACAAACTAACCAGAGTTATTCAGCAGACATCTCCCACTGTAGTAAACAAAGCCATTACCTGATCAACCAGGGGCGAAACGGTCGATGCTGAAGGTCTGACGGCCGGCTGAGGCTATTCGTTAGCCGTTAGCCGTTAGCCCGCTAACAGGCCTCAACCCGCGGGCAGAGCTCCGTTGGGCCCCGCGGCTTTGGTCTCCGCGCTAGGCTTTTCCAGCTCCATGATAGTTCAGTAGCTAACGCTGCTAGCTGCTCACCGGAGGTAGAGGGGAGGAGGCGGGACCATGGGCATGACGCTGCGTAGCGAGGGAGACGAGGATTGGATGGACTCACAGACCAACTCATGGACCAATCGATCCTCGCAGGTTCTTAGGTTTGATTGGTCAGCTAGTATGCAGCTTTTCAGCGGATATACTGAATGGATTTTTTTCGTTCTTTTTGGTCTTTATATTGTGTAGATAGGACCATAGGACCATAACAGCCTTATAAACGGTGTTATTAATATGTACAAAGCTTCCAAATCGTAGACCATAGCTTTAAGGAGAGAAGCACACAGCCCTTTCATGTATTTCAAAGAAACTTGATTAGTTATATATGTAAAAACATTGTTTTTGTATTTTTGAAAGTTGCTGTGACCCACACTAGCGCAGTAAATGGTAAATGGACTTTACCTTATCTAGGCAAAATTTGCCCATTTGAGCGCTGTTTACTTTAATACATGGTGATGCTTTTGCCGTAGTGTATATCCAGGACAAACCTGAAGATGGTGAGTTAACATGTTTGAATAAAAAATGGAGGAAACGGTTCTGGGGGCCTGGTGGGCAGTAAAAATCCATGTTACCTATTTGAAAACCTGTGTAAACTGTGAGTTTATGCCATCAAACCAGATAAATTAGAAAAAAGGACTAAAATATAACTTCAACAAGTTTCTGGATTTGAGGATACCAGCTGCTAATAAAGTGCCAAGTGAAATTTTTCATTGCTACTGCCACCACAAATTGATACTTCAGGAAGCAGTGGCTAAGTCTGAGAGGACTTGGGTTGGGGACCTGAGGGTGACTGGTTCAAGTCCTGATTGAACTATGTTTGGAAGCTGGTTTGGTAGAGAGGTGCCAGTTGAGTAGCAAGATGTTGAACCCCAAAACGGCCAATTTGTGAGGATCTCACTCTGTTCCTCAGCCTTCTCTCCCCCCCTCCATCACCTCCTTCGCTCATCTCTCTCCTGCAGAGGCGTGGCTCCAGGAGCACTGCAGCAGACGCACCTGACACCCATCTCCTGCAATCACTGACACCTACTTTTTCAGATGACTGCAGCGCAGGTGGATTGCACTTACAGCCCTGGTTTGTGCTCTCTGCATGAGTTTATCTTATAACTCTCACTCTCAGCTTGTTCCCCCTTCTCGGGGAGTTATTTGTCTTTTGTGGTCTGCTTGGTGGACATTATACTAACCTTTTTTCTCTGCTCCTTTCAGGTCTCCACTGAGCCCTCGCCACCGCTCCTGTTCACTTTTTGCCACTGACCTGTTTTTTGTCACCGCCTCTTCAAAAACGTTGAAAACTCAACCTGTTTCATCTTTGAGCTTTTGGGTCCAACTAAACATATAGAGTGTCATTTCCTAACACAATCAAGTGTATTTTCTTTAAACACTGAATGTACATCAGTATCCAACATTGGAAAAAGTCCTTGTAGGAAACAAAACCATTGATTCTTGAGATGTCATATCTGAGAACAGCTCTTTTTACCTCTCCATAACAAAGCATTCTCTTCCCTCCACTTTACAGAACAAGTCTTTCACACGTCAGGTCATTAAAATAAAATTCAGCCTTACCACAGCCATAAGAGCAGTAACAAAGCTGTCAGCCCTTTAATACACACCAAACTACAAGTTTTAAGACAAACTTAAGAGAAGATTATCTCCCAAAGTCTTTCATCATTACTAAACACTCCTCTGTTGAGCTTCTTATTACGGCCTGTAAAAGACACTCTGCTGTTAGACATCCGTGTTTCATGTGTTGCTCATACCTCTTCTTCATGTGCCTTTTTGACTTATGATTCATGTCTTAAACCTGACTGCTGCTCCGCTGCATGAACCATGAAGTCTCCTATATAAAAAGTACAGTCTGCACACGTCCACTCAGGCTTCACAAATCACAGCTGTCACAGACAACAGGTTGGTATCAGATGAGAATTGAGATCAGGTCTGAAGAGAATGTGCCATGAAGGTAAGAGGTGCAACGAGACTTGCTGCAAAGTAATAACTACTTTTTAATATTTTAGTGCTGTTATAAATTAGAAATAAGAACTAATGTTATAAACTGTAATGACATTTCTCAGCACAGGCCAATAAGAAGAATTTGGCCCCAGCCAGAACTTTGAGATTTAATAGACCTTATCTTGTTTCCTCAGAGCAAACTGAGCTCTGTTTTCAAGCAACCTGAAGTGTATATCTGAAGTTAACGACATGTTTAAAGATCTGAGAAGAGCAAGAGCATTCCACAATGCATTATCTGATTTTCTCTTCCTTTGTTTTTCTTTCATATCCTTGTGTGGGCCAGTTATGTAAATTTATTGACCTTAAATTTAATGTTGCATAATATTTTCGTCAAGTCCCTGTTTCATTGCTGCCTGTGGTAGGTAATGAAAACAGACATCTTTTAAAAACATTGTACAATGAAACCAACCTATCAAAGTGACATGACCCAATGAATTCAGACAATAATTTCAGCATTACATGTTGTTTAAAACAGGGTGAAATGTAAAGTTACATGGAGACATATGTGGAGTACTGAAACAAAAGTTTTAGGGACTTTTTAATAAAACTTTATGTTTTATTAGAAAGGCCAAAATTATTCTGCATCCTAAAGACTGTTTAATGAAGAAAGAAAAGTTGAAGCATGCAGTATTTGGGCCTTGTAAAGAGAACAAATATTTCCTACAGACTGTACACTTTTGGCCAAAGCTGTTGATTTGTGTTGACCAGCAGGCAGATTTGAAACTGAATATGACTTGCAAAGTTTTTTAAAATTGTTGTCAGAATATGATGCAAACTGAAAAATGCTACAAATATTAAGGAGTATTGAAACAGCCGCAGACTTCATCCATTTATCCATTATCTGCATCTTTTAATATTACCTCTGCCAAGGAGGTTATGTTTTTCGGGAGAGTCTGTTTATCTGTCTGTCTGTCTGTGAACAAAATAACTCAAAAAGTTATGGATGGATTTTGATGAAATTTTCAGGAAATGTTCAGCATGGGAAAAGGAAGAAGTGATTCAATTTTGGTGTTGATCCGGATTACCGTCTGGATCCGCCATGACGAAAAATGCGCTTTTCGTGAATAACTACTGAACTAAAACAGATATCATTATGAAACCAATTACTAATGATATGTTTTCATGGTCAAAGAATCTAAATATTTACATGAAATAAAGGTAGGACTAATATTTATGGTCAAAATTACAATATGGGAGAGGATTGTGGTGCTGGCGGAGGTCTGCGCTCTTCAAGTGCTTCTCTAGTCTTACCATTGTTTTGCTGAAAGTTTAGTCCTATTGGCTCATGCTTGCAAGACCAGTGCAGAGCGCAGGCTGTAGAATGAATGTAGAGTTGTTGATAACATGAGACTGAGCAGAAATAAACTGACCAATTACGACAAAGTAGACCAGTTAACCAAGCAGAGCACACCAGGCCCACCTGTGGAAAAGAGCCTTTAAGAGGCAGGAGTTTTTGCAGAGCCTCTCAGACAGACAGGGAGAATACAGGTGGATCAGGGATACGCAGTACATTATATAAACTACAGCTTTTTTTTAATCTAAGAACTGATTATAAACAAAATGCAGCAGATTTTGAAATTGAATATGTGAACCTTAGTTAAGACAAAATCTGTATCATGAACACAAGGCTGGCAAAAAGAACTCAACTGCTGACACGTTCAGGATTATGACGCAAAAAGCAGGTTTAAGTAACAAAAACAAAATTCTGGCACGTGAGTAAGCAAAGAGGTCCAAGCAGGGGTACAGAAAGATGAAAGGCTAAGACTAAGTAAAAACAAAAACTTGGTTGATGATCAGGATGTGACTGTGAAAAACGCTGGAATGAGATACGAGGACCAACAATCTGGGAATGAGACAGGGGAAGATGAGGGTTAAATAATGAGGTGATCAGGGTGATGAGACACAGCTGGGGAAGAACAATCGGTGATCAGGTGTGACAGCTCCAGAGAGGGAGGCAAAACCTGCGGAGACAAGGGGAGACAGGTTAGCTTTCAAAATAAAACAGGAAGTACAAGACAAGACTACAAACATGAGGGCA
Organism: Scarus forsteni; assembly: GCA_036419115.1. Lineage (NCBI taxonomy): Eukaryota > Metazoa > Chordata > Actinopteri > Labriformes > Labridae > Scarus > Scarus forsteni. Next base: position 10,923,436 of record JAZDUH010000130.1, on the reverse strand, counting down.
AAGCAGGTAACTTAAAACTACATTCTGTAGTTTTTCCACCCTAATGTAATATTTCTAGAATAATTGTGATGATACATCACCTTACATCAGGTTGAATGACACCCTTGTCATGGTCTGAGGGGGCCTGCATCACCTCCAGTGGTACAATGTAACTTCAGTGTGGTTGGTAGGAACACTTTTGGCCCTTTTCCACTGGCCCCACTCTACCCGACTCTACCTGGCTCCACTCTACTCACCTTGTGCTGCTTTTCCATTAGCCCCAGTCGCCTACCCAACGGCAGTGTCACTGTAAACAGAGACCGGCTCTGCAGTGACATCATTTCGAGCCCGATACAACAATCTGTGGCTTTTTCTCACAAACCGAGTGAAAAAGGAAAGCAGAAGAAGGCTGCAGGTGGTAAGAAGAAATACCCCTTGAGAAGCTCAGGAGAGTTTTGGAAGCTATACAACAGAATGAAGCTGAGGACGAGAGCAATCGAGCTGCAAAGAAAAGACGTATGAGGGTAAGCTAATGGTAGCTACCGCTAGCATGCTAGGTCGTCGCGTTCATGACTCATCGATGACGACATTGTCTGACCAATCAGTAGCCGGCAGTCGGTGACATCATCTTTTAGTATCGTCTCAGCTTGCTTAGAACCAGAGAGGAGTAGGTACTAAAACTAGCTTGTTGTAGGAGGTACCGGTCTAGTGGAAACACGCCGCAAATCGGGTAGAGCCGAGTAAAGTAGGGCCAAAGCGTGCTAGTGGACAAGGGCCATAAGACACTAAAAAAATATAAATTTTTACTGCTTTGACTGCTTTACGACAAACATCACTTTTACCTTTGAGGTGAAAGCTAAGTGTTGGGAAAAGGAGAGTATAGAGCAGTTTTTTAATTTTTATAACATATTTAAAGAACAAAATTTAGTTTAGAGTAAATATGCATTTATTTTCCTAATGGAAATTGGGACCTCTGGCTCACACTCCTGCATCGTAGGTGGCAGAAATGTTCCTCTGATGTTGGATGCCACCTGTTGTTAAACAAGAAGAAGAAGAAAGCGAAATGTAGAGTTGTTGTCATGGTGGAAGAAACAAAAACCCTGAAGAAAAGAAACATTTTATGGTGAGGAAAAAAAAGACAGCAGGAGAGTAACAAGCTAAATTCCCAGACAGGGATAAACGCTGGCCCAGCATTCAGTCGCTGGCGTGTGCTGAAAGATGAGGAGGATGTCCGGCCAATGTGGCTTTAAATAAGGCAGAGAAAAATATCATGACGATAAGGACTCTCTGGAGCATACTTGACACACAGTTCCCAAGTGACCTTAAAAAATCTGTTAAAGTTAAACTGCGAAATTGATTGAAATCCCTGTGAGTGCTTTTTAGATATTGTCCTTCCAAACAAAGTTTCTTTACAACACCAAATGAGCTTCATCTTTTATCCATGACCTTCAATATCTTATCAGGTCCTGGCTAATGCTGGCACAGAGGCGTTTTATGGATCTATCGATCATGCTAAGTTTACAAACAAGCACCATACAAGTGCCATTCTTACAATAAACAACAGCCAAAATGACTGATGCTGATTACAGAGAAGCAACAAACTGTTGGTTTGGACACCAACGCTTTGTTTACCTCTTCCTCCTCTGTTTTCTTCAAGCCTCTATTTTTCTCCCACAGGTTACCGTAAACCTGCACGCACTCACAAAGCAGTTCATGAAGGAGCTATTTCTGAAGGTGCAGCCATTAAATAAGCTGTGCGGTGGTCTCTCTCTCTCTCTCTCTCTCGCCTCCTGCTTCTGATTACAGGAACTCCCTTGAATTGGAGCCACAGACTGCAACTGCATGTGCTATATAGATTTGACATTTGCTCACAAACGGTAACATGAGAAGCTGCAAGTGTGATGAAAGTCAACACGTTAACAGTGCCATAAAGCAATGCTACAAAGTATGAGCATGCACCAGCAGTGCTGGCCTATTTCCCAGAACAGCATTAGGCCCTATTCCTGGTTTAAGTGCCGTGTTAGAGCAGAAAGTTGAACTGGGTTTGTCTCATATGATTTCTGATGGAGTAACAGTAAAAAGAGTTTAATACAGTGAATTAATTGTCAAGTTTCCTGAAGAAAAGCTAAGGTCATTTTTCATGAATGTATATGACTCAATCAAATATGTATATTCAAACTCGATCTGTGTTCAGATGGAGACACTAAAAATGAATGAAACGGCTGTAGCATGCATGTCAGTCCAGTAGATGGCGGTGTAGGTTTGCAGAGAAACGGCGCTGTTACACTATACGTATGAAGAAAAAAAGGTTTTCATAAACAACAATGGTGAGTGGACACACAAGACACAGGAGTTTGTTTTCTGGACAACATAGGCCTCATCCACATGAAGACAAAACGCTTAACAGTTTCCAAAACGATCGTCATAAAGACAAAAGTGTCTCAGAAAATGTTTGCGTCTATATGCATGCACTCGATACGCATCAAAACGCTGTAAAACACATGCCAGACCTCTAGGGCCGCTGTAACGATATGACGGAAACAAGTGGAAACAGACAAAAAAACAGTGGGCATGCACACTTGCAGCAAAAGTTGTAAACAGAGATTGTGATAAAGTGATCATAAAATGCCGTAATGTGTCCTTGATAATTGTTTGTTCAACTCGGTGGTGATTGAGAAGAAGGAGATTTTGCTGCAACAGGGATAGCAGGGTCACTGGCTTCATCCGCACATATGCTTCATGTATGCCGCCATTGTCATTGCCGCGTGTGGCGCATGCATGTCAATGAAGATATTAAACTATGACATAAGCGTATCTGAAAACTTGCAGAGAGCCAGTAAACATGGAGCAAATCTTTCAAAATCTTTCCACTCTGGAACCTGGTTTCAAAAATGATCGTTTACAGACCCCCAAAACGCCATCTTCATATGGATGATATGCAGATTCGGCAGAAAAAACGTATGCGTTTAGACCTCGGTTTGGCTTCGTGTGGATGGGGCCAAAGATGTCAGGACAAACCGAGCACGGTAAGCAGCACACATGTTGCTTGGTAGACGGCCAGAGCTGTTGTTGTTCCTGGTATGTGTGTGCAGCCTTCGTGTGAAATAGTGATGTCTCTGACTCTGGTTTAGACGGAGCTGCATGGGCAAGCGTTTTGAAAACTCTCCACCCTGGACCCTGGTTTTAAAAGTTTGTGGACTCATGCACTCCGTATACTGTCCCCATGTAAACAGGAGGCCAAAAGGCAATGGAAACTTACTGGATTTGACCGTTTTAGGCCTTGTGTATACGGCCCTTAAAGTAGTAATTGATGGGGTGCTCTGTGTCCATGGCTATTGTTCTGCTGAGGCAGGCTAGTGCTCTTTCATCGAGTTCTGAGATGATGGGTGTATGGATGCAAATTATTTCTGAGGCTGTGCATGTGATTCTGTTGAGCTTGCTTTGTTAGAGACAGCATGTTGAAGAAAATGGGATAAACATACAAATAGATGGGTTGGATTATATTCTTGTGCAGTAGTAGCAGAAGATGAGGAACAATGGAGAGTGCACTGAATGAACAGATAGCATGCAGCCTCTGCTGTGAACATTTACGAATGTCAAGTTTGTGGTGGTCAAAGGATAGGGTAATGTCCAGGATGAGTTTGAGACATTTTAACTTGTTGACCTGTTCTATTGTCATTAATGGAGATGAGATTGAGACTGGAGGTGGGTGTCTTGAAGACCAGTTCTGTTGTTTTCTCTGTGTTGTCCATGCACTGTTGTGTGAAATACAGAACTGTGTTATGATGAGCTGTGATGGAGTCACTGCCAGTGAGGAGAAAGAGTGGGAATCATTGATTAGTCCCCTCAAAGACTCTACAGTCAAAAATACTGTCCATAAAATCGTGCGATATGGTGTTTCAGATATGCAATCTATTTTTTTTTTTTGGCTTTTAAGTTATTTCTTACTCTGTTGAACTGATGCAGGGAGGCATACATATTACATTTACATTTATAATGATAGTCAAATGAAAGAGTATAGAGTTTAAGCCTCGTTTTTCACAGAGCAGAAAGAAAACGGAGGACATTTTAACTCTACGAGATGGCACTTGGTTTGGTGGATGGCAGAATTGTTGTTGTCACTAGGCTTTAAAACATTTTAAATAAACATTAAGAAAAAGGTGTGCATGTTCTGTCTCCATTGTCAAAGCTCATTTGATTGAATGGTCTCACTAGAAATTGCCAGCACTGCCAGTAAAGTGAAATAAAATGACACTTTACTGAGGCATATGCCCCATGATATGACACTTAAATCTTTGCAAGAACAGTCCATTACACTTTAAAAGGTAGATTAGAGGTGCTGGTTTGGCGGAGTGGTTGGCAACCAGGCGCCCCATGTGCTTGCTTCTGCCGGTCCAGGTTCGGGTCCCGCCTGTGACGGGTTTGTGGGGTGTCTTCCCCTGCTCTCTCAGCCCCTTTCACGGGCCTATCCACTGTCTCTCTCCCGTTAGTGGAGGCGCAAAATGCCCAAAGAATACATTGAAAAAAAAAAAAAAAGAAGGTAGATAAAAGTTTCCTGCAGTGAAAATTTATTTTGCATAGCCTTTAGTAAGTCTGAGGTTGAACAAGTGTGACATGTAAAGGTCCATAACTTACTGTTTCATGACAGTACTTAAATTGTTTCACATATAAAAAGGCCTTGAAATAAAAAAATGCATTTGTGTTTAAGAAAGACACTTCTCAGAAAAAGGCTTGAATTTGGCTTTCTGCTGGTTTGATTTATCTTCTGTTCAGAAACAGGCACCACTCTCTGAAAGTTTCATAAAACACTGACTTTGTATGTATTACCCCACACCCTGACTTTAAGAGCAGCGTTTGGCATGGCGTCTGCTGATATTAATTTGAAAAATGCATTTCTTCTCTTGCAATAAAATGGCTTGAGGCACCATGAAAACAGAACAGCAGAGTTTGTGTCTTGAGGATTTTATGCTCAGATTTAAAGCCTCTATAAAGTGGCTTTGTGCCTGGTGGTCTCAAAGTAATCACTGGGTCAGAGCTGAAGGGGGTAAAATGGAGGAAAGTTGAGTGTCTTGAGTTTTTCACGGCACACCTCTTAAAAACTATGTGAGAATCCTGCAGTGAAGACTGAGAACAATTACGCCACGGTGATACAATTCTCATTTTATTGAGTTATTTGGAAAAACAAAGCTAAGAAGAAGCTCCAGGACATAAAAACAGGTTGGTTGGGCAATAAGTTAAACAGAAATGGTGTGTTTGTGTCACAGGTAGACACAAAGTATGAAAAGGCGTGTGACAGACATGTTATATGATAAAAACATATGTACAATACAAAAAGAAACAATGTGGTAGCAATATAATTTTCACATAATTTACAAGATTACTAGTACAGATGGCATACCAGCAGCTACACATCATTGATGATACCTCAAACACAATTCATTTTCTTATCTCAAACTACAAGCCATCAAAAACATCAAGGATCACTCTACTTAAATCGTTTCTCTTTTCCTAAAACACAAGAGCCCACTCAAAACATCTTTAATTCATATTTTAGAATAAAAATCCATGCTTTCATTTTATTTTTCCCGTGTCATCACTTTCCTCTCCTCCCCCTCCCTCTTCCCAACTCTTCTTTCTTAAGGAGTGTCAAAATATATTTATTTTTTCATGGATTTTAGTCATGACCAGAAATTTGAGCTCGTAGCAGGAAGGTCATGCACTAACGCAAAAGTCCTTTTTCTCCCTTCCAACGTGGATCTGCAATGTATCTGCGTGGCAGGTGAAAAAACTAAGCACTGTGATTATTGTTCGCACATGTTGAAAGCTGCAGAGTCCCAGTTTCTACATCTGTGTTTCCTGTATCAACGCACACAGTCATTTTTAATAGTTGACATGAAAACCAGAGAGCATGTTAAGTGTTTTAATGTTCTGACCTTTTAGTCTGATAGAGCAGAATTCCTGTGTTTTTCAGGCAGGTGCCAGAGGGAGACCATTCATCACTACTTCTTAAACTGTCGTCAACGCATGCATGATTTGCATCCTTCAAGTCTCCTTTGTTACAATTTCACAATTTTGTAAACTGGGGCTTTTACAAACCCGTGTGGAAGAAACTCTGCCCACATCACAGAGCTGTGAGGATGTCTCCTGCAGAGGTTTGTTTACATATCTGAAGGTGGTTCTGGCAGCGCTGCACACGGAGGCATTAACTACAGGTCAGTTCTGTAAATCGTTTACCAAAACATACACAAGCAAAATCCAGACCCAAACACTCTGAGATCTGCTGACAATGAGTTATTGCTTCTTGTTTTGCCTACAATGACAAATGAGCTGAAAAAGTGACCATAAAAAAGTCTGTAAAAACTGCATAGATGTTGACTACAAAAAGTTCATCTGTGATAAATATGTGTAACTGTAAGAGAGTTAAAAAGACAGTGAAACCTTCAAACCTGCACCAAGATCTGAACAAAGTATTTTACCTAAAAGAGTCCTAATGCAGCTTCCGTAGATTTTTAGACCAAAACAGATCCTCACTAAGATACACCTCCGTCATCCCTCAGCTTCTCTTTTGTTGTTTCCGATCCAAACTGCCCCTGTCTACTGCTTCCTCTTTCATCAGCAAGAATCTGTGAGATGAAGAGTGGCAGACAAGTGCCAATAAATATCCAAAAACAAGCTCTTGCAGTAAATTTTAGTATTTCCAGCAGGAAATTTGCAGCTAAGCAGGTAACTGGCTTGTTGTGTTCTGCACATGCTCCACAGCATCAGTTCAGACCTGGGAGTATAACATTATGAAAGCTAACGGCAGCTGGATGTGCACAAGCATTTATACCAGAATAATGAATACAGTATGTTTTAAAGATACAGAGCTCCTAAGTCCCCATGTTTTTATCACTGGATTAACACTGGCTGTAGTAGAAACTGTTCCCTATAATGGATATAGCGCACTATATATGTATATATATTAGGGGTGGGAGAAAAAATTAATTCACCTAAGGATCAGGATTTTTTTTACGTTTTTTTTCCTTATTTAAATGCTTCATTTTAGTCTGTGTTAATAAACCACTTTTAAATGCAATCCAGGCTTTTGAAGAGAGAGTATAAACAGCTGGTTAAAATATATTGCTGAATAAATCCTAAAAATGGATTAGAGTGCAAAAATCGGCAATATTGTAATATCGCAATCTAAATCCAATCATAAAAAAATGGTAAAAAATAGAATCTGGAGAAAAGCATCCCAGCTCCAATATATTTGCACTATACACAGTATTTATGTTTGCCAGTTTTGTAGTGTTGTTCAAATTCTCAGCAGTTCATTTTATTCATATATAGTGCACTATTAAATACCCACAATGCATGGCAAATGTGAGTGTACATACAATGTACCCTATAATAGAAGAAGAAGAAGAGACAGATGGCTGCTGCTTTCATTTCTAAATGTAAGTAACGTCTCTGCCAGTGCTCGAGAAGCATTAAGTGTGCTAGCTGCATCCACACAACGACATGAACCACTTTCGTTTTGAAAACTTTGCATTTTTTATGACCGTATAAGGTTGTTAACTCTTAGCTTGTATGCTAACTACAACCAACCGTTACTTCGCTAGCTCGCTTTAAGTAGCTGTAGTTAGCTTATGAACTATCATGGGCCATTACAGATCCTATCGAGGCACAAAGCAGTAGATGACAAAATCAAACTTGCACCACCACATTTCAACTATTTACTGACGTCAGCTCAACCATTGTTATCCTCCTGACTGCCCCGTTTGTTTACGTGATGCTTGACGTCACAGGAATATACAATGCATCAGCTGATGCAATGATGTTTAGAAAATGTTGTTCACTATTTCATGAACACTATATTGGAAATAATGAGTGAGTGAATGAGCGAATGAGCGAACGGTTTCGAACACAGCTATTGAGTTTGCTGCTCAGTAAATCGTTAACCTGGTCGACTGGTCCAAAAGTTACTGTCGGATCCTACACCGAGATAAAGGTTACTTTTTTCCTTAATAGTAGTTAAAATGCAGGATGCAGGGTAAATATGAAGTTACATACATCCAGAGGCACATGTGGTATCTTTTCTCTTGCTGTAGAGCCTTTTCTTTGTTTGGAGATGTGGAGGTTATATATTAGTTGTACTCTTACAAAAATACTCTGTTATTATGCCTCTGATTGTAACATCCCTGAGTGGGTGAGGCCTTCTCTCCACCCCAGATAGTGGGAGGGTTTAGGGAGGGTGGAGTCGATGTGAAACCAAATGTGTTTCAAACAGCTGTGAGCCTTCAACTGACATATAAATAACCTGAAAGGTTGTTCTGTCAGTGTGAACACAGAGCTGAGAACAACAGATGGAGTTAAACCTCAGTCTCATTTCAGAAAGTCCTTCCTCCAAAATATACTCTATAAGGGTATTTTATTTTTGCTAAACAGAGTGCTGCATATTAAGGCATTAATGTATGTGTAAAACAGACGTATGTGTTGTTGTATGATTAGCTGCATAGGTTAATGTTATTTTAAAAGCCACATACATCACAGCAAATGCACCAAAATCAAAACAAACTGATGCTATAAAAGATATTTTGAAGGCTTAGGTGCTGGTTATTATCAGAAATGGAGTATTGTGCTTATGATAAACTTTAACCTTTTTGTAATAAACAGCTGAAAGCGCTGGTGTTGAAGTGTCCCCCATGTTAATAAGTTAGAGGTGGCCTGCCAGTAGATACTGATACTCTCATATTACACATAGATACATGCCACTGAGCTGTAATATGTTTTGGACTGACTATCAAACTCACAACATTACATTTTATTACCTGATTTGTTAAGTGGATGCCAGGCAATGAATGCATAAAAGTATGTAAATTCCATAAACGTTATGTTTTGTGCCTTTACCTTGAGGGAGTGAGAGGTTGTGTTAATGGTAGGAGAACACTGTGGCGTAAGCTAACTTTATGTTGTTCACTTTTGTAACAATTTTTACAGTTTAAAATGAATGTTTTTAAATGATCACATGACGTACATAGTCAACATTCTATGATTAAGAATACATCTGGGTGCTTTGTCCAAAAAAAGCTGGACCTGCCCTAAGTAAATCAATCAATCAACCAAACTTTCTTTATGTAGCACTTTCCCGACAACATATGTAACTCAAAGTGCTTTTTGAATGGTGGTAAACAGGAAAGACTATGTTTGCAATGATTTTAATGCTTGAAATAAGAAAAGCATACATTTCAAAGACTTTAAAAGCATTTAACCAGTGGGTACACATTTAAATTGTGCTTATGAACATCCATTCAGTTTTGCTGTTTTGCTTATTTGACTGCATCTTGTGATCTGATGAGCCATTAAGAGACATAACACATGAGCTTGTACTTGCTTTATTTGCTGTTAGAAAGAGGTTAAATAATCTGTCCGCAAATAGCTATTGGCCCGTAGTATTACTCTACAGCTCTCCACTTCTTCACTTTACTCTTCTCTAGTTTGTGCCCAAAGTCAATTAGTTTTCCTTTTTACAACATTATGTCTTTTGAATATTAAAAACAAACTGCGAAAACGGTGTTTTTTGGATTGCGTAAAGCATGACATTTCACACTATACTGCTTAATGACAATACTACAAGTGTTTCCTCATCTACCGCCTGTGTTTAAACCTAAATGGGTGTGTTGTTAGGCTGAAAAGTGGAAAATGTCATTTGCCTGCTTTTATGAACGGTAGTAGTAATGACATGAACTGGAGTTTGAACACATGTTAAAAAAAAACAACTGTCAGGGATCTAAAATCCATTGATAATAACTGATGTCAGCTGGGAAGCAACATAAAAAGTCAGTTTCTTAAAAGGGTCTAATTTGAGGGATTCTCATCAAATCCAAGCCACCATTAATAAACACATAATTTATCAATCTGTCTGTGTTGAGATGCTGATTTTGGATCAAAAACTTCGATATGCTCCCCTCAAGGCAGAACTGATCCAATATCTGCATTCCTGCCTGACAGAGCCTGATAAATGCACACCAGGAAACTCAGTAGCCCCGCTCTCCCACATTTAACTTTCCCTGTTATATTACATTACAGACAGCTTCGTGTCTGCCTCACACCAGCTCCACCTTGGAGTTTGGGTACACTGCAACAACATCGTAGCCCTCTGGAGGCTTGACGCGAGCCTTGGCGTGGGTCTCGCAGTACAGATTGTCCTCGATGAAGAAGTAGCCTCTCTGCTTGAGGTTGATGCCGCAGTCGTCGCACATGAAGCACTCAGGGTGGTAGAGCTTGTCCCGGGCCTTTACAATTGTGCCACTGGAGGAAGAGAAGAAGGAGGTTTTAGAAGATGAAAAACAGAGGAGGGTGACTGCAAGCATGTTAGCATACTGGGCCATGGATCATGTGGCCTGTATAGGGACATTAATAATAATTTTATTGCTTTTTTAAGGACTAACAGAGGTTTATTTTGAATGTGCTTCCGTGTGGTTTGACTGTTAAAGCTTGACATAAACATCATGCAGCTTGAACAGCCTGCTGTTTGGTTTAATGTTTGTTATGTGATAATGATGAATATTATTTCTGATAACAGCACAGGTTGACTTGTCTGCCTGAACTTACTCACAGGCATTACCCAGTCTCTAATTTATCTTGAACAGAGTGAGCCCTAAGTTTACACACGATGATTGCGTTACATATGGGCAGAATATTTCTAGTAAACTTCCAAAAACTTCCCAGCACCTTTCCATGGGCCGAATGTGACTCAAATAAATTTTGGGGAATTAACTGGGAATTGGGGGTTAATTAAACCAACCTTGTCCAAACATAACTCTAAACATGTTTTTTTGTCACAGGCAGAGGTCCATGTTAAATAACCCAATTTAAAACATTACATTTCAACAGATTTATTTGTTAAAAGTTTATCAAGTTTTAAAGGTGCAGTGTGTAGAACTTGGCGTTTTAGCGACATCTAGCGTTCAGATTCTAGAATGAACCTAACCATAGCCAAAACATCACGTCGCTGAGCAACGGAATCCTGTGAAGACCAAAAAGGATCCTGAACACAGCACACAATTTATGTTGTGTGTGTGTTTATACACACAGTGAATCCCTAGGACAGAGTAACAACTTTCTATGCATCCACTGCCATTCTCTCCTCTTCTTTGCCTGCATTCCAGGTAGATTTCAGAACCAGCGGACAGATTCACGTTTCGTTCTTTTTGTTCCTAAAAACCACCCGTAGACAACACGGTGGATCAATATGTCGGCCTACACGAAACAGCGGCCCGCAGTAATGTACTTTATTTTATAAAGACTTTTCGAACAAAATAAAAATAAAACAAATGTATTATGGGGATGGTTGTACTCCTATTTTGATGGACTTTACATAAATAGAGACATATCTCCTATATTCACCGTTTTTGTTTGGCGAAATGTGGTGGATGTATAAAATGCCACATTCTACACACTGCAACTTTAACTAGTTCATTAAACCATCAATTCCACGTCATGTAGTCCATGGGCTCAAAAAATGTGTGGTTAGAATCTTCTGTGCATGTGATGATGGAATGAAAGTGCATAAAGTGGACATGTTCTCCTCCCCTGCAGTAAGTGAAGTGCTATGTGCAGGTGATTGAGGAATAGCAAAGACATTCTCGGGTATACTTGCATGAAGCTGTTGTGTTAGTAAAGCTTATTCTAACATATATTTTCTGAACTATATTTAGAATCCTTGATAGGGACAAGCCTAACATTTTGTAAAATTCAGGTTTATTCCCATTCATTCTCATTTATTCCCTTGAGAAATTTCCAACTTTGAAAGTTTCCAGGATTTTGCAACCCTTTTGAAGATCAGACTTTACAATATGAGCCAAAGATTTCACAACTCGTTCATGCACCTCTAACATGATATTTTTTATAATTGTTAGGTTGCTCAATCTTAAAATTAAAAAAAAGGCTGCTCTGCAGAGATGCGTGACAAGTCATGATGGGGGAATTATTCTTTGAGTCCATCTTAGCCGTTGAGGGAGGTCTCATCAATACAAAAACAAACATTAACCAATGAGGCAGAGCTCTTTCAAAGGAAATCAGCAGTGATAAATTGCTCCTGACTGACTGTCTTTTATCTTTTGAACTTTCGATCATCTATGCAAACAATAACTGTCGCAATTTACAGCCACTGTTACCATGCAACCTTTAAAACACATTACGTGAGACAACAGGCAAGTTTAAACCCTGCACTGCTACATGACGCCTACTAATTTAGGTCAGATTTAAACCAGACTCTTTGTGATATTATTTACAGAGACCTAACATTAATCTAGCTTGAGCACTTAAAGGTATAAGCTAAATCAATAATGAATGGACAGGCATAATGCGAGGAGCTTAGGTGAAAAGTTTATACACAGTCCCACTCTGATGCTGAACAGCACATGTGTTGATTCTGCCTGCAGGCTGCTGATCAACACTGCTGCACTTAGACATTCACTGCTTCAATCAGTCATTAAGGGCGTTGCACACTCACCACCCCAATTATATTTTCCTTTCTGGACCGGGATCAAGCCAGAGACCATTTAGTCATCAGCCTGCTCCTTCTAATGCGACTGCTTTGCCCGTTTAACCACAGAGCTCACGGGTTAAACTCTGACACAGTGCTCTATATTTGCTTAAAAAGCTGTTAAAATCTCCCTTGTCACAAGAGTCTTATTGTGCCCCACAGGCTCCCACAATGCACCCCTGTTAAGGTAAGCCGATGACATCAGTGCTTACCTGCAGCTGCTTTATAGAGTGGGGATTACCGGTGCATGTGTTTCTTTGGCAGGGAAGTGTGCGAGCATGTGTTCACACTTGTGTGTGTGTGGGAAGGTTTTGCTCATGCTGAGGTACCTGTGCTCAGCAAGTGTGAGTGTAAGGGGAGGTTTCTGAATAAAGAAAGATTGTGTGTGGTAATGGGTGGGGAGGTTGGGTGGATTAATCATTAAGAAGATAAATGGAGATGTGTTTTCTTGTGATGGCTTGTTGGCGCAAGCTAATCTGTGGTAGTTCAGCTTTTTTGTCAGAGCCTGTAAGAGCCAAAGCTTACCTACTGTAGTTTAACATCATGTTGAACTTTATGATCCTTGATGGAGCTTTAAACTCAGACAGATATATTATTTCAAGATGATATCAACAAAGTTTAAAATTAAACTTTAAAGGGATAGTTCTAGTTTGTTGAAGTGGGGTTTCATGAAGCCCATGGCACTAGTGAATGTGATTAACACTAAAGCACCTGGCCAGCTTTGTCCCTGAGGGGAGCTAGTTGAGTACTAATGCTAGCTTTACATAGAAGTCATAGTGGTGCCACTGGTAACTCCATAATTAACGCACTCTAAAGTCAAAACTACACAAAAATTGGCTTGACTAGACGGTGATATTCTTTACAGTGTTTCACTTTTCCTCGACAAAGCGTATGTGTGTGGAAATCGTGTGTGTTGAGATGTAGAGGTCATGTATTTCTAAGCTATTAGTGTGCTACTTTTCTTCATCGGCTGGTCACATCATCTTAAGAAGCATCACACACTTACATAAGAAAACGGAGCTAAAAATTAGCAATTTTGACTTGAGTGACATGACATGTTGTGAGTAGTGGGTATGATAGGAAGTCTTTCTGAGTACACAGAGGAGAACTTTTGCTGATGGAGTCACAGACAGAAAGAGAGATGGGAAGATTTGTTGAGAATCTTAAAGGACAAGACATTCAAAGTTAGGCATCCAAAACAATTCTTACTAATTTAATCCTGAAATAATATTAGATATGTTTTGTTTTTTTAAATGTATTTTTGTGCCTTTATTGATAGGAGAGAGACAGTGGATAGGCTTGTGAAAGGGGGTGAGAGAGTAGGGGAAGACACTGCAGACTGGACACAGACTGGATTTGAACCCGGTCCCGCAGAAGCAAGTACATGGGACGTGCTTGGTTGCGAACCACTCCACCAAACCAGCACCCCAGACATGCTTTGATTGACAAAAGTAAACTTCTATGCATTTGCTTTAGAGCTAAACCAGAATCTGTGCAGCACTTACACAATGCCGTTGAAGCAGCGCGTGCACTGGGGAAGCTTCTGCAGGCCAGGCGCGGGGCTGGAGATGGGGATGGGGATGGGGCTTCCCAGTTTGGATACTGGAGACCTGATTGGAGACTTTAAGTTTCTCATCCTATCTGTTGGTGACACACCTGGAAGAAAAACAAATATCCACATGATAAATAAAAGAACATACACGTGAACCATCAAGGTCAGGGCTTATGGCCTCTTCCTGAAGATCCAAGATGAAGACAAACCTCAAAGCAAACAAGATAACACTGCTCAAACAGAGTCTGTAAGTGTGTGTGTGTGTGGCTATTGTGGGTTTACAAGTACGATGGCAGTGCCCATCTGTCCATTCATGTAAAAAGCCACATAAATGGCTTTCCTCTCATAAATGTGTGTGTGTGTCTTTGTTTGTGTCTCACTCAGCAGCCATTTCAGCCTGCATTCCTAGAAGAACTTCTGGAGTCTCCTGGTTGTCAGGTATGAATTTGGCAGGTAGCTGATACATAGATGAATTCATATTTCACACATTACTGTCAGGTGAGACACCAAAGGTCAGCTTCCCCCTAGCTATTCCACACAATTTCTGGCCTTTCTAACAGGTGTGTGTTATAATGACACTCATAATTTGTTTACATTAGAAAGTCCTTTAGATAGACTTAAAGAAACTGCATAATTAGATATAAGACAAAAGCAGCACTAACAAAGCAGTATCCGATACAACACAGTTATACACATGAAAATTCACAAATCACAACACACACTTAGCACAATCACACAATAAAAGCCTGTTTAAAAAGACAATTCCTGAGTAGTGATTTAAAAGTGATTGGATCTGAGCAGCGTTGCAGGTGAGGGGGGAGAGAGTTCCAGATGGAGGTGGCAGAGGTGGAAAAAGGCTTAAACAAGCCAAAGTTCTGCAGCATGGTGAGTTATCACTACAAACTAACCAGTCTCTGAAACATAACCTACTGTTATCATGTAAATGATTTGAAGAGTTCTGTTTTGGCAAACACTTCATAAAAAAACACAATGTGGATGTAAATGAGGGCACCAGTGTTGATGTGAACTGTGACAAATGTTTTGTATTTAACTGACGTGTTTCTATTGTTTTGGCTAACTCATCAGTGGCAGTATGGATGGGCAGGTCACAATAGGATGTTAATGGACCCTATAATGTTGTTATTGCTCCTCTTCATGCTTTACCTTTCCAGACTATCAGTTAAGTCGCTCTTTCTCTTTCTTTCATCACCTGAAGCTTCCACAGACACTACTGAGGGCATGTAGCTGCACAGAGTGTAGAGTGAGGAGAGATCATCTTAGCTTTTAGTCTTAGCTATATTCTTGTTCTCTACCCAGACTGATAAATTAAGGGAATATTCCCTCACATTAGTCCACTCTCAGCTCCACGCATCTGGTTACGCATCAAGTAACTTTGAACATGCTGCTCTGATTGATGCTACCATGATTGCTAAAACCCCCTCTCTTGTGTGATCTTGATGAGCTTGTCTCCCTGCTGAAAGAAATATAGCCACTTAACATTGAAAATATACTTGACATTAACCTGGGTGAAAGCTGAGTCCCTATCCATGTCATTGCTGCCTTTACATTTAACAGAACCCTCTTTGCCCTTTAGCTGTCCTAAGTAACATCCATACTAGGAAGTGTGGTAGTTTTACAATCATGGGTGCATCCATACTTGTTTTGACCAGGGTTCCTAATAGAGCTCTGAGGGAATGTCCTAAGACGCTTTTTCTGGCCCCTGATCCTCATCTGATTTTGAAAATAATGTGCAACTGTTCCAACGCCCGACCTAACAATGAATAAAGAGACTGTTTTTATTTGTTTTCTTGTTTGCTAACTATGTAAAGTAACAAGATGCCCTTATTTCAAATTCTATTTATAATGGTGTGGGTATGTAAATATACATATATGTACATTAACTCCTACGAACTGTTTTACTCTCTCATGTACACAGAGTATGTAAGTGGTTCTTTCTCTACATTACTTGCTCTTGCATTTTTGCCGTATTGTCAACACATTTTCTTTATTTTAGTCTCCTGTTAGACCACACCTCCCAACTTTAAGTCTGTCTCTGTGTTTCTCTTCCATCTAAAATGCTGCTTTCTTTGTTTATGGTCTTGAATGTCCCTTTAAAGTAGGAACTATTTGCTCAAACTGTCAGGACCATCAGCAGAGCAAACAT
Organism: Scarus forsteni; assembly: GCA_036419115.1. Classification (NCBI taxonomy): domain Eukaryota; kingdom Metazoa; phylum Chordata; class Actinopteri; order Labriformes; family Labridae; genus Scarus; species Scarus forsteni. The sequence goes on along the minus strand of JAZDUH010000130.1, from coordinate 10,907,212 downwards.
GCAAGTTCAAGTCATGCTTAAACCATCACACCTCTACTCTACAATCCGAGGACATATGTGAACAACACCTGTTGATTTATGATGGCATCCATCTTAGAGTTTTAAAACAATGTTATGTCAATATAAAATCTCAATATTTGGAATAATATAGAATCATTTTCTGTCAAATATTGCACAAACATCTCACTTATTCAAACACAGTCCCTCCTTAGACAATTGTGTTTCTTTGCTCATGGGAAGTTCAAAATCATGTTCACTATTAAAATGCAATTAACTGTGCAGACTTGGCTCCCACCATCGCTGCTTTAACAATGCCTGACTGGTCTAAGTGAAAGGGGTCATGTTTCAAACTTGACCTCTGCAGCCACTTCAGTGCTCTCCAGTTCAGGTCTAAAGGGGAGAGCGCTGAAGTGCAGCGTGTTTGACTTTCCTGTGTTGATGATGTTCCAGTAGAGATCATACTGACCAACAGACTGCCCATCAGAGCCACTAACCACAGCCTAATTAGCTTTCATCCAGCACCGGGCTCAGAAACAGTTAGCCTCTGACTGCTCCATGGTGTGTTAAAGAGCTGACATGAGCTGGTTTGTTATTTCAGGGATTAACGTCTCTATTACTTAATTATGCTCTCTGGATGAGCTTTCATGTTCAGCACTCCTGAGACTTTCTCACAAGAGGAAGGCTGACTAAGAAAAACCCTTACAGAGCAAAGGCAAGGACAGATACAGAAAGCAGAGTGAAGATGTGATTGTTTCGTCTTTCTTCCACAGTTTTGAATTAATAGATTTCTTAAGCTCTACGTTTTTGTTGTCAAGGGAAGGAAGATACTATGTTTTTTTGACATATGGTTATGAGTTAGCTTAAAAAGTCATAACTCAGCCAAAACAACATATGTGGCACCACTTGTGTCTCAAACTGTGACTAACATCAACCAGATACACTGTGAAACTGTCACACATACATGTTAGCAAACAGTATAACTCAAACCTGTCAGTGTTGAGTGTGAAGCCTAAGGGAATGTAAGGCAAAAGATACAAAGATAAACAAAAAGTGGGAACAAAGTAAGTTAATACAGCTGTAGTAGGGAACTGAGGAAGCTCTGGAAAGGAAAAATATATTTTGGTTTATTCTTACTAAGTCACTGAATGTTATATTATACAAAATATAATTTTGAAAAGTTTTACTACAAAGATACATTACAAAAACCTTTCTTCAAACATCCCAAACATCAGAAAAATTCCTTCTCTCCTTCTTTTACGAATACGTACTCAGTCTGTTTGAGAAATTGTTCCCTTATGATGTCATTAGGGGATATGGATATGCCATCTCCCTGAACCAAGTGTGTGTTTGCCCCACAGGCAGCTCCTATTGAAAGAAGATGTCTGGATAAGTCTGCACAGCTGTGGTAAACATCAGAGCACAACCCCGGAAAGCTAAAGCCACATCTACTTCATTAGAGGCCTGTGGTCTGACACAGATTCTGATGATTTACTAATAGCCTGAATAACATGAGGGTGAAGCACAGATGCTGTCTTAAAGCCAATTTCTGACTGGATTTTTAAGAATTTGACAAAGATGGGGCATAGATGGCCTAGTGGTTAAGGTTGCGCCCCATGAGGTTCACCCTTGAGCAGGTAGCCCGGGATCGCATCCTGCGCAGGACCCAATTACTGCATATCATTCCCCCATTCTTTCCCCGTTTCCTACTCTATGCACTGTACTATCTCCTCTCATTACAGGCATAAAAGCCTAAAAAACTAATTAAAAAAAGAAATTGACAAAGATATGATCTGAGGACACAGAAGACCAGTGTTAACAAGTGTAAAACCTGAGACCTTTAAAGGAACCAAATGTTTTTTTAATGCCAATAATAATCACTTATCATCTTTAAGTCGAGTCTGCAGCAAAAACTTTACTGATCATATTTTGTGTACCACATACATCATATTGTATTAATTTATATATTGTTTATGTGACATGGACACACTGTAACAAAGATGCCGTGATTTTTGAATATACACAAGTCCCAAATGCACTGCTGTAAATGCTAATTTTCAACACCTGCCATTTGGAGGCTTTTAAGGATTCAAATTGTACATAGAATTTTTTTTTAGAAAAAACAAAGACACAGTTTATCAGAAAATATATCGGAATTAAAATATCCAGAACAGATAAAATAAAAGGTCAATAAAAAAAGCTAAATGAGTTGGTTCCTTCAGGTAAATATGTAAACAAGCAAATGTTTTTTACGTGGGAACAATGTTGTTGGTCCTTCAGCCATGATTACGACCTTTGTTGAAGCCTTTAAAGTTAGTTTGCATTTTCAGATCAATAGGTAGACTATTTGTGGGCATTTACTTAGACTTAGAATTGTAAATAGAGTCATTTTTCTAGATCCTACTGTGAGTAGGATGAACCTTTACCACTGGAAATCACCATTTACCTTCTCTGGACTTGACATCCTGCTGAGGCCTTAAATCTTGCACTCTGTTGGCTCTCTGTGCTTAAATCGCTGTGGAATAACGATCTCAAAGGAATGTCACCTGTGTGTGCTTCCTTAAAGTCTTTAAAAACTGAATTACACACACATTGTACAAAGGGGGGCATGACTGATGTGCCTGAAGTTCCACCTCTAACCTGCCTCAGCTGTGATCACTCCTGTATGGTTATAAACATGTTTTTGCACCGTTCACTTCTGGTGCCTCTGGGTAGAAGTGGAATTTCTAAAAAAAACAACTGATCAAAACAAAGAGGACAATTTTCAGACATTTTTTTTTCAAACAGAAACTCTTGAGGGAGGGGGGTGTCACAGCAGCATGGTTTATTTCTTTTTCCACCCACTGATGTTTGCACTCTTCTAAAGAATCCTCTCCTGTCTTTCCTCCTCTTCATTTTAACTCTCTGAGGCAAATATTAACTCGTTTTAATGTTTTTTTTCATTATCTATGCAGCCTTAGGCCTCGTGCTTAACCTAACATCAGTATACAGTAACTTCACCCTTCAGTTTCCACATCCAACCACTGTGGAGTCAGAGGAATTCTGGGTAAACTGACACTCTTGTTTGCTTTAACTTTAAAAGGCCCTGAAAGTCAACATGGCCGCTGCAGGGGCTTTCACCTTCAAAAGAAGACCCACCGCTGTGCTTTAAATACTGACAGTAAGGCATGCATTTATAAACACAATGATCTGACGTAACCAGATGTTAAAAAGTTGAATTTGACTTATTCTTACTTTTTGAGGTGTTAAAAATAACTGAAGGATCTGAGATGAGTGACAGCTCCAAACATCAACAGAGAGACTGATTGCTTTTAAAGTGCTCAACATAAATCCCAAAGTAAACCTGAAGTGTCTTCTTGTTTCATGCAAGGCTTAACCTGTCAATCATCCAGTCGGACCCCTGAGCTGAGAGCCCACTGACAGCAGACCCTTCAGATCTCTCTAATCCATCAGCAGACCTGTTCTGCTGACCTTCTTTGTTTTTCTCTCTGCATCTGTCTCTTTAAGTTGTTACCTCGTCTCTGTTACTCAGCTGAACGTGAAGTTTGAGCTAACTTGGTGAAATAGCTTAGTTCGGATCTGCAGCAGGACTTTTAGCAGGAACAGTCTGGGCTTTTAGTCTTTCAGCTCCCACCATACAGAATAATTCAGATATGTGACTGAGTGGGAAGTTTTACTCTTACCGTTGGAGAATAAATGTAAGCGAAACTGAGAAGATAGTTTGCCTTTTTTCTTCTAAGTGTTTTGTCAGTTATTTTGGACAGAGACTTGAGGAACATCATCATATTTCCTTGTGTACCCTTCTATTGACCACAGATTGAATTTGATTTTTATTTCGAACATATATGCAAAGAAATAAAAACAATGGTGACATGCAATTTGCATACATGACAAAATGAGTTGAAGTAATTATACACGCTAGAAAAGGAGTAGGATGACGCTAAAAACTTTTAAGTTCCTTCCCCTTGTTACCGTTCCTCATGGGTCTTAAAAAGATAAATTCTACTATAAATACAGATATATTATACACATGTATATTACAACACATATAATATAATAATCAAAACTGTATTGAGTAAAAAAATAACGCTTGAAATTTAAATGGCATAATCAAAGTTATGTAGCATGAATAATGTAAGTGTTGATTATGTAATGATGTTGTTAATGTTGATTCTTTATCTTTGGCTTTTGGTAGCTTATATTTGGTTAAATATAAGAACTAGGCTCAGATAAGCATTTTGCTTTTGCCCATGCCTTTTCAGTCACTACTTATTATGAGAATCCTGGTTTGTTTAAAATGTCTCTTTTATGACAAATATTGTACAATGTATGCTGACTAAAATAAAAAAATCCTCCAAAGAATCCTACAAAATATCTGATTAAATCTGCCTTTTAATTTTATTTCTTACCATCTTTAATATTACAGTTTTATATTAAGAACACCCTTTAAATAAAGTTTAAAAGGAGGAAGATTTAATGTATTTTTTAAGTGTCTTTAAATACAACCTATTTTTGTGGATAAAATGATAACTGCCACAACTGAATGTGACTCATGAGAAGTTTAAGACCTTTAATTTTTCATAAGCATGAGGAAAAATAGATAATAACTGGGATATTGTCTGGCAAGAATAATTTTTTTAAAGAATAATGAACACAACATAATAGCAAGTTAATTATTTGATAGATAAATATTCGATTATAGATAGATAGATAGATAGATAGATAGATAGATAGATAGATAGATAGATAGATAGATAGATAGATAGATAGATAGATAGATAGATAGATAGATAGATAGATAGATAGATAGATAGATAGTTGAAAATTAGTCCAAATACTATGATTTTAAAGACATTCAGACTGTTTAGAAGGCAGCTCAGTAATATGGTTGATATGTTAGCATTTAAAAAGATCCATATAGAGCTGAAACCATCATTGAAACATGTCATTTCTGATGGATACTGCAACCTGAACACACCTGCTGACTTTGGTTTTCCACATCACACTCTGCATACATTCACAGCTGGAAAAAATCAGCTAGAAGTGAAATGTCTGAAAGGATTTTCTCAAGGATACATTGGTGTTGGAGTTAGCAGCTGAGAGAATCATTAATCATAGAAAATCCACACAAACAGCTCATGAGTCCACCCCTCTAAGGTCTTGAGTATTTCCGCCTTAACATACCAACACTGCGCTTGTAATTACAACTTTCACAGCTTTTCCCAGGTTTGGGGGTAAATACGGAAGTTAAAAGGAATGTCTTAGTCCAGAGGATTAGCCCTCCTCTGCTGCTGTCAGCATCACATGACACAAATGTTTTGGCAGTCAGGGGGCAGACAGGAAAACTATATTTCTCACTTTATGGTCTGATGTGAAGTTGTTTTTGCAGTAAATTGCCAAACCAAAACTCCCCTCATCTAGTTATTCTTTGAAAGCTATTTAGAGCGCTTCATTTTCAGCTCACCCTCCCTTTTTCTTACATTTTTGTCTATCTCTGGCTGTCTCCTTCTCCATCCCTGCACCCCACCGACTAGTCCTTCTATAAAAGGAAAACTATGCCAGTGAGAGCAGAGCACAGTGAGACAGAAGCCACCTGAGAGAGGCAGGATGTTCCCTTTGGCTGGAATCAGAGGTCTAATCTGCACGGGAGGAGGATGTTTTCCAGAACTTTCCACATTAACAAGCTTACTGCCCTTATATATGTATTATTTTAGTCCTGTCCAAGATATTAGTTATTGCTTCAATTGATGTGTTTCCTAGATAAATTCACATCTTTGTTGCATTTTTTTTCCAAAGGACTGACAAGATGCAGTTTTTCATTCAACGCTCTGGACCAGTGGTTCTATAGACCCAGATGTGGGTAGAGGAATACGTCTACCCATGTCCTGTATCTGCCATATAGGATCACTGAGTGGAGACGTATTTATCTATATTATTTTATTTTGCAGTCAAAGCAAAGCTGTATTTTTTTCATTGATAGTGTGTACATTTTTCATAAAGCGTTCAAAGGTGCTTTTAAAGACTCACTTTAAAACATGTTTGTTTTGTTCTCTTTGCTCAGTCACACATGTGCTCTAAGGTTTAGGGGTTTAAAGTTTTTTGTAGATTTGGGTTTAGTGTTCGTTGATAGTCTGTCTATCTGTCTTCAAATTTTCTTTTCTCATCAATAATAAAACACGAGTTAAAACAGAAAATGTGAGACACTACTTATGAATAAAAATAATTATGAAAACCTCAGCCCACTCCAACAACAGCTCAATAAACACACATATTCTAAGCTCACTGATGATGATCAGTTAGACAGCTTGAACACGAAGTGCCCATGCACTACAGGCAGGACTGCCCACAGACATGGTTGGATCCCTGAAAGACACCATGTTAGGGTTCCACAGTCATAACTTGACCAAACTAGAAAAGCACTCGGAGAGCGCAGACCATGGATGTATTATAAGAACTGGATAGCGTGGCTCCGCCTTCTACCATGTAACGGATTTGAAGCCATAATATCCCCGGTCAGGGCGCCGCCATTATGCAGCCAGTAGAGAATCTGGACCATATTTCAACGTAGTTGTCGTAAACTGTCGCAAAACTCCCCAGCATACGCCGTACACAATCATTGTGAAACTGCCGTAAACTGCGGTTATTTTTAAACTCTAATAACTGATGAGAAAGAAACTTTTCAGAAAAAAGAGGATTTGGAAAAAAGGCAGCCCAATAATACTTTCATATCACCACAGCATACGGGTGGGAGAAATATTTCTACGAGGTGTATTCATTTTTTGAAGTTTCACTACGGCCCGTTCAGATTAGGGATGGGCATTTTATCCGATGCGCAATCATTGCATCGTTGCGAGGGTCTATGGTAAATTGCATCGGTTGGAGTGGTGTGCATCGGATTAGAAACTGGGCTGAAACCACAATGCATCGCCTTGTAAAAGCTTTGCATCGGTAAAATCCGATGTCATGTTATTACATATATATATTTTTTAATTTAAAATTATTATTTTCAGTGTGCTGAAAGTGCTGTTTTTTTCAAACTGCTGTTTATATGTTTAGTCTGAATTGTTAATGACAGCTTTGAAGGCTGAGCTCCACTACTGTTAGGCCTATGTCCCTGTTTGTGAAATAGGCCTACTTTTTTATGTTGACAAACACACCTCCTGACTGCTTAAGTAGCCTACTGTAAGTGGTCTGAAGTGGTCTTGAAGGAACAATAAAGTTGAGTTGAATTTGCACAGATTTGCGTCGTTATTGCATCGTGATTGCATCCTGATTGCATCGTGGTAGGAAGATAAATCGTATCATCCTGAATTGGAAGATGCTTCATGTGAATGGTTAGCGTATCGTACCGTAGCCTACATATCGAGATACATATCGTATCGTCCTGGGGATGGAGATTTCCATCCCTAGTTCAGATGAATGGGGGAGACGGAGATTTGACCTATACTGCAGCCAGTCACCAGGGGGAGCAGTTTTTGTGGCGGCTTCAATTTGAGCCCAGCGACATGGCATCCATGTTTTTTACAGTCTATGGCGCAGACCTCCGCCAGCACCACAGTCCTCTCCCATATTGTGATTTTTACCATAAATATTAGTCCTACCTTTATTTCACGTAAATATTTAGATTCCTTGACCATGAAAACATACCATTAGCAGTTGGTTTCATAATGATATCTATTTTAGTTCAGTAGTTATTCACGAAAATCACATTTTTTGTCATGGCGGATCCAGGCGGTGATCTGGATCAACACCAAAATTGAATCAGTTCTTCCTTTTTCCATGCTGAACATTTCCTGAAAATTTCATCAGAATCCATCCATGACTTATTGAGTTATTTTGTTCACAGATGGACAAACCCGAAAACATAACCTCCATGGCGGAGGTAAATTTAAGTTCTACCCAGCTGTGTCATATTTACCAGTTTTCATGTAGGTTTGTTTTACTGCTTTTTTTACTCCAGAGGGCCAAACAAAGATGGCAATGCCCTTTATATGAATTTATTGCCTCTGCCAGACCCCTGTTGGTTAGTTTTTTTTAAATGGGTGTACACATGATTTGGTATAGTGTTGATTTTGATTCACTCTGCCTACCAAATTACAGAGGATGCAAACAGGCAACAATAAAAATATGTACATTTGTTTCTGTAATAAGTATTGCTAGGTGTTTAGTTTAAAGAAAAGACAAGTTTTGCGAAAGTTAGTCAGCTCTGCTTACTTTTTGTCGGCTCTTACACAACTTCAGGTCCCAGAAAGCTTTACTTTTTATCCCCCCTTATGGGCAGCCTTTACAGCAGGTAATTGATTTCCTCTGGCTGTTTTGTTTTCTTATTTACCAACTCACTTCCTGACTGGTAATCATCTTGTTAATGAGACAGTCTACTGAGTACCAGCTCAACTCTCCTTCTGGTTCCCTTCGCACCTAGAAAATTTCATCTATAATAAAAAGCATGTTAATAGTTATCACCAGTTTGTTAAGATCATCAGTTTAATCTTTACAACCATCAGAAAATCAATAGTTTTCTTAGTTTTGTTGAACAAGGGAAAATCAGGCCTTGTATCAGACCATAAAACTTTTTAATCTCGCTGAAGAAAACTGAAACTAAAAACTTTTTTTTAGCAAAAATGATACAAACTTAAATACTGAAATAGACAAATTCATGGAAATTATCCAACTTTTAGCCTCTACCTCTTAGTAAAATATGAATGTATTTCCCTTCTCTCTGGTGAAGTGGCTCACCTCAAGCAATAATATTACAGTTCAGCCACATTCCTTCTCCAATCATTGCCACACACATAAGCTCTGACAGAACACACACAGCCTCACTCAGAGGAATCCCTACCTCCATCCTCGGCCTCCAAGATTCCCTGGAGGTATTTGAAGGAGCCGGACTGTTTGGGTTCAGAGACAGGCTCCTCATAGTCTTGCAGCATCCTGTAGACGTCCGACTGTGTGTCGAAACCGTTACGGGACACGGGGGAGTGTGTGGGAGGCTCCGGGCTGCATGGGGGAGACAGGGGGTAGATACAGTTTTATTGCAGTCCAGTTTGATTAATAACACTCTGTTACCAGGTGACAAAAAGCATTAAATCTCATGTCAAGACACCAAAATTAACCCATTATGGACTGAAAGTTTGCTCAAAAAGAAGAAACATATGATCAAACATTACGTGTGATTGTGTTTTTATTTTGAGTGAAGATAAAATTGTTGTAATGAAAAACAACAGATGGCAGGGTAAAAGATAGAGAGCAGATGCATGGTGGAAAACAGCTAAAGGAACCAAGGCTGTGGGTAGGGGAGGGAGAGCTTCCTAGGGCCAAGGTTCATGGGAGATAGGGGTCATAGAGAAGAAGATAAGTGGTCTGTCTTTAAAGTTGAAGGTCTGATACCAGACAAAACACGCTTTTTAACACTTTCGAGGAAAACATTCTCTGAGGCAGGAGTTTGCTCAAGTTTCAAGTGGAAGGAGCATCAGCGTGTCTGTGCAACCACAGTAAACATCGAGCACAGCTGAAGAGCTGAATGATCTTGGATAAAGCTCAACAGAACTTGCACAAAGGCTATGTTCACATGGCAAACCTACAAGAAACAAGGCTCCCACCTTTTTCTTTTGTTTGAGCATGACTGATATGTTTTTTCTCTGGGACATCAGGTTCCTAAGACAACAAGGGGTGTGCACACCACACTGGACATGTGATTCCACAGGCATTAATCACAGCAGCTCTGCACGTCCATCCATCCATCCATCAAGTTATTCCCAAACCTCACTGGATGGATTCTGTTCATCTGATACACTCAAACAGCCTCTGGGAGATGAGCAGGACTGCTGACAGATGTGTTCAAATCCTGACACTTAACTGCATGTTTGTCTCAAGATTCAGCTCCAGGAGTCTGGAGGATGCGCTTCACTGCAGTAAGCCAGTGTGTGTGTGTGTGTGTGTGTGTGTGTGTGTGTGTGTGTGTGTAAATAGTGTGTTTTCAAAAGATAGAGAAATGTGGAATTGAGTGAGAGACAACAAGGAAAATGGTGTAATAAAAGATTAACAACAGGCAATGGGTTACACAAAGATGCAGCTTTACTGCTTCCTTTGGTGTGCGTGTGCATGTGTGTGTGTGTGTGTGGGCCTGGTCAGGATTAACAGTCCAGTGTGGGGGAAATCTGGGTGTGCTGGAGAGGATGTTAACTAGGAGACTAAACACAAACTTTTATAGCCCACAAGAGGGGATGCACAACAACAAATGGCCTTCCCAGTCAAACATCTGTGCAGGTGTGTGCAGAGACTTCCAAAGTGTGTTTGTAAATGTTTTCTGCATATGCATCTGATCATGTCTGCAAGAGTAAGCACAAGAAACCACAAAGCACTAAAAAATGCAGGAGTTCAGAAAATGCAATATTTAGTGCCTTGGATTCTTCAGATGGCCAGTGAATGACAGGTACTGAGCGTTGTGTAAGTATGCCAACAGGTCTTTTCTATGTTTCCATATCAGGGATACATCAATATGTCAAGTGGTTAATATGCAGTTGAGAATTCCAGTATTTTCTGTGTTTTGCACAAGATGTCTCCTTGCATTATATATTTCCTTTCATATCCCATTCTGGGATGAGACAACTCCTCCAAGTAGCCCTATACATCACTATATATTACAGCTGGGACAAGATAGCAGGTTACCAAACTTTGAAAGGAGGAGTGGCAGTAATGTGAAAAAGCATTATAATTCTATGGTAAGGGATATTGAGACTGGTCCACATTTGCAAAACCTGAGTAAAAGCACTGTTTGAGCACATTAATCCGGGCATCCAGTCGTGTTGACCATGTTACCGAGTGTAATTTTATCATACTAAAGGAGCACAAACATACAACAGTTCTTGCAAGGTTGGCATACACTCCAAGCAGATCAGAATGGTCCATCGAATGAAATCAACATGTCTTATGTCTCATCACATTTGCCTCTGCTGCAGTAAGAGAACCCTCCTCATTATTAGCTTATAACAGCTTTAAAACATCCACTCAAATTTGCTGCAATCCTATTGATTATAAATATTGATTCATTATTTAAATTTCAATCAGCAACTGGCTGGTTACCAACTTACAAAGCTGACATATGAATAAAATATGATGTGTTTAATGTCGGTAGAGAAAATGTCTATTACGATAAATGATAAAATGTATCGCGATGCATTCAAATGTAATTTAAACAAAAAAATCTGTTTGAAATTTTACAATTATTTAGTGATGAATCTGGAATCTATACACTACAAGGGTTAAGCAACTCTCTGTCTTATCGGCGACACAAAGTTTTCCTCTTTTTTAGACCAGAAAATGAAAGACTGAACATAGAACGTTTCAGGCTCAAAATGAAATGAAGAAATAGTTTTGGAATAAAAGACTCTTTTCAATAACCCCCTGCTGTTCTTGTACAATCTTCTAAAGAGCCTCTGAATAAAAACTCAATAAATGTCTAAACACCATATTCCACATATGACCTCACCTGTGTGTGGCACTCAGGCTGAGTCCTCCCATCTTGCTTGGCAGAGCTCTTTCTCCGTTGCTGCCATTGTGGGCATAAAGTCCAGCTGGGTTGTTGTACTGAGTGTGCCCTGTTCCATTACCATATCCATAGCTATGCCCATTGTTTGGTCTGGTGTGTCCATTATTCATGTGAGTGGGCTGGATGGTCTGTGGGGACTGGACAGGCAGTGGGGACTGGACAGGCAGTGGGGACTGGACAGGCAGTGGGGACTGGATGGGCAGTGGGGACTGGACAGGCAGTGGGGACTGTGGCTCAGGGGTGTATGAAGTTTTACGACCATATCCGCCATATCCACTGGTGATGGGACGGAAGTTCTAGAAAATACAGAAAAACAAAACCTTTAAAACATGCCGAACTAGGAAGAAAACACAAGTAATTCGGAATGAATTAGCATCCTGGGCAAACATGATTTGATTATATCTAAAGATGTATCAAAACAAACAAACAAACAAACAAAAACTATCATAAAAACTATCACAGTATCTTCACACTGTTGAGGGTGACAAACAATCTCAGCTTTTCCCTCTAAAAAAATAGAAAGGAACTGAATGGTGGATCTTTGAATTTATCCTTACATAGTGTTATTTTTAAACCTTCTATACAGTACCTAAATTTGTATTTCAACATTGTTTTTATAAAACAGCATAATAGGGATGTTCTTAATATAGAGAATAAAAAGGTTTGTAGATTTTTTTTTTTAGAAGATGGGACAATACATGTTAATGAACATTTAAATATAAACATGTGAGATTATAGCCGTGTGGCTAACTTCCATCTATAGTCCCATTGGCAGGTTGGTTTTGTACTAAACATTTATAAACAATAAAACAAAACAGGAAAAGACAAAGCAAAATAAACAATACGAAACAAAGCAAACATAGTTGACCATCAAAAAACATTTAGGCCAAGGGGCTGGTTAAAGTGCAGAGTGCTAAAATGTAAAGTGCATTATTGTATTGCAAATTGCCCAAAAAATATAATGTGCTGTTTTGATGCCTAATGTTCAATTGCATTTTACAATAATCTAATACCAGAGATGGTAATTTGTGATAGCTAAAGTGCCTAGGAATATAAAGTGCTAGTTACATTGCACATTGCTCGATACATAGGACAAATACACAAGTTTAGGCCTGGTTATGGCAACAGTGCTGGTTTTCCAGTTTCTTTAATGCCTCAGGAAAAAAGACCTTTCTTAGCATATTAAAGCTCTCAATTGTATATCAAATACAAGACAGGTGGAATGAATTTCTTCTAAGCAATGGGCAATTTCCTACTTAATGATCTCAAACTGACTTTTGATTTGATTTGTAAATTTCTTAAACATTTAAACTCTCATTTTGGTTTGTACAACTAACAATTCACATTATTTTTTTAACGTTAAAGTGACTCTGATACGCAGTTGTGTGTTGAGGGTTTGAAGGATGAAAACTTGATTTGTAGGCTAATTTTCAAATGCATTATTCATTCAGTATATTTGGTAATGATTAGGATACAATTAATAACTTCTGCAGCTAAGGTGTGATTCTAGACACAAAAAAGTAACTGTGGGTCTGTGTTGATGAAGAAGCATCATATTACTTCATGTGTTCTTCAAAGACATCATATTTTTGCCTTAATTTGTGTTCAGAAACTAGATTTTATTGCCTGCACAAGAGTTTTTACTAGGGATGTCCCGATCCGATATTGATATCGGATATCGGTCAAAAAAACAAATATCGGATTATATCGGCCTGCATCCTAAATCTCTGATATCAGCACTCCGATACAAGCAGTCCATTCTAATATATTTATTTTTTATTTTATTCAGTTGTAGATTATGCTTATGTTTAAGTTCAACACAGTGGTTATTTTGCAATTGGTGAAATATGTTTTTGTTTGATTTATTGAGGTCACTTTTCAGGGTCTTCTAATATTTTTTATTCATGTTGTTTTAATTGTAGTATATTCTTATGTTTAAGGTTAAAATTTATTTAACCTATTGGTTAATAACAAATGGGTCAGTTTTTCTCATACCTACTTTTGCTGCCTACTGTTCTCTGTTTGAGTAATCTGACCTGATCAAGCCTTTTCTTACAGTCCATACTACAAAATAGGTAATAAAGTATGTATGATTCCTGCTGATATCGTATCAGATTGATATCGGTATCGGCCAATACTCAAGGCTGCAATATCGGTATCGTATCGGAGTTGAAATAGTTGTATCAGGACACCCCTAGTTTTCACAAATGCAATGTTTAAAAAGACAGCCAATTTTTTACATACTGAATACCCCTGATCCACCTCTACTCCCACTCTATCTGGGATGCCCTCTCTGATCCTGCAGACTTTGAAGAAGTTTTCAACACAAGGACACTTATAATCTCACCCTTCTTAGTTCGAATAGTTCATGTATATCTCGACAACAATTCCATGTGGATAAAATGCTTAAAGCTGCCTCAGAGTAAGCGGCGTGCATCAGTTATACACCTAACATGCAGGACAAGTTTCAGACTTTAATAATAACTTTATAAAATAATCAATCTTCTCTCTGATTGACTTTTTTGCTATTGAGGGTCATAAAGAGATGGCAATATTTATTTCAGTATGTTTTAATACTCTGTAAATTTCCTTAAATGAGCTTGAAAGATAAAGATAGATATATATTAATGTACATAAAATCATAGCTACACAGGTGATGCAAGGAATGTAAATACGTGTCCACAGTTCCTTTATTCTGAATTCAGTAGGTTTGTTAAAATAAATGGAAGTCCTGCAGAGAGGGACAAACAAAAACAAAACAGTAAAGAGGGAAAGGACTCAAAACTTCAAAGACGGACTTCAACATGTTGGTCAGATGAAGTGAAGCTAATTGACCCATTACAAAATGCCCTATTATGTTTAAAGTCAGGAAAAGAAACTAAAAAGTAAAGCGGAATTACAAAACAAGCCCCTGGTGCCTCAAGAAGAAAAGAAAACCACAATTCTTCAGAGGAAAATACAGTGGTTGTTCTTCAATGAGGCTTTGCAGCGGTAAAGATGCAGAAAAGAGCTTTTTCCACTGTTTTTTCCACTTTAATAGTGGGGCTTATTAAAAGGGAGCTCTTTAGATTTCCTGCAGATGTTTCTGTCAAAACAATTTAACTTGTGCGGTGTAAATATTTTTTCTCCTCCTTCTTTCTGCTTCCTCTTTGAATTGAGAAGTTTATAGAAGCTGGGACAAGTAAAAGATTAAATTATGATCCTTCTGACACACTGTAGCCGTCTCCTGCATTCTTGTGACGGAGCTGCTCTGCTGGAGGTGTTCGGTCAAATGAGGGACAGATGCTCTGACACTTCCGCTCAAACCTCTGTGTACTCGCTCAGCAGAGGGCTTGTTTATGCGAAGGTCAACGCCCTCCTCTTGAATTTGCACAAAACTGAACGGTGACATCACCGAGCCGCTCAGTGTTTACTTCAGCTATCAGCACGCTCCAGAGATAACGTTCACTGCCAGCCTGGATCGTCCGTCTCAGAGGCTGCAGATAAAGTTCTATTACTCAATGATGTCACCAGCTCTGATGCTTTAGTGCTTTGAGTTTCAGAGATAGCCAGCAGCTTTGACCGACCAAACAGGACTGCACACCATCAGGACTTCAGGATGTAAACACTTCATCTGAGAAAAAGTGACTGTTTACATGTTGAGAAACGCTGTGGGGTGGGAGACAGTCGGACTGTTGTAACTATGAGCGACTGGTATGAGTCCATATCAGTGTCTGAGTCACAGTGATGATTTCATGTAGTTTAGTCTCTTTTTGTTTTGAATTGTTACTTTTAATTTCAGTTTTGTTTTAATATTTGCAAATTCTGGCTTGTTTCCTCAGTTTGACTTGTGTAAAAAAAAGTAAAGTTTTAGTTGAGCTTTATTTAAAATATTAGTTTTAAGACTTATTTTTAGTTTTCTTCCTCGGTACCCAAAGTAGCTTAGAAAAAGATGTTGAGCTTCATTCAAAACACCCAATGAAATATTCAGGGTTTCCACTCTTTTCTAGAAATCATTTTCCAGGACTTTTCCAGGACTTTTTCCAGTGTCACATAACCACCTGAAGTTAAATTGTTGCTGTGGGCAGTTTTTAATTCTAGTTAGCTCTCTAAAAAACAGGATTAGAGGTTGATGGACAATATCTCTAGCTATTGATCATATTGATCTTAGAATTTATTAGTTTTTTAACTCTTCAGCACGAACATTGTCTGGCTATGTGTACATTAGTTACCAAGTACATTTTTACTTTATTTCCTGTGTTTCAAGCTAGAAGGAAGACAAATAATTTTCCAGGACAATTTAAGCTTTTCCAGGGCATTTCACTTTCTTCCTCATTTTCTATTTGTTTTCCATGACTGGAAAATTGGGGAATAATTTTCCAGGTTTTCCAGGACCCGTGGGAACCCTGATATTGCATAAATAGGACAAAGTTTAACTCATACAGTCAGCAAGCTTGTCATAAATTGAAACTGACATGCATTGTTTAGGCATGAATGCACTAAATCAGTCAATCAGCGACAGTCGTACTTTACGTGAATGGTGAATTGCCCGGCTCATTTCTCATGTAATGAACAAAAGTGAGCATACTCTAAAAACACTGAACAATTGTTAATGTTCCAAAAGGCACCAGGAGCAACAGGCGTGCACTGAGAAGAGAGATAGGAATCGGTTCAACTAGTTTGAGTCTATGACATAATTTTCCTTTGGACTTCACAATTCTCATATTAATTCTTTCCGATTGAGTTTGCCGTGCAAAACAATGATGTCATGCAGTCACAAGAGACTGTCAGAACAAACAACAACAAAGGAGTCAAGGACTAACCTATCACAGACAGGAAAAGTTTTACCTTTGGCTTACTTTTACTATATATGATGCCCAGCCTCAACACATTAAGGCTTGTGCTGTGTTTTCAAGAAAGGGTGCTACAAGCTGAAACATTCATCTACAGCCCAACATCTAAATCTAAAGATCCATGTTTTTGATGCAAATACCGTAACTTCTCAATTTTAACACACTTTTTTGCTTTAAAGGTGCTATGAGGAGAATCTATTACCGACATTAAGACTCTGCGCGGCGACTGTCGTAGTGCTGCAATCCAGTAATCTCAGAAATGGGAGTGACATCATCTCCAACTTATCGGCGTTCCAGTAGAAGTTTGAAAAAAAACATGCCGATCTACCAGGCTATTGTTAGCTGTTGTTAGCACGCCCTGCGTTGTTGATCACAAATATCATATGAAGAATGTGATTATCACTATGGCAGCATTTTTGTAAATATAAGTCTAACAATACTATGTATACAGCTGATCTAGAGCGACACACCCCAGTCAGAAGTGCAAATAAATTGACTATTACAGGAGCTAAATAACTGTTCACACTGGGGGCATCCATCTTCGATTGTCAACTCGGGGGTGGCGAGGTTTCACGAGTTCCCAGTAGGAAATTCAGACTTTGGGGAATGTTCCAGCTGCAGTTTCCTACTCGGAACCCGGAAATTCCTACATCTGACTACAACTGGAACGCACCAAAAGACGTGCCTGAAGCCAAAGAGTGTGTTTGATGAATGCAGCTCGGACCTTCCTCAGAACTCTGCATTGCTTTACAACTTCTTTTTTCAACAACTTACAGGATGCAAAGCGTCGAGGTAATGTATCTCTGTCTAGTTACGTAGCGGTAGTTTTTGATGTGTGACTTTTAAACTGTTCTAATTAAATATTTTGGGTCTTACTTAGTTTAACTTTGTGTAATCATCATGTAATTCTCAAGTGTTATGACACAATGGCAAACACAGCCATCTTGTGAGCAATGGGAACACAAAATGACTGTGCTGTGATTGGTCAAAAACATCTGCATGTTGATAGCTGCTCTCTGATTGGTCAGTACACCACGACTGAGAATGCTCAGACAGAAATCTGGTAATTGTGCATGTGTGAAGCAAAAGGTGTGTCTGCATCCATTTGAGAGATAAAATTGTGTATTTGTTGTAAAAATACTAAAAATTTTATTGATTAAAACTTTGAATAAAGTCATTTTTGAGTTGTCTGAGAAAATAAGGTTTGGGCAAAATTTGGGAGCGTGTTATATTCCCGTAGAGTGTTTCCAGGCAGGAATCATGAAATTATGGGGTTTGTATAAACAGATGTATAATTAAGTGCATGTTAAAATCACAAAAAAAAACACAAACAGGCCTGCTTTTTTTTCCCCACACAGAAACAAATGCCTCTAGGGGCGGAGTTAATGAGAGAAACTGTGGCTAATGTATTGGTTATTGGCATGTACATCAAAACCTCTACACTTTCCCTTTATATTTCCTTAAGTGGTGGACAAAGTACTCAATACAAGTACTCAAGTCAAAGTATAGATACTCATGTTCAAATACTACTACTACCAATACAAGTGAAAGTTGCTCAGTCAAATTTTTACTTAAGTTAACATTTGAACCGAAAAGAATCATTCTTCATTTCCACCACCTCAAACATGGACTCCAGATATGGCCATGGGTGCTCTGGTGTGGTATTGTCGTCTTTATCTGCCATAGTAGCCATCATTACTGCCAAGACGAACCGCAATCACCAACGTTAGCTCAACCTTTACCTGCCCAATCGCAGTAGCGCATGCGCGTCTTCTTCTTCTTCTTCTTTGTTGTTTAATGGTGGTTGGCAAACCAACTCAAAAGTGCATTACCGCCACCAACTGGACTGGAGTGTGGAACAGGATGCACGAAGTATAGATAACACCACTTGAACAAATCACATTTTAGAAGAGAAAATAAATTTCAGCCGCTGACTTCATACCTGTACCTAAAAGTAACGAGTAACGAGGCCATTTATAGAAATGTAGTGGAGTTAAAAGTAGAATATTTGTCTTTTAAATGTAGTGAAGTAAAAGTTATAAGTTCCCCCCCAAAAAACTCAAGTAAAGTACAGATACTCAAAAAATGTACACTGTCGTTACTGTCCACCCCTGATTTCCTTATTGAGATAGTTTTTGGGATCAATAAGTATGGTGTGTTTTTGGTTCATAGTGCCTGAGCCACAGGGGGTTGAGGCTCACAGCTTCTTCAGACAGGCTCCCCGCTCGCTCCAACAGACGGGTCTGCTGGATGTCATCCTGTCCTCGGCCCCTCGCCTGGACCACACACATAAACCAACGCACCCACACGCAAACACACTCCTGCTATCAGCACTTTTCAGCAGACTCTCTCCACTACACCAACAACCCACATCTTGAACTTGGACTCATTCACTGTCATTCTCCTGCAGCTAAGACGGATGACTCAGGGAATTTAAAACCGGCTGGTCCTGCCCTCCCAAAAGACCTTGGACAGTGAAGATGGATGAATCCAGAAACCGTCTGAACAACATGCCAACAAAGAGCAGTTAATGGTTAAACTGTGAAGCTTTGATACTGCTCCTCGTCCACAGCCAAACCCAGTGTGGGCAGCGTGTAAGAAACACCCAGCTCTCTGCGGCTCTCTCTCCAAGCAGACCCAACACTCTGAGGCCTGGTGCTCCTCACCACATGGCCCGGCAACTGACCACATCTTAGCCTTTATCTTTAGCTTTATTTGCACAGATGTTGGACTTTCACAGATTCTCATCAAAGCTCCCTGAACCTCCAGACTTTTTAGAGTTAGATTTTACTTTCAGGTGAGGTGTTTCCTTTGTGTGAACTCTTGAACTTTCATTTCAGTCATCGTACATCTTTCATTTCCTTGGAGCACAAAAAAACTGAAAAAGGTATCGTTCAAATCACTGTCTCAGCACGTCTTTTTGTTTTAATAAGAATCCATTATTCATATGACAATTTTGGACAGGCATAAATCTGCAGATAACAATCATTACAATGGGGAAATAACTGAGCTATGTCATTTCAGTATTCAGAGAAGAAGAAGACGAGTGAGAGAAAATCCCTGATGGTGTATTGTGTTACACAATCTTGATACAGCATGACAGTTTAATACTTTTAGGAGTCATTAACTGCATAAACAAGACATGGACGGGTTGACAGGTATAAGCTTTTGCCATTGTATCTTGTATGTTTTTAGAGCCATAATGGACCCTTAAACCTATTCACATTTGCCCCATTAGCTTCATGGAGAACGTTTTAACAAAAGAGATGTTTTGCTGACAGTAAGAAATCCTCTAATGGCCCTTTTCCACTAGCACGCCTTGGCCCTACTCTACTCAGCCCTACTCAACTTGCAGCATGTTTCCACTAGCCTGGTACCTCCTAAAACAAGCTAGTTTTAGTACCTACTCCGCTCTGGTTCCAAGTGAGCAGAGTCAATACTGAAAGATGACGTCACCGCTACTGATTGGTCAGACAATGCTGTCATCGATGAGTCATGATCAGACGACCTAGCATGCTAGCGGTACCTAACGTTAGCTTACCCTCATACGTCTTTTCTTTGCAGCTCGATTGCTCTCGTCCTCGGCTTCATTCTGTTGTATAGCTTCCAAAACTCTCCTGTGCTTCTCAAGGGGTATTTCTTCTTGCCACCTGCAGCCTTCTTCTGCTTTCCTTTTTTCCTCGGTTTGTGACAAAAAGCAACAGATTGTTGTATCGCGCTCAAAATTACTTCACCGCAGTGCAGGTCATGGAAAAGCAGCACAAGGCGAGTAGAGCAGAGCCAGGTAGAGTCGAGTAGAGTATAGTAGGTCTAATGGAAAAGGGCCATAAGTATATCACGCTGTCATTTGTTGCTTGATGGAAACCAAAACTGCCAATTTTCTTGTATCTTCATCTATACTTAAATTCTGTCTGACAGTACTATCACTGGTCTTACTCAGAGACAGACAGACTGTGGTGCTAAGTCTGTGTTTCTTGCATGTAAAGTTTTGAAGTGGCTGACAAGTGGAGCTACTGACAGCCTCATTGTGCAATGGAACAATGAATGGCTTCAAAGAAAGGCTAAGTTAAAAGATCCAGTTTAAATAGTTCCATATTAAAGTAAGCACTTGTCAAAAACTCCTATATTAAAACACACAGAATACATGGCTGGAAGGAAAACTACTGGAGAAATATTTTGGCCTAAGTATTGTTTGGAACAACCTAGCACCATCCTTTGTTTTGTCTTGTTTTTGGTCTTACAAAGAAAAGGGCATGGATCCATTGTTGTACTGAACTTTTATATCTGATGCTGCAAGTCTGGGCTGATGGCAAGAAGAACAAGTTACCCGCTGGATACCAGAGTAAATTTAATTCTCTTGTCGTAAGATATTCAACCATAGTCGTCACACTCTTTCAGTATGATCTTCTCATATTTCTCGTTTAGGTCATGGTTATCCAATGCTGATCAAAGTGGCAACTTGTCACATTTGCTGCTATAAAACAAACCTCAAATCCAATAATTGCCTTAAATGCTTGGCAGCCTTTTGATAACAGCAGTACTTCCATCGTCCATTGCAGTTATTAGTATCTCTACTGTTAGTGACACTGTTACGTCTGGTCACTTGCACTGACTGTATAAAACATAAATGTAGTTTCTGACACCGTCCATTAGTTTCTTAAACAGAATTTTGAGACCAAGCATGGTGGTAACAATAATGCAGTCCTAATAAATCTTTCACTACAGAGGTGTAGCTAAGATAGACTTTAAGCTTTCAAGAAAACGCCCCTGCTTGTCAATCAGAACAGTGACTTTACAGATAAGCATATATATATTTTGTGTTTAGCTTTTCTTTAATTGTGCCCTGTACAGTTTTTTTTATGATAAATGAGTTTTGAACCAGACTGTACATATTCATTTTTCCTAGGATACAGCAATAATGCTCTACGATCCAAATGTAAACAAGAAACATTGAGCAAACTGATCAGTAGCAACAGTGAAATCTGAAATTCAGCATAAATACAGCAGCCAAAGTATCTATCTACAGACTGTCAGCTCATTGTAATATCTTGTGTTTTTTACGTGCAAATGCAGGATCTATTTGGGCAAAATCATTCAAAACCAATTCCCAGACACAGTTAAGGAATTCAGCCCCTTTAATTAAAGGCCTCTCGTTGAATAGATATCTCTGCTGTCAACAGACAGTTCATGTTATCCCATTTACTCTCATACCTTTGTCTCATAAAGTCCCACACTTCTTGCTGTGATTGAACTGGAGCCACTACCTCACCTTTTTCTCGTAACACCCCTCCTTCTCTGCCTGTCTGCTGCTCAGATATTCTCTTTTAATGGACGGCAGGTTTATAAGGCAGCACATCTGGTTCTTGCCTAATAAAAATGCCAGTTTGGTAACATTCAGGGCCTTTAAGTGCTTTCAAGTTGCTCCGAAGGTATGGCTGCATGGATTTTTTGTAATAATGGAATCAGCTGTAAACTCACTGTCTCATTAAAAAGATATATTCCTACTTTCTATCCCTGGGCTGCACATAGTCGCAACGGAGATTTTGTTTTGAATAGACGGTCAGTTTTTTTCTGGTGAATGCCGCAACATCTCTGTTCCCTCCTGGTAACCTTATCTTGTTATTCCAGTGTAGTCAAAACAGTTTAAAGTTAACATGAGCAGCTTCAGTCTGTCTCTGACAGCATTCAACACAACAAAGCTGTTGAAAGAGGCAATCAGTGAGATCATCTATTTCCTAATTTCTCCCTCTTGAGAATTGCTGCTTTGTCATTTTAAAGCCTAAACTGCAGTTCATCTTAAACAGCGGGGAAACTTTAAAGAGAGGGACTCAGAAAAGATGGAAAAGAGCGGAAAGAACAGGGTTGTCTGCCTCTGCATACACAGAATTTCTCATTTTACAAACCTCTTTTGTAATTGAGTCAGGCCAACAGTTCAGCATGACTGCTTATGTGTAATGTGCAAAAGAGAGACACAAAATATGGACAATAACAAGGGCAAAAAGGGTCAGAAAGATTTAATATGTGCATGTTTCATGAAATACTTCTGATTTTACTGTGCTGCATTCAGCCAAGAGGCACCAAGTTCCTCCATTTATCAGCCTGACTAAAAGTTTCCCTGATTAATTGGAGCTCAAATAAGGGAAGACTTCAGTTCCAGCTCCAGCGCTTCAGTCCACAGCCAAATTTTGATCAGAGAGAGGAAGACAGGCACAAGGGGAAAAGGGGGATTCAGCAGGAGAGAGAGGTGGAGGATCTTAATGAAAGTCATATGCCCGCCTTTAAATAACAACCAAGACCTCAACCATGCAGGCCGCCTTATCATCCACAAATTTAATTCTTCTCCTGTTCCTTTCTTCATGGTTTAATCCCTCAGGACCTGTTGAAATTAAACTCTTCACATGATGCTCTGCACCACTAGCCAAACACAAACCAGTCCTTTATGGCTCCCCAGGCCGGGTTTTGGGTGCCTCATAGGACAGAGAGACAGCCAAGCAGGAAGCTATTATTAGAGTTTTAGGGCTTCTGGCCTTGAGCCTGACTGAGAGGGAGAAATGCTATAAGTAAGATACAACTTGCATTTGAATCCACTGAAAACTTAAATAATTCAACCTTTTCCTCTATTAAATCAAGCTAATGCTCTTTAACTTTCACAGTGACTGAGCCAAATCACCAAAGAACTGAATTAGATTTGATGTGACGTAGCCAATATTTTCTGAATGCTTCAGGTCAGAGTCATTTAATTCGAAGCAGGAACTGCCTTTTCCGGAGATGCATTTGGACAGAGGGCAAATTGAAACTTACAGTAGGTTGTTTTGAGGACTGTAGATCCTTTTCCTGTTTGAAAACAGTCATTTCTTGCAAAAAAGTTCTCAGTTCAATTTTAACAATGGCAGAAGATGATGAATCAGTGTGAAAATGGAAGGTCACTATCTCTGTAGAACCAAGAATATTACTGAAAAAAGTAATACTGCCGTAAAGGGGCAGATAGGCCAAACTCTAGTTTTGAGCCAAATACTATTATCATTGTTTTCTGGCATTGAACAAAATCATAACATTTTTGTTTGCCTTATATCTAGTGTTGGCAGCTTGTGTTTGCCCCCAGTTTTGCTTTGTTTTGCTTCCATTTAATGTTACATAATTTGAGACAAAGAATTGTCAATAGTCTCCTAACCCACCTACTAGGTCAGCAGGTGCCCCATTAAACATATTTACTTATCAACTAAGTAAGTTTGTCAACTAATATCCCAAAGCTCAATATCACTTCCCCTGCTCAAGTTGAAAGACAGAAATGTTAATGGGACTGGGGATGGAAATTAGCTGCTATAATCCCAGGCATTTACATGTAAATGTTCATTAATGCACATTGTGCATCCAATTTATTTAAAAACATCCTAAACCCTCAAAATAAACTATGTTGATTGGCAAGGACAAACCTGTGAAGAGGTCAACCTATTAAATAGTGGAGAAAAGTGTTTATTACTAGTTGAGTTTAAAATTAAAGAGATAACAGCTTGAAAACAGGATAGATCAAACAAATAGAATAAGAAGTTTGACACTACCATGGTACTCTTGAGTCTAAAAGTAGCATAGTTAGCTTAGCATCTAACTTGCAGCATGTTGTGTCTTCAAGCTCTCCCTAATATGTTAAAGCCTGACCATTATTTCCTATGGATCAGGCTTCTGCTTGTTCACTCCTTTTTCTCCTTTCTCCCACGATGGAAAAACTGTCCTGTCTTGCGCCAGTTTGAGCAAAACTTACATAGTACTGTAGACAAGTGGGTAGTCTGAGGGAGTTGAACGGACTCTTGATGAAAGTCCTCGTACTGTGAGATCAACTTTGAAACTACTTTAAGGGTAGAAAATCACATATTAGTGCTTTAAGACAATCCTGCAAACACAGAGATGGTACTCTTTATTTTGTTTCATTTAAAGATGAACCAACAACATCCTCATTCTGATCCTTGTGGGTTATTTTGTGACCAGTTCCTTTTGTTTTCTTACATAATTTACTTCTAAATAATGTAATTCTAATGTAAGCTGGTACAACAAGTAATGCTACATACAGTATTTCAAGAGTTTTGTGATTTTCCAAAGTTTAAGTAGTCCTGTTATACCTAAACTGTGTCCCAATAAAGGAAAGTAAGATGAGGGAAAAAGTATCGTCTTTTGACAGAAAAAGGTTCAAAGATCTGCATAAAGCCTGAACAGCAGCAGACTTTACAGACTCTATTGCTCCGGCAGAGATTTGCTCTCGGTGACCCCGTTTCTCCTGAGCATGCTGACCGCCAACAGAGTGAGGGACGGAGGGGGCTCCATTAGGAAAACCAAGAGACCAATTTGGACATTTCTGAGGATTAGTGGATGATTAGTGAACACAAACAACCAAATAAGTGGGGTCACAGGTCTGTTATCTAAAAGGCCTCCTGTGTGAATGAATGTGGAGTTGTGAAAAAGCCTTCCCAGCAATGCTGAGCTGCTCCTGGATTCCTTGGCAGGGGATTAAATAGCGGTAGACTCAGGAGAAATATTTTGGAAACTTATGACAATGCACTAAATCCTTTAATGGCCCCAAATTCTTTAAATGCGTTCATATGTTCATGGATTTTTTTCACAACTTCAAACAATCCAACTGAGTCATTCAATATCTATTGTTCTCGAGAGTAAATGAAGATATCAAAAAACTCTTTCACTCTTCTCTTCATCAGACTTATAAATAACTCCTGTATCTGAAAGCCAAATGATTTTTAAGTATATAAATTGGAAGGTGGTTTCCTTTTTCCATTCATAAAACAAAGCACTATCATGCAAATTTTTATTTTTTATTTTTGAGGTAAAAGCCAGTTCGAAGCAGTGAAAATAAAACCGTCTGTAAGTCAAGCAAGGACTCTGTCTGTCAGCTCCCATTCATGTTTGTCTGGAGAGTTCACCCTCAGCTGCCAGATCTCGGACCAAGTCAAGAGGCCACAGTGACGTGTGATCCAGATCTCTCTCAGCTTCCACATTGTGAAGGCTCATACTTTCCACAAGGCCGGTGTGCACGGACACAATGGATATCACTTCAATAATGGGGTATAAGGGCTATGAAAGGCATTCTGATGTCGCTTGCCAAGAAGAACTCCTTGGCTTTAACACCGATCAAAAGGCAGTTTCCACCTACTTTAAGCTGCCATTGTGTAATTTAAGTGAAGGAATTTTAAAAACCTGAAATGTCAGTAACTCCTGGTATTACATTACGTCTGCATGAAACTCTTCCAAGAGAAGGAAAGACAAAAGTATGGGATTTTCCCTTTTGAACAGGCCTGCTTACTGGAAAAAGGGTCAGGTTAAGTATGTGATGAGAGTTAGCTGTTTCACAAACTCTGGTCCACGTCGATATTCACCAAAGTGAAAATTTGCTTATTTAACAACTGATACTCGACCGCTGATGGAAAATGGATGGGAACACCACACAAACCAGCGTCAACCAATGAGGTCAGAAAATGAGGAAAGCAGATTGACAAAGGCATGAAGTAAGTCATGCTGAAAAATTCTGCATTCATTCATTCATGAAGACCTGGTTTTCTTGTGTTTAAGTCTAAAAATCAACATCAGTCTGTATGATAATTACCTATTTTTATGAAAATTGACCACTGTGCATACAGAGTCTGTGGGTATGTGTGTTTAGACATCACACATGGCAGACACTCTTGAAAGCACAGTTGGTATTTAGTGAGTGTTTACACAATACCTTGTCCTGCTTCTTGTTAGTCTGAAATACTGGTCTGTTAGTAACACAAACCAGCTACGATGACTATTTCTTGCTGGAGGTGCATACTGATGTGTATGGCAGGTCAACACAGTGAGCATAAATTTGTGTTTAAGGGACACAATGATGGGCAAGTTGAACACATAAAACCTTTTAACACATAGATATAATACTGGATAAGACTTCAGATGAGGGTAAACTTGGAAAAAAATATTTTGCTCTGTCCACTTGCAGTATTCGTGCAGCAAATTTGTAATTTATTTCTTTATTTTCAATAATACTAACTAAGCAGGTAGGGCCCACTGAGAAAAAGGTCTCTTTTCCAGAGATGCCCTGTAGAAACATAAATTGAAGCATAAAAATAAAAACAGAGCAAAGTGTCGGTTTACTCCAGAGTTTCTGGAGTAAACAGACAAAAGAGAAAGAAAGACCAACTTCACTGCTGTTTAAAAATCTGGGTTTAGTATATTGGTCCTGAAAGAAAATTATCCCTTTAAGGCCCAAGACCATAGATTATAACCAGAAAATTCTAATTTTTTGGAGATAAAATGTTTGTTTCACTTTCTGCTAAAATCCACAAAAATCAAAATGTCCATAAAATTCAACATATAGATTTTTTTGTATCTCATTTGATACATTAGGTGTTTTTGGCAACTGACAATCCATTCTAGGACATTTTTATCATTTATCAGATTGTATTCATATGTTTTTTTTTGTAATTTGTTGATCATATTGAGTAGAAAGAGGTATGATAAAAGTATGTATCAAATAAAATTCAATTGGCTTTATAGGGTTATGTTTACTAAGAGTTGCTGGCTATTGGCTTCTAAACTTCTAAAGGAAAAAAAGACAAATAATCAATCCATGATTCAAGATGGTAAATGTAAGGTAATTTTAGTTTTTTGTTTATAATTGGTTTCCTTGTGTGTTTTTTAATGATGCTAACAAAAATGTCATTAAAAAACATTCAATACAAGATCGAGATGTCATGGTTTACTTAAAATATTTAAATGTCAGAAAAAACAGGACTGTATTTCATGTGCAAAACTGTTTTCTACATAAAAGGAAATTTAATATCCATTCATCTAAACAATGCTGTTAAAACTCGAATAATTCAACATTAAAATTAAAAAAACTCTGTAACACTTATTTATTACATGACACTATTACAGAGGAGGCTCATTCTTCCACAATCTGAAACACCAGTGAGACTTCTTAAAATTAAATAATGATACGGGACATCCTTTATCAAAAGTGAAAGCTACTCTTTTAGAAGTGATTTATAGGCTGTGAGAAACAGTTCATTCACATTTCCTAAACAGAGATGCTTACACCATCAAACACTTCGAACTCCTTTCCCTGACACTTTCCCATTATGTCATCCCTCTCATCCCTTTTTACCAAATTATTTCTACATCAGGATGTTGTGTATGATACTCTGCAGAATGAGCACAGTTCTTTGGAAGCACATCAGACTCTCCCCCATAATCCTCAGGACGGGCCAAAGAAACACTAAAATGGGCCTGAGAAAAAACAGTCACAGCGAAAGAACTGACTCATAAAACTTCCAAATATAAAAGGATGGCATTTCCTCATCAACTTTTATAAAAGTGCTCCCAAAGTGAAGGAAATATGTCACAGTTTATGTGTGTCACTTCCTGGTCAGAGGCGAACTCCCACAAGTGAGATGGGACTTTCCAAAAGCCAGCTGGTCAACAACAAAAGATCCAAGAACAAGAATGGAAAACAAAATACAGAGGTATCCTAAAATTGTCACCACTGGGTTGTTTAGTGCCCAGGAGCTGTTAATAGTGCTCAAGTGACATCCCCATCAGAAGGTTTTTGATTGATCGAGTTAACTTGTAAAGAGAGGTACCATTAAATATCTGAGCAGGAGAGGAAAATATGTTTGGCATTTTCCAGAGGAATTTTTTCACATAAATTGAGCCGTGTAATATTCCCTTTGGCTTTCTGTTCTCACCCTGCTAGCTTGCCAAGGCATACTGCTTCAGTGTGCGTCCCAGGATTGTAGGTCAAGATATGGTGGAAGTTTCAGTGAAGCACACGCTGCTCCAGATTTACAAACCAAATGTCAGTAGATCAGGCAAATCCTCTCAGTTACTTTGTCTCATTCTGTCCAAACTGGCTCATCAACAGAGCAGCCAGTAGTGCAGAAATTGTTTCCAGAGAGTCAAAAGAACAATCACATGGGCTACGTCTACATGAGAACTTTAATTTACCTTTAATTCAAACATAACTTAAAGTAACACAATGTAACTTTTACACCTTATCTTAACTGTTTTCAAGTCCGTCTAACAGTGGAGAGTCAGTAAATAATGCGAATAGTCCCTCCCTCTCTCCCTCTGTGCAGCGAGGAGAGCTCCTCTGGCACTCTGTAACTCTTGACCGCGGGCCGCGGTCGAGCAACAAACTGCTTTACGGCACCAACCTGAGTTCAGCTTATGGCCGATATAAACAGCGGATCACAGATGCGTGTGTCCGGTTTTTATGAAAGCTGAGGCTATGATACGAATAGGACTGTGACGGATGAGGATTGGGAAAGAAAGAGGAGGAAAAAACGAGTAAAAAGCCGGACCAGAGAGAAGACTGGACGGGCTTTTAGCGATGTTTTGAACTTAGGGAATCAACAGGCTGAAGTCAGACTGTGAGCTCTTCTGCTGCTGTGAGAGGGTGAGTAAAAAAGTCTTTAAAAGTTTCTTACTTGATTTGAGCTGCTGGGGTTTTATTCTGTCACTTTACTGTTGATCAAAGAAATAAGAAAGAAATACACCGCTACTGTTAGCATGTGTGTTAGCCTCACATGCTATTGTTATGAGTTATAATCGATTAGATTTAGAATCTGATAATATTATTATGATTAGTACAGCGGTGATGTTGAGTGTTGATCACTTCAGAGGCTGTCAACCAACAATCAGTTGATCTGAAGTTAGCTCATATCGTTTTATTCTGTAATATCGGAGAAAAAATGTGAAAATTTGAGCATAATCCTCAATTTGCCCTTTGGCAGTTATTTTGGATTTATGATGGAATATCTCAATGTGGTAAAATGTGTCTGTTTATGGGTGAGTATATGGATAATATGTTTATGAAATTCATAAACTCAAAGACAGGGATTTGGGATTTTACTACCCGATAGTTGGACATGGTACTGCAGCCTCAAGGGTATAAAATGTTTCCAAAATATCTGTCTACTGTAGTGGACGCCATGCATGAAAGGGTTAAATTGATTACAGTCATTCTGCGCATGCTCAGTCCCTTGTCCTGTCGCGATGATGCACTTATTCCGGACTGATGGGACCAGGAAGCAACCCAAAGCAAGCATTGGACTCGAGCTGAGACAGTTTATTTAATAAAAGTCTTAGAAGATTTGGAAATAATGAAAAGAGTGGAAGGACGAAAGCATAAAAATGCAGACCTTAATAAAGTTGTAGCATCCAAGTTGGACGAGGTTTCCCTCACAGATGCTAGAGACACTGAACTGGAGCTTGTTTTCTTCCGTAGATGTAAATATGTCACGTTCACCCCCTGTCTAATCCGAACCATTCCCAACACCCAGACCTTAAGTGGAATTAAATAAAGCTGAATAAACATGTCCTCCATACAAACCTCAATATGGACTTACTACTTCCAGAAGAACACTTTAATTCTAAATTATTTAATGCTGAATACTTAATTCCAAATTGAAAATACTCATTTTGAAACCATGGCCATTGTTGTCTCTCAGTGTTTCCCTTCAAGCCATATCTGCACACTTCAAGACATAATGACAGAAAAATTCCGCTTTTTAGGGAGCAGATGTTTCCTCCTTTCACTCTCAGAAGAATCTACCTGAGTGTGACCACACAGACGCCATGACTCAGCAGTTTCCAGACCTCCAGGTTCACTTCATTAAACGGGACGCCAGGGGACATTGACGGACTTCAGTGAGAGGGGAAGAACGCCGGGCTAAGATGTAACAGAGATACACAAAAAGCCAAATGTTTAAAGAGAAGAGCCTCAGAGCGACAGGTTTGCCGCTCTCGTGTTACACAGCCGCAAAGCCCCGCTGTCATGCATGTCAGTGTTTGTATAAACAGTGAGAGCTGTAGGTTCCTCTCGCTCATGTATGGCATTTCCTCGTGTTAATCAAAGCAAGACCTGGGCCGGTACTCAGATTTAGAGAGGACTTTAAACTGCACATATAAGGCTCTGTAGTTTTCACACTGTTAGAAGTGTATTATCACTCTTATCTCCAGGCTTACTCAGCCACAGGCAGGGGCGTAAAAGGGAGAAAAGTTAGAAACATTCAAAAGACTCATGACTAAGGGACCATAAAACTGTTTTAATATCAACAAAAACTTGACTAAAGATGTTTTAAGGTTTCTTAACTTTTCACTTTTAATCGTACTTAATGTAATTTATTTCTTTCATAGGGGACAGTGCAAGTATATGTACATCTCCATACAGCATTGGTGTCCACACTATGGCCCGGGGGCCAAATGTGGTCCACTGCCCATTTTAAATTGGCCCCTGAAACAGTTGAATCAATCAAAATATTTTGATTACAGCAGAAAATACCATCAATCTTGCACATTTCCTGCAATATTTACCGTGTCAAAAGGTCTCAATGACTGAGGATTTTGCGTATTTCATCTTAAAGCACCAGCATTATGCAATTTCCTCCCATTTTTCTCCCAATATGTTGCTCAAAATGTCATTCTCGCCCTGACTAATTGTAAATCCAGCGTTAGTTGAGGTTCCAAGGGCCCCATGAAAGGTGATAACCCACCTCTAAACCCTAAAACTTTACCTTAAATACACTAAAAGACAGGTGCAGCACATGGCATAGTCAGCAATTTATTCCTCTTTATGCGGCCCTCGATGTAAAAAGTTTGGACACCCCTATCATACAGCAAACAAGCTAATTTCCATCTGTTGTCCCTTCTCGACTTTCCCGAGGAGGTATAAAGCTAAAAGATGTATTAATCAGAATAACATTCAAAGGAAGAGCAAAACTACCAGAACTTAAAGGCAGGGTTGGTAATCACAGAACACTAAATGAAACACTAATCTAAACAGATATCTGTATTTAAGTGTAGCTTAAATCCATTCTGCATCAATTATTTCACTGCAAATCTGCACAATGATGTTTTGTAAGTATCATTGTTTCATACCTTAAAACATCTAAAGGGATCGGTTCCACTTTAATTTAACTAACAAGCATCTAAAAGCAGTTTTCTTTCCCTCTTAAAGACAAAACTAACAAAGGTTGCATGTTATTTTTCACAAAATCTGCATCATGAAGTTATTTCTACAAACTTAATCCCTGTAAATTGCAAGCAAATCCTTGGAAAATTGGTTCCTTTTCTGGGCTCATACCCCTGAAATGAGTCAGAGATGCAGAACTTGAGGTCTTTGTCGAACTGAGCGAAGACTTAAGAGCGAAGTGGATGCTTGTTTGGATGTTAGGGACAAAAAAATAATGTCATTAGCACCAACATAGAAAAGGTGATGTGGCCTGGAAGTCATGAGTAACCAGCAGACGCCTACATTGTCTAATAAATGGGAAAGATGGTAGCTGCTAGCTGTTAGCTTTCTTTTTTAGGGGGTGGATTTATGTCCATATATTTATCAGTCTAAGTATACAAAGGCAGATGCCCAAAGTCATAGTGCTGGCCAAATGTGTAACCAGAGAGAGGGTCTGAAGATCACTGAGGTCATTTGTACACAATGTGTGGTAACCATCAAAACATTTTAAAAGTATTTAAGGGAGTGATTTATCAGCTCTGTGGGTAAAGAACTTCATAAATGAAAGACAGTCTTAACCATTTCACAAAAAGATATAATATACAGTATAAACATCACTCTTGCTGTAGCTCTAGATTGTGCACTGAATCAGAGCAGGTTAAACTATCCACATGTTTTTGATTAAAATGCCTTGTTTTGTCATTACCTCCACCAAGGAGGTTATGTTTTCGCTAGGGTCTGTCTGTGTGTTTGAATGTTTGCAGGATTACACAAAAACTACTAAATGGATTTACATGACAATTTTACCAGAGGTGTGGTTTGGTCCAAGGAAGAAGCCATTACATGTTGGATATCTGCACATTTGTCTGGATGTAAAAAAATTGCCCAAATTTGAGAAAAATCCCATATTTTAACATTAAGCCATATCTTAAAAAAATCATATCTCTGACATCACCTGATGGATTCGCTTCAAAATTTACATAATAATATATACAATATAACTCTATCTTCAGTCAGTTTTATCTGGATCCAATCCAAACTGATGTCACAAAAAAATCATTGAAGTTTACAATGGCAAATATTCATTTATCCTAAGCTGCGACATTATGGGAATTCTAGTTTCTTTGCAAACCCACATCAATGTTTTTCAAGCCCATGTTACCACATTACTCAGATTCTCATGCCAGAGGAGTTCTCCACGTGGACAGATGTGAGCGGAGACTCGATCGAACGCATACCGATCCAGAATTGTATCTCTGCGGAGGTCTGCCCTCTCCGAGTGCTTTTCTAGTTTTATTGGTCATCTAAGAGCGTATTATGAGAACAAATTTCTCTGTTCAGGGTTTGCAATTAATTCAGGAATTCTGGAAGATTTACTGGTTACATTAAGAGTTAACATCCCTTGGGAAGCTTCTTTTATACTTTGGTTTGAGAAACTGTCTCAAAGAGTCCTGACTGAATGACCATGGATGTCCCTGTCCAGTCAGTGAAGACAATACTTTTCTTGTAAGGTGTCAAACTACCATTGATGAGTGAACAGACTGAATGTACTTCATCCTCTTTGTGTCTGTTCCACCCTTTTTAGACAAAGAGCCCAACCGACCAGTCCTGACTCCATAATTATCACAACACAATACTTGACGACTGGACGCTCACATTACTGAGCCACAATATGCTCATTGTCTGTCTTTTACAGTCACACAGTCTCCATACTCGCAGCATATGTGCACACGAACACTCACACCTCTTATTTGGTCTCTGCTTGGAAACCTGAGGGCCTGCCAGCCCTGGAAAAACTTGGAAAAAGATCATCTGGTGGATGTGAATACTCCTCAAATGTCCGTCTGGCAGCTGGTACGATTGGAGAACAATCAAGATATTATTTCATAACCATTCCAGCGCACAGTGGGACACATTATCTCATTTTGAATCATGTGAATGATAGTGTACATGTAATTTATGGAGCAAGTGTTGTGTCTGTATCCATGGATTCTGTTTGTGATACAAACAGGCTTAGAGGACCTCAGTCTCGCTCCCACTGAATTGTGATTTTAAGTCATGATCCATGATGTAATTCATACTCCCTGGTGGCTAATAGGTCATGAAGATCATCATCTAAAGCAGTAGATGTCAACATAAAAATAGAGTTTGTCATCATCCATTGGAGATAAATGGGCTGCTATGACAG
Organism: Scarus forsteni; assembly: GCA_036419115.1. NCBI lineage: Eukaryota > Metazoa > Chordata > Actinopteri > Labriformes > Labridae > Scarus > Scarus forsteni. Next base: position 10,873,655 of record JAZDUH010000130.1, on the reverse strand, counting down.
AAGATTAGGGCCATGTTAGAAAAAAAATAACCTAAATTTTAAAAAGTAAAGTTAAGCGAACAAAGCTGAAAAGTTACGAGAATAATTTCATAGTTACGAGAATAAAGTCATAAATCTATTTAAATTAGGATAGAAAACAAACTTTATTCTGAAAGAATGTACCAGAAGACATTTCCCCTTCCTCAAAGGAGACATTTTCCTCTAAATCATGTGGTTCTTTCTCAAGAGAAGCCAAAGCCTGTTGCAGTATCTTTTCTTTCAGTACTCAAGATAATGTGATGCTGATGTGCCAAAAGAAGTACTTCCTTATTTGTGTAACCAATAATAAAGCATAACCTCACTCGATGCTTGACGTTCCTCATTTTTGTTCAGGTGGATGCTGCTCTTCTGATTGCCTCTGCAGACTAAAATAACAGTTCTGACTCATAAATGTATGACTTTTTCCTTGTAACTTTATGAGATTATTATTGTAACTTTTTGACTTTTCTTCCAGCAACTTTTCAACCTTATTCTAGTAGCTGTATTATTTAACATACTTTTTAAATTTTACACTGTCTCTATCCTTTGTCACAGGCTGTTGAGTAGCTAACTTAAAGAGACTATGAGGAGTTTCTAAGTAATAAAAAAAAAAAGTCTCATTTTTAGATATATGCCTGATGGAAATACACACTTTAAGATGAGTTTTATAGCACCAAAATAAGTTATCTATAAATGCTATTCCTGAGCTTCGCGGTCAGGTCAGACAGAGCTGGACTGGCCTGGATACTCAACTTCAGGAACAAGACAATCAAAACTAGAGCAAATTTATATTATTCGGACTCGTCTTAGAGCACCAAACTGTAAGTAGCAATATATAGCCGGCTACAAAACTACGATACTAAGTTTTCCAAAAATTGCTTGTTGTCACACATCAAAAACTACCGCTACATAACTAGAAAGAGATACATTACCTCGTTGCTTTGCATCCTGTAAGTTGTTGCAAAAAGAAGTTGTAAAGCAATGCAGAGTTCTGAGGAAGGTCCGAGTTGCATGCTTTATTATCATCACAACAAACACATGCTTTAGCTTGGGTCTTTCGGTGCGTTCCAGTTCTAGTCAGAAGTAGGAATTTCTGAGGTCAGAGTAGGAAACTGCAACTGGAACGTCCTCTGAAGTCGGAATTTCCAACTGGGAACTCGGTGAAACCTCGCCATTCCCGAGCTAACAACAGCTAACAATAGCCTGGTAGATCAGCATGTTTTTTTCCGACTTCAACTGGAACGCCGATAAGTCGGAGATGATGTCACTCCCAGTTCCGAGGTTACTGGAACACAGCATTACGACAGTCGCCGCACGTGCTCATGGGTAGCAGAGTCCTAATGTCGCCGGTAACAGATTCTCCTCATAGCACCTTTAATAGTTAATTGATTTTTTTATATGAATGAAACAATCATGCATACAGAAAGTTAGCCCTGTACTTCAGCTTAAAATTAAAAAAAATTGCAACAGCTGACACATGGAGTGACCTTCACTTTAGAGGTCCCACTTAAATTTATGAGTATAAATTAAATAAAAGCATTCAAAGTTAGATTATAGGAAAAATATATTTTTAATAAGCAGAAGTTATTACTTTGTGAGGAATCTTCATTTGGACTGCGTTATATACAATGGTACTTTAAAACTAGAAACACCTGAAGATTTTGTTTCCAAGGATAAAAATGAAAATAAAGATGGAAGGTTTAACAGTAAATGTAAAAGTATGTTTATGCATTATTATCTGAAAATAGGCTCAAACTCTACCTGATGCAAAAGGTTCAAACCTTGCATAGGCAATATTTTTTCTGAGGTTTTAAACAGTTGTCATTCATAAAAAACATTGTTGATTTAGGTTTCCTTTGTAGTTTATTTTCCACCCAAAAACTCACTTTATTGGTCAAATGGTGACTCTAAAATGCCCTACATGTGTGAAGGCTGTTTTGGCCCATAGTGTCAGCCCTCTGATTGGTCGCTGACCTTTCTAGAGTATATAATTTGCCTCTTGTAGATGACTGGAAGAGGCTCCAGCTACCCACAAGTGTGGGTACAAGGGACAAGTGTGACGGATATTTGATGGATTTTTAAAAATGTGTTCTCTTGGTTATCTTCTGTCTGCCACGTTTACTTCTTTGATTCTGTTGTTTATGCCGAACCAGGTTACAGAAATGTATCATTTAAGAAAACCATATCAATGAATAAAACTAGATACAACTATGCGTTATCATATACGTACTAATTGTGTTGATTTTATTATTGTCCTTTCAAGTGCCCATCTGAAACTGATCTTGATGAAAAGTGATTTTAAAAACATTATTTGATGATAAATTCAAAGCAGAAAAATAAACAGCAGTCTCTCTCATTTCATAGCTCTATCTGATGAACCCACATTCACATAAATCCACTGTTGTTGTTGTTGTTTTGTAAATGAGAGACATGTTTTTCTCACCACTCGGTCAGATCACACGGTCGAATAAAATGTATTTCCAAGAGCCAACCAAGGGCTTTGCTCATCAGTCTTTTCTCTCATTTGTGGCCTGCCGAGTAATTTTAAGAGCTATTCCTTTACAGCCAAAGCCTTCCAAAATCCAAGCCCTGAAACTCTGCGTGAGAAAATTCAGCCTGGATCAGTTGTGACACCATCCCTCCGATCGTGAATCTGAAAATTACCTTTTGACTTGAGCTCTGGTAAATTGAGTATAAACAGTGGTTACCTGTGAGTCAGGCTCCATGTAAGGGCTTGTCTTGCCATCTTCGCTAACTGTTGGCGACCACACTCTGTCTCCTGATCCCGACCTGAAAGACAACACCCATGGGAGAGAGAGTCAGATCAGTCCTGCACATGCAATCAAGTATGGTTTCTGTTTGCGAACGCTCTTCCACAGAAGACCTTGACTGGTAAATTTCAAGTGAAATGAAACACTTTTAACATTAATCCTTTAAGATTAACTCCAAAGTGGGAAAGATAACAACATTTAAATGATATCATGCTAGCTGCTGTCTTGAATCTGTGCCAAAACACACATAAAACTGCTCTTAACAAATCACACATTGCACAGTTAGCTTTGTAAGAGTTATTATGTATTTAACTGTGTATGGGGCAATAAATTTGGCAGCTTTACACATTAAAGCAGGGGCTGTTTATTCTGGCATCCTCCCACTAGTAAGAAGATAAAGTCATCATCACATCATAACTTCACTTTATGCATTTCTGCAAAAGCCATGGTGCATTTGAGGCCATCGATGACTCAAAAGACTTGATAACTGAATTACTGCTGTCCAAGGCTTTCCCCCTTCGCTCTCGAGTCAAAGTAACTGAATCCAGTTGCATTTCCTCACACAGAGGGATGACTTACTGACTGGCAACACAGGTAAAGTACAGTATTTATATGTGCATGCATTAGCTGAGGATATCATGATTTATCTCCTTAAAGAGACAGAGAACTACACGCTTTGGTGAAACTTGGAATGGCAGTTAAACGTTTATTTTTTTGTCCCTCACTTATGCACATTAGTCATTAATAAAACTTTCTGAGGGGAATTCTTTGGTGGCTCGGCAGGTTTCTGTTGCCACGGTGTTGGTTGCTGAATGGGAAGGAATCCAAGTTCCAAAAGGGGTAACACCGGGACATCCAATAGAGCAGCAAGAGGACAGTGTGCGTCTTTGTGTGTGCACTTTTCACCCATCCAGCCTCTGTTTTCTCTCACATGTCCATCCGCAAGGACAAACAACAATTTATGCTTCCCCTTTAGACATCCTTGGGTCATTTTGCTTTGCTTACTGCTCTCACATTACATCTGTTCTGGGCCTGCCATAAAACTAGTCTGTCGATAGAGATGAAAAGGTGACAAAGGAGAATGTGGTGCTACATCAGGAGTGTACGAACTTTTTTTTTTTTTTGCTGGGGGCCAATAAAAACAAAATATAAGGTCAAGTGTCTTTGATACACCCTACTTTAAATATATTTAAGTAAGTGAAACAAGTTCCATTGTATGAAGAGATTACCAGTAGCTGTTTGAATTGGTAGAAGCCAATCATTGAGGAATTTGGGCTGCCAGTTAGATTTAATGTGGGCCTGTTAGGGCTAAGCAACTCCTGAATTTGCATCTGTTGCAGGTGAGAACAATGCTCCATGTAGCAAAGAGATCATCTACACATTCAGACACAAAGCGAGAGCTAACTGAAAGATTTTGCTAAACATATGGTTGTTATCACTTGAAGATCACGAGTGCAACATTCAGCAAAATAGTGGAACAAATGAGAACAATTCATAGTAAGAGAAAGTTCATTATGTTTATGTAATGTGTGATATGCTTTTACTTTCTTTTGTTGACAACACATGTAATGATATGAACTAAAAACCTTCTTGTCTGTTAAGAGAACAATTCACTCTGCTCTGCTGCCTCAATTTAATTGTCCATTTTTAATAAAGTTAAGGACACACACTTTGACATTAGCTCCATATATATATCCGCCTATAACAGTCCTTTTAACAAACATTGGTCATTGGCAAATTAATGTGTGGAGAACCAGTATCACTTATCAGATGTTTATTTGCTGACAAATGTCTTACCTGACAGCTTTTTTAGTGAACCTGTTTAATTTAGGGCAGTAAAAATGGCCTGTTGGTCAAATTTGTAATGTGTGTTTATGATGAGACAAGAGAAAAAATATTCCCATGGTCCCCAAACTCATGGCCTATTTTCTATTGGACTGTATTGCCTTTTTGTCTATATGCCTTTATGTCTTTTTTTATATGTTCTGTATGTTTTTATTCCTCTCATTGATGACTGTTTTGTGTTATGTTGACACCAACCTGCTAGTGGAACTGGGGATGGAATTTAGTCACAATGCTACAATCCCATGCATTTACATGTCAATGTTTATTAATGCATACTGTCCCATTTAAAAAATAAATACATCTAAAACATCTAAATCTAAATCAAACATTGGTTTGGGCATCGGCCCTGGTTTTCAGGATTGGTGCATCACTAAAAAAGTTGTCAAACATAAAGATTTTCTCACAATGACTTCAACCACATCAATAAGTTGTGTTTAACCATGACAGTAAGTTGTATGAAAAAAATCACGCACAGGCCTCATATCTTTTATGCAGCAATATTTTCAAAATGATAAAATTCTTCAACACCCATAATGCACTGGGCTTGCTACTGTCAAAGGCCAGTCAAGGTTCAACTGGATAAGCATGCAGGGGAAACCTTTTTATTTACACGTTTAAAAAACATAATTCTTTATATTTCTTTTAGCAACTGTTGTCTTTATTTCTCTGTGTAACCATTTGACCGATTGGTGTTGTATTACAGGTCTAGCAATTTGAACATCTGCAGTATCATTTATTAAAATAATAATAAGATTTACTATTATTTCAGCTGCAAGTGTGTTTGTGAGAATGACTTTCAACATCTCATCAATGAGAGGGTTCAGTGCTTCGAGCAGTGAGGTAATGGAGCTGCAGCTGGCACAGCGTTGGCTGAGCTGAGGCAATGCTTCAGCTATGAACTATGGAGGTGTTGCTATCAAGGAAGCTTTTATGAGGCGGCGAGTGTCTGGTGGACAAGTAGCAGCTACTGTGTGGGATGACATCCCCCTCCCTTTCCCAATAGAACAGAAAGTCTTCATGTTTTCAGATTGTTTGGTTTCTTTGGTTACAGCAAAAACAGCCAATTGAAACAAGTGACCTTTCAATCTGAAGTGGCCTTTTTGAGCCGACATTTTAGAAGTGAAGGCCAAAAACTTGGACTTTACTGTCACTCCTTCATGATGATGTGAGAGATATCAAGTAAGTGGAAAGTATGAGAGGCACAGCAGACCAACCTTGATTTAACAATGCTTCACTGTTCACTCACTCTGCTATCAGTATGATGTGCGACAATATTTAGAGCTGATATTAACTGTTTTCTACAACCTGTTTCATCATCATATACTGATACTAGATTACAAATTATATCCCACCATACTTCAGCTCCCCTTTGGTGTGACCTTTAATTGCTTTGCATGGTTGAGATGTACTTTGAGTAGCTGTCACAGAGTTACAAGGACTAATTTTTTTTAACCTCTGCTTCCTTTGGTAGTGGAAGAAAGCTTGACATGACAAAGAGTCAAGATAAAAAAAAAGATAAAAAGTGCTTTAAATTAGGTCTATGCTCAAAATATCGATACAGCAAAATTTCTACAGAATTGATAAGGCCTCAATGTGTGGACTGTTGTTGTAAATACACTTGGGGTAATATTAACAATGGCACAGTTCAAAGTAGAAGCAAAGCTACATGATGAAGCACATGGTCCATATTAAACTTAGATCTACAGTCTTTGGGGACCTGAATTAAAGTTCTTAAGTTGTAGAATCATTTAGAACTCATCCTTGTTCTTTTTCTTCTTGTAGTAAAAACAAAAGTTGCTGGGATTTCTGTAAAAAGCACAGTCAATTTTAACAATTTATGTGTATTGGGATACATATCATATGGCCCCAGTATCATGATACGTATCGTATCATGGCCTCACTATCGGGATCGTGTTATGTCGATGACATCATGGCCTCACTATCGATACGATGTATCGTAATAAGTAGAATATTTTTTGAGATATCACCATAAGATTGCATTTACAAGCAAGGGATGAACTTGAGGCTCTTTAACCTTGAGCTCTGATCTTGAAAACCTGATCAGACCATTCTTGACTTTAAGAAGTCATTTTTGCATCATCTATAGAAAATCCCCCAAACCTGGTATGCATGATAGGTGAGACATAACAGTCAATGGTGCCACCAAAAGCCTCGTAATAAGGAAGATTTCGATGGCACTACTGATCGCTTTGTATTGCCTGGAATCCGCACCCGACTATGTCCCTACAGGGGCAGTGTTGGCCAGCTGCTTTGTTGGCAGTTATACTTACTAATGACAGGGGCACAAGCAGCCCCACTTCCAAAACCAAACAATCCCTTTAACACACACATATATATATATATATATATATATATATATATATATATATATATATATATATATATATATATATATATATATATATATATATATATATATATATATATATATATATATATATATATATATATATATATATATATATATGTATAAATAAGTAGTAAGTAATAAGTAAAAAGGTAAAAGCTAAACAGAAGTCTTGATATAGATGTGTAACAGAAAAACAGAAAGGTAAAAATAGACAAAGTAAAAGGGTCAAAAATAGAGCGAAGCAGGAGAGAAAAACAAAAGTCTCTGGTCACCACAATCACTCTCTAAGTCTTTCTTTCAGTCATATTTTCCCCGGCTTGACCTTTTCCCTGCCTGGTTTAATTTCCTGATTGGGGAAATCTGGTTTTCAAAGCAGCGGATAAGTTTACTTTGGCTTCACAAGATCACCATGTTCATGTCAGGAGGAGCAGCAGACAGACGTCTGCAAACCAAGTGCCCTCAAATTAAGATGCGGCTGATTGGGGCACATTTCAGGGTTCACTCAGAGTCCTACGCCGTTCGGTCAAACCAGTAAGGTGGTTCATGTGTTGTTTTGTAAAATGAGAGAAGTTAAAATGCTGTCTCCTTTGGGGGTTAAGACAGACGGCGTTTTTAAAAGAGTTATGGGGGTCTCAGCAGCAGACCAGAGAGGGTCACTTTAAGTCTGCATCTGGGTGATGACAAGATCAATGCAGGAGGGGAAATAGGAGGGAGGCTTGTGGTCTCCCCTTCCTTACTTTCTGCTTCACAGACTCTGAAACTCCATTGATGTTGAAAACCACAAAAAAAGAGGCCTTGGGAGAGCCTTAGAGGAATGATGCAATAGAGGGATGAAGGAGGGAAAAAAGGAGTGTGAGTCGGGCGCTTCTGGAGGTTTCTTTTTGTCTCTGTCCCAGCTGGAGTCCTGTGTTCCTTTGGTCCCATGCAGCCTCGCGTACAATTCCTCAGCAGTGAGTCACAGGTCCTGGAGTCAAAGCGAGACAGCCAGGGCAAACCCTCCACCAGGACTGGCTTGGACGCTGTGTCTTTTCTCAGTCTGCAATTCTTCCTAAATCCTCCAACAGGGATATTTGTATATTTCACTCTTCATATATTGTCAAAATACTGAAGTTTCATCCAATGTAAAAATAATTGTACAGGTTATTCCAGTTCTGCCATCACTTCCACTTATCAATTCAACACTTAATCATAGCATAGAAGAATGCTTCTGCAAGTTATTGATGTTTGCACCCACTGAAGCCCCGTTTCCATCAGAGGGTTCGCCTACAGAACCGGACAGAACCCCTTATAAATGAACCATACTATCCTTCTTATTGGGACCATTCTGTTGGGGTGCCAAGCAAACGGATCCAACCCCAGAAGGTGGAGCTTGAAACACTGCTTCCCATGCAACAGTGGGTGGTTACAGTGGTTACAACATATAACCCGGCCATGTTTAAATCTCCGCTCGTCTTCGTGAAGATAACTCTCGCGGTACACAGCCTTCTCTGAAACAAAGCTTGGTTGCGCTTCCTTAAAAAAAGCCGCATGCTGATCACAAAAAGAAGAATTGCTGGATGTCTTCCATAGTTGCTCTTTGTTAACTGTGTCATGTTTTCTTTTTCGTTATGTTTAATCGCCGTAAATACACTATGTCGTGCTCTTATGACGTCATGCTATCGGCATCTAGCTTATACGCCGCCTACTAAGTAGGGTTTGGTTGGCTGTGGAAACGCAAACAGGATCAGGCTTTACTGATCCGACCTGAGCCAATTGGATCCATACGAGCACTCCGATATGCAGTAGGTGTCTTTAAACAAAAAAATTAAACCACTTATGCCTGATACCATGACCACATCTTTGACTTCTTTGTCATCATTTTTGCAGACTGCCTCAAATGAAAGGGTGACATCCCTAATTTGCAAAGCATGCAGAACAAAGTGGAAAGAATTGAGAAGGGAATCATCTTGAAGGAGATGTTATGTGTGCATCCATTTATCCCAAATAAAGTTTTAATTTCAACCTTGTCCTACACTTTAGTTGATAAAATATCAAACATCTTTATCTCAAACTTTGACTGTTTTACAAAAAATCTTAGGACTCAGAGTAAACTTTTTTTTTTAGAATTTACTAACTTTATGATCTTGCCTCCTCAATAAAAATGACGCCCCTTTATGACAACACAATTAAATTACTTTATATTAAAAGAGTCCCAAAGGAAGAAAGTAAGGTCAAAGTGAAACTTTAAAAGAGGCTTGTGGTAGGGCACTAATTATTTTATGCTTTATAAACCAACCTTCATTTTTCAGCTACACTAAGCCTTAAGATGTCTATTTCATTAAAACATCATAAAACTGCTAAAGCTTATCTGGTTAGTATTGCTTTATGAAGGGGGTTGCAATAAAATGTACATACTTTACATTTGGCCTGAAAAAAAGAACAAAATGGAGATGGTAAATATCAAACTTTATTTCTCTGCATGAGAAGTAAAGTTCAATAAAACAATCATCGCTTGTACTGAGTAACCAGGACTATAAAAGTGAAAGCTGCCACTATCTTATGTAACTTTTTATAACTATGAGAAGTGCAAAGGACTTTTTCTTACTCCACTGTGTTGGAGAAGGTTTTGATATTTGATTCATATTTGATTGTGCATCTGTCACTTTGTCAGTTATCACATTTTGAGTGTTCTCACTTTGTTCTGTATTTTAAATTAGGATAGAGCAGATCTCAATGAAGCATTTCTTTGCTAGCAAAAGAGACAATGACTACAATTCAGACTCGGCACAAAGTGTGCGGCCTTGGTGAGATGTGCCACCCTGGGTTGGTTTAAGTTTTGTTTGCCATTTTGTTCAAGTGCAATCAAGGAAACAAAGCTCCGGACTAGTGGCATCAGCTTTTGGCTCTGCTTTCAGCTTGTAAGTACAGAACAGTGTCTGGTGACCGCAGTGTCTCTCATGGCTGAAATGTCCAGAGGCTGACTGGCAGCTGACTGGGCTGCAAATGCAAATTCTTATGCCAGTCTGTACAGAGCACATGGAACTAAAATGAAATCCTCACCAGCTACAAATCTGCCAAAAACCATGTCAAAAATAGTTTTTATATATCCAGCACATAGAAAAAAAGATTGCAGTTTTTCTTTCAATCTTTTTTAAATATCCTTTCAACAAAAACAGAACACACTAAGTAATACCGAGAGCTCTGGCATCCTGATTCATTTCTCAGCAGATTTTACTAGCTACCCCAGCAGGAGACTCTCCAAACAACCCAACCTGCAGTGGAAACACATACAACCACCATCATCTGTGTCTCAAGCCTTTGTAACCACATGGCTTACTCCAATAAGCCCTGGCAAGAGGAGGGGAAAGAAGGATTGAAGACTGCAGAGGGATGGATGGAGTGGAGGTGTTAAGAAAAGTGAAGTGAATATAAGTTTGGAGAGGGGGAAGGCAAAGTGAAACATGGAGGTCATGTATTTAAAGACTGCGTTTAGGCCTGAAAAAGAGGGGACATGACACCCCTCAGGATGGACTCCGTCAAGGTCTTCTGACATTACAGTGAAATAGGACAGCATGGGTAGTGGGGGTGGCTGACATTTTTCCTCATGTGAGCCGACAGAGCCTCAGTTCATTATTGGTGGAAGTAGCAGGGGTGTTTGACCTTGCTGCCGGGCGCTGACAGGCCAACTTCAGCACAGACGCCTGATGGAAAATGGAAGTGTGCGGTAAAAGTGGTGACCTAACACCATTTTTCACTCTGTTTACTTGTCCTTGTCTTGACTTCAACAATTCCCCCCTCAAATGTTTCTTTAGCCCAATAAATAATGTGTTTCCATTATTTTACATCCCTGACCTCATACAGCCTCTTATACATTGAATTATGGAACTGGAGTTGGACTTTGGTCTCTCTCCTAAACGTAAAAGCACTTGAGCTCTTTTAAAAGAAAGGAATTTCATTGTGAAAGACGTGTTGAAGGTCACGTTCTTATTACTGATAGAACTATACATCCTACAGGTACTGGTAAGTGTTCAAAGTTTAAGTGTTTTCAGCGACCACACTGATCACGATCAAAGCTTCAGCCTGCTTCTTGGAACAATTTTTGTTTAAAAACAAGCAACTCAGGGGTTCAAACACACTTTTAAGTTGCTTTAGCAGAAAATCATGATGTTTCATTTCAGCACAGTCGTTGATGCACCCAAAGGCAGTGGAGCTCTGCAAAGTTCTCATTAAATGTTTCTGTTTTTACAGCTTTTAACCCTTTTATGCATGAATTACCAAAACACAACGAAATACTATTCTTCAAATGTTTCTTTTTTTGTACTTAAAAACAAGTTAAAAATCAAGTTCGGTCTAACCAGTGTTATATTTTGAGGGAGTTATGAATCCATTCACTTAACCATGCATCAATGGTATAAACAGTAATTTAGTTAAACTAAACAAAGAGCCACAAACACAAGTCTTTGATAAACATTTTTTAAGAGTAAATAAAAGAAAAAGAAAAATCAAGTATAGGTATTATTGCTGCAAAATCAAACTATTCACTTGTGAATTACACCCAAATTTAAAATAAAAAAATACAAAATTATGTGAAATCTGAATACAGGTATAATAACAAACTTGCCCTTTGTCGGCTGTTTTGGATTTATGATGCAATATCACAATATGATTAAGAAAAAAGGCAAAGTTAATATTTGTATGAAACTGAACACAAGAGTTTGGGAGTTCACCACCTGGTAGTTAGACATGGCACTGCAACCTAAAGGGTATAAAATTTATTCCAAATATATGTCTACTGTTGTGGACACCATGCATGAAAGGGTTAAACTTGAACAAAAGATATTTATCTGGAAGTTGTATACCACTTTAAAATCATTGTAGATACACACAGTCCTCTGCATGCTAAGCCCTTCAGTCAGAATGTACGTTGTCTACCTTGCTATGTTCTTTACTAGAAATAATTCAAAAATTAAAAATAATAATTGTAGAATCAAATTTTGTTTTTTGTTTTTCATCGTAACTCAAAAACTGTTACATTGTGGGCTGCTGGTTTGGTGGAGCGGTAAAGTAACCAGGTAAAGCCCATATAGTATGCTTCTGATTTCCACCTGTGGACCATTTGCAGAATGTCTACTTTAGCTCTCTCTTGACCCTTTCCTAAGTATATCCACTGTCTTTCTCTTCTGTCAATAAAAGCAACAAACGTCCCAAGTAAATAAATAAAAAACAAAAGTCATATGGAAGGAAAAGGTCTGTTTAAGTAAGGCAGAAATGCCGAACAGGCCAAAATGTGTATCAATGTGATGGGAAAAATAGGCAAATCAGCAATCAGATACCTGCAAAAAATGATTGCTGTACATATCGAGTATCAAATAGTGCAAGGTATAGGTTAAAATATTGTTTCATACTGTAAGATTTCCCACCAATTCATTGTCATATGAACCGTACTTCTATAACCAGTGAGGGTTGATCAAGTTCAGTTTAGGAAATTTAAGACTGCAGCCATGTAAGCTGTTCGGTGAGGCTTTTACTATTTTGTTTCCACCAAGTCTTTTTTCAAAGCTTGCTGTGACTCAACCCTTTATGAGATCTAATCGAAATATTCATACATATTTAAAGGTCTGTCACAAAAATCAGCCTCATAAAACTCATAACTTCCCCCAACAACACTGTTTCATCCCTGCATAGAGGAAATGTTCCCACCTGTGGCCCAAACACTTTTCCCACAGTGCAGTAACAACTGTAGCTGGGACAGTTCATTAAAATCTTTTACTTGCCTCATGAATGTTTTTGGGAAACTTGAACAGAAACCTCTTGATGCAAAGAGCTCATAAAGTGCTCCATCATAGACAATATGACAAATGGGGGTCATGAAAGTAATAAATGCAGGGACTGTAGTGAAGGAATTTTGTTTTGTTGCATGAAACCTCAGGCACAGATGAAAGCAGTTTAGTGTAATTTTGGTTCAGACTCATATTTGTCCATCTGCTGCAACATTAATTATAGCTTGTCTGTTCCTCTCTGTGTCTGTGATTGCGGGACAATTTATGGTGCTGTTTTTTAATGGGGAAAAACATTGTTTTTGACAAATAATTCGAATAAGAGGTAACATGTTTTTAAAGTAACTCTCCCTTTAAACTCATTTAGACCAAAAGTCACTGTATCCAATTAATCCTGAGTTGGTTACTTCACATTTACTTCATTAATCACCGGTGGTCATCGTTAAAATATGAATATGACATCCACATTGCCTGGATAATAGCAAAACACTTTTGTTCAATATATTGTACTCTTTTCTTTATTTAGAGGGAACATATTATGTAAAAAACACTTTTTAATGCTTTTAAACACATTTTGGGTATTTGGCCTTCCTCCCAGCCCACAAATTGTGATAGTAGACAACAAAACCTGTATGTAGCAGTCTGCATAATTATAAACTCATGGTATTTGGTGAGCTGTTGAGTCTGTGGATATACTGTGAAGTAATAGTATGCCCTCATTTGCATAGCATAACCTGATTTGTCTACCTGAGTTCCCCCTGAGTTCAAAGTCTGAAGGGTAAACTTCAAAATATGAACATCCCTACATAGTCAATAGGAGTTTGACAATGTGCTGAGTATAATCAGTACTTTACTCCTCCATTTGTGTTAACGTTAGCCTGGAAGACAGGCTGTTGCAGCTGTCTCACTGTTTTGACTAAGCGGCAGTTAGCATGTTGTGTGTTAGCTTGTGATGTTTGGGAGAAAAGAGTTTCACTGTTGTAACTCTGTGTGTGGTAACCGGCATGAATTTGCAGTTTTTTTTTTGTATTCAGGACTGAAAGCTGGATGGATCGCCTGAGTGCTTTGCTTAAGTTTCACTATCATGAATTACCATATGTACGCTGTTCTGCTCTGCTTTGGCTCATTAGCATACAAAGAGGACCGCCCTCAAAACCAGCCGTTCTGAACAAGGAGGGGGGACTATAAGCCCTTTTCCATTAGCCCTACTCTACTCTACTCGACTCTACCAGGCTCTACTCTACTCGCCTTGTGCTCCTTTTCCATTAGCCCCAGTCGCCTGCCCAACGGAGTGCAGTGTCGCTGAGCGGCTCTGCGGTGACGTCATTTTGAGCGTGACACAACAATCTGTGGCTTTTTGTAAATGGTAAATGGTAAATGGACTTGAGCTTATACAGCGCTTTTCTAGTCTTTTTGACTACTCAAAGCTGCTTTACACCGCAGGTCACACCTACCCAGTCATACCCATTCACACCCATTTGCACTCACATTCACTCACTGATGGTTCAGAGTATCTATGTCAGTTATCCATCAGTATCTCTAACACATTCACGCCCTTTCATGCCCATTTACACACCACTGACGCAGCAGAGGGAGCAACTTGGGGTTAAGTGTCTTGCCCAAGGACACATCGCCATGTGTCACCCGGAGCTGGGCTTGAACCTGCAACCTCCCGATCACTGACCAAGCGCACTATCCAACTGCGCCACCGACGCCCCCTTTGTCACATACTGAGTAAAAAAGGAAAGCAGAAGAAGGCTGGCAAGAAGTACCAAATACCAAATACCCCTTGAGAGCACAGGAGAGTTTTGGAAGCTATACAACAGAATGAAGCCGAGGACGAGAGCAATCGAGCTGTAAAGAAAAGATGTATAAGGGTAAGCTAATGGTAGCTACCGCTAGCATGCTAGGTCATCATGCTCATGACTCATCGATGATGACATTGTCTGACCAATCAGTAGCCGGCAGTCGGTGACGTCATCTTTTATCGGCTCTGCTCGCTTGGAACCAGAGCGGAGTAGGTGCTAAAACTAGCTTGTTTTAGGTGGTACCAGGCTAACAGAAACACGCTGCAAATCGAGTAGGGCCGAGTAGAGTAGGGCCAAGGCGTGCTAGTGGAAAAGGGCCATAAGTGAACATGGAAAGAATGCAGCTGTGCTTTATTCATTGTTTTGTTTTTTTTTTGACCAAAGAATGCTACTAACATTTCATTAAGACATCAAGTTTCATGTTAAACTGCAGAAAAGGAGCAAAATGTGGGACCTTTAAAGCAGACATAAGCCACATTGGTGATCTTTGTGAAGTTCTCCAGAGGTTGTTTTGTTTTTTTGTCAGTTAACTCATAGTAACTGTTGCTGTTGTTCACAACTTCCTGTGTTGCATATTTCCCTGGAAAAAGCTCCCTCACAGAAAATGTTGGAGACTGTAGGTGTAACCTTTTGATTACCTGGCTAGGACATGAGAGGAATTCTATGGAAGTATGTGTGAAAGTGATTTAATACTTGTCAGAATGAAACATAAGATACTTGTGCCGCGATGAAAGGATGCTCATTGAGCAGACTCCTAACCTCACTTATATTCCAGGACACTTCTGATAAGTTACATCATCCACCACATGGCCCTTTGTTGCAGCAGCATTACAGTCCTCAACTGACCCTTGCTCCGTACATGCAAACTGCAAGTAGTGACAGCACTATTTCTACCTACTGTGTTCTGCTACAAGGCCTCAAACATACCCCTAACCCAACTATGAAGACTAATGAGCAGCAAGAGCAAAAACATATACGGTTATCAAGTGGGACCTACTGTGCCCACCTCAACATGCCCACATAAAGCTCTGGGTATTGATAATGTTGATTTTCTCTCCCTTGTTGATGTTTGCCCAACATGACACATTAAATATATATCCAGTCACACAACATGATATTAAACATTTCTGTATATTTACACTACCTGTGCAGCACTTTCCATGGAAAAGGCTCAATTGCAGAGGGTGTTTGAGGCACTGGCTGTAATCTATTAATCATCTGGCTAGGTCCTGGGAGGAATTCCTTTAGAGACATGTGTAAAAGTGATTATCTATTTAAAGTACTGATTTATTTTTGACCCTGAAAGTGTGAAATTGATGTACCTTCATCCCCTGTTTGGTAATACTCCGCAGGAATAATCAAACAGTATAAAAAATGGTGTGATCATTTGTACTGTGTGTCAGGAAGGGAAACTAAACCATGTGCTTCATGGTGTTGTCTGTGTAATTGAATTTCCAGCAGAAAAATGTTGGCTGTAAAATGAGACTCTAAGCAGAAGACAGTCCATGTGGATTTCTCACTGGGTCAGTTTGATTCACTGCTCCTCTTCTTGACTCCTAGTTCTCTCTCAGACTTGTCCATCTGTCCCCCCCTTCTCAAGTCTCCCCAAATATCTACCAATACAGTCTTTACTTTTTTTATTGCTTGTCTTTGTCGTCTTTACCTTTCCAAATAATCCTCACTTCTTAATGGGTTTTGTCCACCTGTAGATTATGAGTATTTCTGAATTGCATCTTTGGTGCATGCTGACCTTCAGTACACATGCTCTACTTTGCCTCCATTTCAACAGCAGCTCAATTACTTTTTTGTGCTCTTGAGCGAAAGATGCATACCTATCTCTGAGACATTTCTCCCCATCATCATGTCAAG
The DNA here is from genome assembly GCA_036419115.1 of Scarus forsteni. Lineage (NCBI taxonomy): Eukaryota > Metazoa > Chordata > Actinopteri > Labriformes > Labridae > Scarus > Scarus forsteni. The sequence goes on along the minus strand of JAZDUH010000130.1, from coordinate 10,857,217 downwards.
CTGCAGAACAATTTAGACTGTTATGATTTAACTAATAAACTCTGGAAAGGTCACATACCAGAGGCTGACCTTGAGCTGCCTGTGCTGTGTCGCTACCTTGTTGGTTGAAATGAAGAATGGAGAAAATTAATGAGCCATGTGGCAGGAAAATGCTGTTTGCTTGTCATTTTTTTAAATATTATTTTTGAAACAAAAGCAGGTTGTGCGACATCTTTAATAAAGATACATTAACATTTTGAAAAAGTGATTTGTTCATACCATCAATCAATCTATCTATCAGTCAGGGTAATCAGCTTTGTGACTTCCTTCAAAACTACAGCTTGTATGAGGACTTTCAGTCAGGATTTGGAGCTCACCATAGCACAGAGATTGCTCTAGTTAAAGTAACAGGCTCAGATGGTAGAGTTCTCTGTGTACTTGTCTTGCTAGATCTTAGTGCAGCTTTTGACAAACATAGATCATAATGTTCTTGAGATTGGAGGAATTACTCAGGACTATAGGGACTGTTTAAAGCTGGTTCAAGTCCTTCTTACCTGGTTAAAACCAGTTGTTAAATGTGACCTATATGTCTCTGTATAAAGTCAGTTATGGAATTCCTTTAACATTTATATTTCCAAAATGCTAATGCACTTAAAAACACTTATATGTAGCATACTCTTAAACTGTGGTATTACTTTTTGATTTGAGTTCTTGTAGGTGGAGAAAATACCATTTGATCTTGGTACTGAACTTTCCAGTTAGCTGCTATTTCTTCGTCACAGACTCTCACTGTCTGTGGTTTGCTGAGGGAGAGGAAAGAACTTTCTACTTCATCTAAAGTACTAAGTGGACATATGAAGCTCATACAACCCCACTTCAAAAATATTGAACTATCCCTTTAAGACACTCCAGCTGGCTCAAAAAGCTGCAGCATGTGAACTGATTATAACTAGGAAAAGAGATCCCATTACTCCTGCATTGGCTTCTCTGCATTGGCTTCCCATAAAACTTTGAATAGAATTCAAGATTCGTCTTCTCACATTTGAAGCTCACAATTAAACACTACGCTCCCAAAATACTATCTTGAAGTACCAGCAGCCATCAGTCTCTTCAAGTAGTACGAGAGGCACCCTCTCTACCTTTAAGGTTAGACTTAAAACATTCCTTTTTGATAAAACTTAAAGGTTAGACTTCAAACATTCCTTTTTGATAAAACTTAATTATACACAAGTAACAAATATGCCAGTAAATGTTATACAGACTGAATGAAGCTGGGAAACAATAAAGTTGTGATATGTAAATCAGTGGTTCATTAATACTCATATTTTCTGCTTCTATACAACTAAAAAGTGCCCAAGCTTTTTGAACAATAGTCATTCTAAGCTCAGGTTGTATCTGTATGACTTAAACTGCTTAAACAGAAATTTAAGCTGCATTTGGGCACATAACTGTGCAGTAAAGTTCTTGTTTGTGAATCTGCAGCTGCAGAGGGAACTCCCTGGCCTCTGCGCTGAATACTACTTATGTGTATCCTTAAATAAATTTACTATCCCTATGTGGAAAAACCACTCAACGCTCAGCTGCTCAGCTTGATATATGGTGGATGGTTTAGAGTACATATGAGGGAGAAGCTGCTGCATGCTAGAGCGTGTACAATAAAACATAACAACAGAGAAGAAAGGGCAAAAGAGACCCTTCTCCATCTGAATTCAGAGTTTCCTACATGTGTTAAACTGTTTATCTGACAGGTCCAGTTACTCAGAGAGGGTTTTGATTTCCACTGCATCTGCACATCAGCATCATTCTCTGGACAGTTACAGCAGGGGCTCTGGGCTGCCTGCTGCCCTAAAAGGAGAGAGCTGAGGCACCAGCTCAGTTTGTAACTGAGGCTGAAACCACTCAGTGTTCTCCTAGTGAGAAGACAGGATTCAGAAGTTGCCAGATTCTTTGCGCACTTTCCAGGACTCTGGCATCCCAAAGTAACCATCTAATAGAAATGTGGGAAGTGGCTGACATTTCAGTTTTTCCTTGGTAATTCCCCATCACCCTCCCTCTCTCCTCCTCGTCTTTCTCTGTCATTAACTTTTTAGACGGATGATTTCCACTGTCTGTCTGTCATTCAAAGAAACATGTTTCTCATGTCCTCCACTATAGGTCACACAATCCATCCTCTCATGCTACAGATAGTTTTCCATCTCGTAGACCAGACTCCTAATATCGACCTGTGAAGCCCATATGCAAAGGTCACCGTCTAACTCACAGTTTGTTCAAGCCTCATTGACTTCGACGGCGCTCTATAGGAGCACAGAGTCGATCATTTAAACCATCATAAACCTGTCATTCGTCTCAATGACTCAACTGTGCCAAGCTGAACAGACCCACCAGCAATAGAAACAAGATGTGTCCCTGGACCAGAAGCAGTAAATGACACAAGTCATAAAAGAAACAATCACTTTTTTTAACTCCAGTGACTCAATAAGCAATAAGAGCAAAGTATGAGCAGTGATGGTTGATTAAGGACATGTTTCATTATTCCTAACCTCGTTATTTCCTCCAGTCATCCATGACAAAGTCATCTGTGTGTCACATTTAATGAAGGAACAAGTGAGTCTGCGAGCAATTACTGGGAATATACGATTCCCAAATTTTAGTGTTGTATTTAAACAACAAGAGAACAACATATAGACTCTGGTTGTAAACACAAACAGTAAGTGCATACATCTGTTTTTAACTTCTGTGCCCATGTGGTATGGGTGAATACACAAAGGTGCCACACAAAACATCCAATTATAAAATACATTATTCAACTTTAAGCACCAGTTTGTGCAGACAACTTTAATACAGATGTGAATTTTTATGGTCGGAGTCACATAGTGAAATTTATTTAAGTGCTATTGGACTTTATTTCTGGTAAAGAAATCTGTTAAAAAAAGAACTGATGTATAGAAAAAGAACAATCACTCTTTATGAAGCTATCAGACTTTATGACATTTGTGGAGAGTGTGTTGCTCTTGAGTCTTTTCCATTGTTAATGAGGTAATGTTGTCAAAGACTCTAATTTGATTTATTTGACTTTTATGTTACTGTAATTTTGTGGTTTTGGTGATGCAATATGACCAACCATGTAATATTCACTTGTGTTTTGAGTAGGGGGCAGGCAAAAAAGATATTTTTCTTTTTCCTGCTCTTTTCCAGACATAAAATGTGATTTTTCCAAATAGTTTTCTTTTCTTTGGGCAGAAAAAGAAACCGTAAGCCTAACTGCATTGCTTATTAAATGGTGGAGTACTGCACCACAAAAGGGGTGGCCTACTTTAAGAAATAAAGCTAGTGATGTCAGCTGGTTACTAAAGTGGTCTTTGGAAGCAAACATGTTGTAAACACTGTCTTAAACTTACTTTAGAACAATGAACTATGAACTAGGGGTGGGAATCAAAAACCAGTTCCAGTTGAGAATCAACAGCTTCACCAAAGTATCGATATCAGTCTTTTTAACCAGTTCTATTATCAAAACCTTCCACTGACAGGGTTCAGAAGCGTCAGAACTGTGGCTTAATTTTTTACAAAAGGCACCTACTGCACAGCCTTAAGTGAGCGGAAACACCAGCAGCTTGCAGAAGCAGTTATCTATGCTGTGATGTGTGTTTGAGATTGTTGCCACTGAAAATCACATATAATCACAATACATGTAACAAAGTGATAAAAAAGCGACAAAATCACTTGTCGACCCTCTGGTCGCTCTCATCACGCTGCTGGGGACGCTACAAGTAGGGGGCGCTATGTGAGCGGCCAAAGGGGCGGGGCTTACAAGCTACGGTGCAGATGTGCTCTGCACCACTATCTCCTGTCACTCTTTTTTTCATACTTTTTGGAACGTGTATAAATGATGTACACGGGACTTCGTCTCCCTCTTTCACCATTGATCACTCTAGGGAGGCTGGAGACAACAGTAAATAAGTTTTCCTCCATTGTTTTCTCATCTGCCCTCTCAAAGTCGTCTGCATAGAAATCCAGATTGGCCTGCAATTGGCTGACACCTCGGTCGCACTGCTGCTCATTTGCATAAAGTTGAGCTTCTCCCAACTTCAGCTCATTGCTCGCAAAGCTTGCATTGCGTCACTCGTGATGCTCGCATCACGCTGCTTGTGGATGCAGCGGCCACAATCGCCCCTTGATGCCAGCGATCATATAAATTTTCATTCATCGTCTTTTGCAGTTTCTCTTAATTTTGAAACACTTTTTAATTTTGTTTTAGTTTAAGTCTTTTGCCGAACATTTTTTTAGTTTCAGTCATAATTAGCATTTTAAATAGTTTAAATTTTAGTCCAGTTTTAGCTGAATAAATTTTACAACGCTGTAGTCAACAAAATCTACTGTAAATTTAGTCAACTAAAAGTATGAACTGTAAGGCATTTTTTATATTTCCTTGGAATTCTGATGTCGTGTCTTACACTTGGATCCTGCCTTCATGAAGCTAAGACATCTGTGATTGGATGTCCCTATCAACTCATCCAACCTTTCCACATAATCAAAGTAGCTCTGAGAACTTCTCTCTACTTTCTACATGACAAAATTAGGTCTGATTGGATTTGGCCTTTGTCAAACATTTAATTCTAGCTTTTATTTGTTGACGAAATTGTCAGTTAATTGAGTTTTAGATTTTTTCCATGCACAATTCCTTTTTTTTAAGCTATAGTCTAGTTTTCATCAGGGGATAAAAAGTTGTTGACGAAAACTACAATGAAAATAATCAGTCAACAGAATAAACACTGCTTCATACCTGCTGATGTCAAGTGTGAGCTGCTGGGTGCAGTTTTTGATCCTGTTCTGAGCCTCCATGTGCGTCATCTGCTCTGTGCTGTCGCCGTTGATAGCCAGGATGGTGTCACCGGGACACAAGTCACCTTGGGAGGCTTTGCTGCCGGGTGTTACCTAGAAATTCCCACACACACACACAACCCACACAGTGAGTCAAGCACACCAGAGAGAGCAAGACAGGGCTGTTAGAAGGGTGTCGAACTGTCAGAGAGGGGCAGAGGAGGAAAAGGAGCGGTGTCAATATAGAGTCCAAAGCCAACAAAAGCTGCTCTTGTTTGATTTATGATCTGTTGTCTTGGGCAGCATGTTCGGATTACATAAAAAAACAGTAATGACACAGCCTTGAGCATTTATGCAAAGTTTTATAATATGGGTAAACATTTGAAATGAGATAGAACATTTTAACACTGCTACTGAGATTGAGAGAAAAAAAACAGGAGAGCTACACTGACCAGAGATTTTACTTCTGTCTCTGTGTAATATTAAATTCATGTTCAAACATCTGCCCAATAAATTCCTTAGGACCATTTTTTTTATCCAACCATTTTGATCTAGTAAGACACACAACCCCATCACTTCCATTTTAAAGGTCGTCTCTGAGCCTGTAGACAGTAAGCAGGTCCCTCTCTGTGAGCCCTCACACCAAAACACACACTGCTCTGTGGACATTTGAGCTCCTCGGAGAGCCAGAGGGGTAAGGAGGGAAGGGTTCCTCTGAGTATGTTTCACCTTCACAGTCACACGTAGTAACATATGATAACAATTTTCCACCCTGTCCCTGGTATTTCTGGACCAGCCTCAGTCTGGTCATATGGTCTTAGCTGACTTAAATATGAAAACACCAGCCATGTCCCTCATTATAGGTAATGCACAGGGAGAGTCTCTGTCATATGGTGACCATCTGTAGACGAGGATGTCCTTTACAAGAAATGGGAAAAAAAATATCAAGAGATCTGAACAATTGTCATCTTGTCTCTGGTCTTCATGTGCTGCTGTGTGACAGCACATCTGTTAGTTTGACAAAATTTTCCTGCCAATAAATCTGAGGAAATATTCAGCAGATGGATGAAACTGTGTTATCATGTTTTATGAGGAATACTGAGTTAGTGTCAGTGTCATTTTTGTGATGACTTGTCATTTTCATTCAGATTGATGAGTGGCCCAACTTTGACCAACTATTCTACAAAGCCTTCGCTAAATTTTCATTGGCAACACCAAAAATATCAAAGAAAGACTTAATAAAAGTTGTCATTTTTATCTTTGTGTTGATTTATCCTGATTCTACCTATCTTTTATTTCCCTTTATTTTTTCAGTTAGAGGTGCTATGAGGAGATTCTATTTGCGACGACATAAAGACTCTGCTACCCATGAGCACGAGCTGTCGTAATGCTGCGTTCCAGTAACCTCGGAACTGGGAGTGATATCATCTCCGACTTATCGGTGTTCTAGTTGAAGCCGGAAAAAAACCTGCCGATCTACCAGGCTATTGTTAGCTGTTGTTAGCACACCCTCCGTTGTTGTTCACAAGTATCACATGAAGAATGTGATTATCACTATGGCAGCATTTTTGTAAATATAAGTCTAACAATACTATGTATACAGATGATCTAGAGCGACACACTCCCGTCAGAAGTGCAAATAAATTGATAATTACAGGAGCTAAATAACTGTTCACACTGGGGGCATCCATCTTCGATTGTCAACTCGGGAGTGGCGAGGCTTCACCGAGTTCCCAGTAGGAAATTCCGACTTCGGGGAACGTTCCAGTTGCAGTTTCCTACTTGGAACCCAGAAATTCCTACCTCTGACTAAAACTGGAACGCACCAAAAGACGTGACCCAAGCCAAAGCATGTGTTTGTTGATGCTAATAAAAATGCAGCTCGGACCTTCCTCAGAACTCTGCATTGCTTTACAACTTCTTTTTTCAACAACTTACAGGATGCAAAGCGACGAGGTAATGAATCTCTGTCTAGTTACGTAGCGGTAGTTTTTGACGTGTGACAACAAGCAATTTTTGGAAAATTTAGTATTGTAGTTTTGTAGCCGGCTATATATCACTCTAGTTTTAATTGTGTTGATGCTATAAAACTCATCTTAAAGTGTGTATTTCGATCAGGCATATCTTATGACAGGCATATGAGACTTTTTTGTAATTACTTAAAAACTCCGCACAGTCCCTTTAAGTTCCTTTTTAAATGTCTTGTACATCATGTACAGCACTGCAAAGATTCACAGTACATAAAGTACACCATGACTTATGTATACTGGTATGCTGTTAAAATGATCAATGTTTTTAGAAAAGCATTAAGATCTGTGTATTTTGGAGCTTGTCACATCATGGCTCATGTATGATAATACATATTGCATTGTGATCAATCACTCTTGAGATGTACTGCATTGCAACTTAAGGCAGGACAACATGCATAATTATCATATCATAACATTTTTTCAGTGACAGTATGACTATGAAACTTCTATGCATTCAAACAAAGTTTCAAACACATTCCTTTATCACTGTAAAAAAAGCCAATGGTATGATCAACAGCTTGTGCATGTGCACCAAAAACAATACCAGATGTTTTGTTAAGTCCTGTGTGTCCATTCCTCAGTTTGGTGGCTGTATCTGAAACTGTGGTTTGTTTCTCTCTCTCTTCTTGTTTCGAGCTGTTACTGGAGGATTTCAATTTCCATTTGCTGTTCAAAATAGTTTTATAAATGGGGGTTTTAATGGTTAAACAAAACTTCAACAGACAAAGGCCCCAAAAATGCAAGCTCTAAAGACTATGTTTATGCAATTTAGTCCATAACTGCTCTCACATACCAGTAACTGCTTACACTTGACATTTCCTCTTCCAAAAACAATCGAAGAAACAAACAGATCATAATCACTTTATTTCCTTTAGAGGTGAATACCTTCATTATACCCTAAACCCAACATTTTTACTTCTTGTTCTCCATAAATCCCAACCACTCAGGTGAGGGCCAATGCCAAAAGGCTTAAATGACTACCTGTATCCATAAACACAAGAGGAACAGATGATTTAGCGTGATATTCCTGTTAATGAACACTTTGTACGTCAAGTGCTGGTGATTAATCTTTGTCCTGTCATCCGAGTTCTTAAGCCGATACCTCCCCCTGAGCTTTTCCTGATGCATGTCTCCTAAACGGCCTGAAGTGTGTTATCTTTGGAATGGGAAAATGCTATGGTGGAACAGTGCTTCTGTCAAATGTTAGTAATCTATCCAAAATAAATCAAACAAGACTGCCCTAAAGTTACAGATAATGAACAGAATCCACATGGGCAGAGGCCTGCATGAGCACAAACGTAGTAGTTGAGCTAACTTAGAGCAGCACTTTGCAGCTAAGGAACATGAGTTCACGCTCCATGAAGCACTAATAGCTGAGTCGTGTGGTTCAAATGTGGAATTCCTAATTTACAGCCTCTGACCGCCCCGATGTCCCTGACTTAGTTCCGGTAAACTGAGAATAAGTGCAAGTGTGGGTTTGAGTGTGTGTTTGTCTCAGGGGAATCTCCTCAAACTCACTTTGTCTGCATATGTTGTGTAGCAGAAATCTGTCAAAGCTAACACAGCTTAGCATGTACTGTCAGTGGAAGGATAAAAGTTGAGATTTATCATGAATAACAGCACTCAGGAAGTTTCTTTTTTAATTCTGGAGGAGGGATGGATCAGATTCTTACTGTATGGAGCTAACAGTTATAAATGGCTAGCTTAAGTCATAGCTGTCTTTCTTTTGGCAAACTTGAATATGATAGCCTTTTTGTGGGTGTGGGAGTGTGTGTTTGTGCTTTTGTTGTGCTCTATTGTACCAACGTTCATGCTCCCCAACCGTCAAGGGAGAGTGAGTTATACCACCCCAAGGCCAGGCCATGAGTAGCAGTGCGTGAATCATTACAAACACACACACACACACACACACACACACTGTCGCTGGTATGCAGAGTGCCACAATGGTCTGACTGAGGTCGTCACTGGAGGACAAACATTCCCGTCTATAAGGAAATGTAAGAACTTGGTACAATGACATGGTTCAGACGTAATCTCCATCTGCTATACTTACACCAATGGTCTGTGATGTAATGGCTTAAATGTATGGTGCTTTAAAAAATGATGCAATTTTCTAATTAGCCCTTACTCCATGGCCTAGATTAGTAGCTTTAAAAACCAAGCCAAAATCTTTTTTAGCCTTAGGGCTTTATTTATGTCTTTATTTACTTAAACATATCCACTATTCTTTGTCACAAAAACTAGGTGATACACCCCTAAGTGCTTAAATTGTTGGCCAAAACACAAAAAGGGCTGACTAATCCCAAAATTGGAGTTTACAGTCTGTTGAAAATAAGCATGGCATTGTAGGAGCTATTCTGGACAAGTCCAAAGAAGGATGGAAAATTGTTTTGACTGATAAAAACAGTTAAAAGTCCAAGGTTAAAGGGGAGACAATAAACTTTCATAAAATGGTCCAGTTTTTTGATAACGACAAGGTAAGATCAGATGTTAGGAATTTAAAGGTCACAGTTTTTATTACTTCTCAACAACAGTGTTAATTTTGACAGCATTTTTTTATTTAGTTTTGGTTTTGGTATTTTGCCTTAAATATATTTTAGTTTTAGTCATAATTAAGTCATCTAAATTGCTTTAATTTAGTCAAGTTTTAGTTGAGGAAATGCAACATTTTAGTCAACAAAATCTACTGTAAATTTAGTCGACTAAAGTATGAACTGTAAAGTGTAAGGATTTTTTTATGTTTCATCTTAAGTCATGTTTTGCACTTGAATTCCATCGCCATGAAGCAAAGGTAGTTGTGATTGGATGCTCCACTTAACTCCAACCTTTCCACACAACCAAAGTAGCTGCGACTCTAAACTTGTCTCTACTTTCTACATGACGAAATTTGGTCTGATTGGATTTAGTCTCTGTCAAATATTTTAGTCTCGTGTTAATTTGTTGACGAAAATGTCAGTAAATTAAGTCTTAGTTTTTGTCCATGTACACAGTTTTTTTTTTTGTTATAGTCTTGTTTTCGTCAGGGGAAAAAGGTTGTTGACGAAAACTGTGACATAAAGATCAGCTGATAAAATTAACACTTCTCAGCAAGTTTACACAGATACAGATGCCCTCAGAAATACTTTTAAACCTTCTTGCCTTGAATTTCTTCTCTCTTTTAGTCCTGTTCAAACAGAATGTGTTATTGTAAACTGATTTCTGATCATGCCCCTCTCGATACTGGATGATCCCTCAGCTTTCCAACTGTGCTCTGATGTTTACTGTGGCTGCACAGACATGTCAAGAAATGCTCTTTCAACTGAACCCATCTGGGCTGAGTAAACACACGGCTAAGGGGGTGTGTCCAGTCCAGGGGAGGTGGCATTTGTTAATCTTCATGTTACTAACACTTATTAATACACTATTATCAATACTTTCTGTTTTTTGGTGCAAAGATAAAACCACAAAAAATCAAATAAAACATGTTCAGAGTGAAGCATAAGTTAATGCATGAAAGTGGTTTTATTCTTTTCTATTTCTGTTTATAGATGTATTTTTGTATTTCCTTCCAAACAACTACGTTTATTTGAGTTACTTTCAAACATGGAATTTTCTTTGCTAAACATTTAAACATCTCATGATAATTCTTAAATTTGTTTAATTTTCATTTTTCTGGTCAGACTTTGAACATGGATCAAGCACGAGACTGGCTAACAGTATTTATAAGCCAAAATGTTTTGAGTTATAAAAAATTGCAGAGCCAGCTTGACATGGAAACAGGTTTTGATCCCCAACCCTAGGTGGTATGTCTTATAAGGATTTGGGGAACATATTACCAAACTCCTGGTTTGGGCACAAATTTTCTGAAAGAAGGAGCTTACAAAGAGCAATAGAGAGGATTTCTCATGTAGGGGGGCTTTTAAATAGGTCATGGATATATTTTAGAATTTCAAATCATTGATTTTTGCTAAACCTATTAATCATATTGTTCCTCCAGCAGACAGTCATGAAAGGAAAATGAAGAACAAATTAAATTAAATAAGTAATCTCAAGCTATTACAGTGACATTTATTAATATTTGCTGTTTGATAGCAGTTATTTTCACACTGGAATCAGGTCACGCACAGTAAAATGTGACCATGGTGGATCAGACATGATAATGCTAAAAGAAACGTCCAGAATAGTCGGCAGAAATAAGCAGTCACATGGTTTCCATACAAGGCCTGCTCCCCAAGTGGTGACACTGTTCACTGCTAACAGATAAATGTGGTTGGCAAATGACAGCCTGTTGTCGCACAGAGTCATCCTGTGGCATGCTGAGGCCTGATAAGTGTGTGCCAAAGTGCGGATTCTCAAAGGGATATGTGTGTGTTTGCCTGTTTAACAAAGAGAACTGAAGGATTGTAAAACAGAAAAAAGACACCAGCCTGTGTGAATGTTTGCGAGCTTCGTGGGATAGAGCTGCATCATCACTTTCACTGTGGTGTTACAGCAGCCTCTGGGCAAAGTTTGCTGTTATGTCATTATTGTTTGTGTCTGTTCTGTTTGATCTAGACGAAGACCTTAGCCATAAAACTGAGTGCTCATCATAGCTTCTGCGCACAAGTCAACATGTTCAGTATATCAGTTTTTATCATACAAAAGATTTGATAAGAAACACAACACAGAGATCCAAAAAGATACAAGATCAATATTCACACTTTGTTAGCCAACCAACCAACTAGAATCAGAGCCTGTTATCAAGGCAGCCACTGCAGGTTGATAGTTTGTGTTGGCAGAGTCTTTTTCGTGCATTGTGATGAACTTGTTGTCATAAATGTGTTAACAGTGTTCAAAACCACAAAGGAAACCTAACTATGTTCAAAAATGAAACAAGAAACTATACTGAAAATACTTTTCTTCTAATTAAACTTAGTGCAAAAGAAGTATTTTAACGATGTGAACAGCTGATGATTAAATGTGTAATATCACATTTACAGTACTTTTGTTCTTATTCTTTCACTAAAGCCTGATTGTACAAATAATCAAATTAATCAAACACGAATAAAAGGTAGTCTAAAAGCAAGTTATTTTCAGCTACATCAAGTGGAAGAGATGCCAGCAGCAGTTGATTTAATCTTGAATAGTAACAGTTATTAATGGGGTGTGGCTTGATAGATGATCATTACCTATAAGGGGCGGTGCTTTGCAAAGTGTCTGTTGTAAACAAAAAAAACCCAACTAAAAACTGTCAGTATAGGTATATTATTTCTAAGTAAAATTTAACAGGATAAATGAAGTTTTATTTTCATTTACAATGTATTTTTTCCTTATTTTGGACACTATTTTGGTTACTTCATATATCTAAACCAAGTCCTCTTATCAAACCATATCTCAAACTTCAGGTCTAAGCCCTTCATTAGACATAAACAAAAGAGGAGATGCACATATATTCACAGAGCCCTGATGTCACCTGGCAAGCCATGATTTATAATATCACATAATATGGACAATGTGAAAAAGTAAAAATACATACCAGTAAATATCACCACAGCCAAAATATACCATGTTCAATATTACAAAGTACATGATACACAAAATTTGAGACAACTTTAAGACATCTTGAGGTACCATTATAATACCATATAGTACAAGGAGTATAAGTGTGTATAGACAGTATATTGTCTACATGAGGAAAATCAATGCTTGTCCTTTGTTGCACTCAAAACAGTCTTTTTAAAGAAATCTCTCTTTTTAATGTCATGTAGGGACTACTAGCTCCAGCAGATGGGAGCCAGGACGTTGTTAAGTCCACTTACTGCACCGGCTCAAGTTAAACGATCATTTCTTGGCTTGTCTGTAGCCACCGTGACCACTTCAGCTCAGTGTTGGAAAGTGCAAATCACATCCACTTCCTGTAATAAATAGTCTGACAGCTCATTAGGATTCAAAGCTTAAGACATCAAAACAGCCTGTTGTGAGCAGGGCTGAAACAGATGGGTTTATAGGCATACCAAAAACCCAATACATTATGGGAACATCTTGGATTGGTTATACATTTGCTGATAAGGTATTTCTAATGAATAACGTTTAAGATCTGATGTGTATCTTAACAGCCCATAAAGCAGTTAATATTCACCTTGCTCCTGCCATGAAAATCTTACTGTTTTTTTAAGTGTTGTGTAATAGGAACGTGTCACTCTCTTGTTTGTCTCACGCCTGACATCAGTAGTGGGGCACCCACTGTGTTTGTCTTGTTATCAACACAGAAAATAATTCCTGGCAGCCTTTGTTTGCTTGCTGGACTGGTGATAGGAACCATGGCTATGACCTCTGTGACGGAAATCCATTACACAGCCGACTGCGGGGTGTGAGGTTCTGTCTAGTGTGTGATTACAGCGGTGAAACAAAGACACTGAAGCTGCCAAGATGATTCAGGCTGGAGAGTTTAATGAGGGCATGGGGAACAAGGAGAGTCACATGGAAGTAATTGCAGAGTGTAATGTATTTGTGTACGTAAAGTGTTTGACCAAAGATATTGTCAATGTCCAGTATGTCAGCTTTCCCCAACATTTTTAAATAAAGTAATACTTGATTATGACCTACAAGAGCATAAAAAGTCATGTTTGTAATCTTATAAGTTTATTCAAGCTCCAAAGTACTGCAAAGTGCTTGATTATTTGTAATGACTGTAGAACAAATAATTGTTTTCCACAAGACCTTCATGCGATTCTCACTGGCGATGCACAACATGAGTAATCTTACAGTGCAGATGGGCCTGCCTGATTCATTGTCTGAAAACATGCAGGTCTATCTTGCCAAGCTCCAATATTCTACAGCTTAACTCGGCTAAAAGCTTAACGATTCAATCAGGGAAAAGATGCGGGAGCTGCAGACGGGACAACTGTGGTAAGTAACTGCATGTTTGAAAATAATGGCAGCGTGGATAATGCAATATCTGCAGCTTATCATAAGTTGACTCAATATCTGAGGTGCTGGTTAGGCAGAGTGGTGGGCAGCCAGACATGACCCATGTTTATGCTTCTGCCGGCCCAACTGCAAATCCTGCCTGTGGCCAGTTTGTAGACTGTCTTCTCTACTCTCTCTCGCCCCCCTTTCACAAACCTATCCACAGTCTCTCTGCTATCGATAAAGGCACAAAATGCCCAAAAAGAATCTTACAAAAAAGAGAAACTGACTCAGTTTCTTCTTTAAAAGAAAAGAAAAGAAAAGAATGTCATTTAAATCTTTTCTCATAGGAAGCAATGTTTTGCTCTTCTCTGACCAGTTTGGGTAAAAGTTTGATCTTCTAACTGGATCCTCTGGTTTATAAAAAAGATGGGAAGGACTCCAAACACCACTGTGATAATGGTGTCCCCACTGGTTGCCCCCATAACAATCAAATAAGAGAAGTTGGCAAGCTGGGGATCACTACATGTTACACATAAGTTGTAAATGATACATCTGTGTGGTATAATTTAATGTAAAATGATAGTCTAGGGGACTGAAACGTAGTATGAGCTAACAGTAAACAACAGGGCGGAGCTGCTGTCATACTGGGACTTGATATGATTGGTCTGTGATGAGTGCAACTGGCAGGATGATCATCCAATCAGCAGCTGCAGTCCTCGAATGTCCTGTCCCTGAAAACATCTTTCCATGTTATTATAATATTTCCATGACGGGTAAATGGAACTGTCCATCTTGCATGTCAGGTTACAATATGAGTATTGTTTTTAACCACTATAACTCAATTAACCAGACCCACCAGATAGATCATTCAACATATAGAACTGTCCGTCTGAGCCCAAAGAAACTGTTTGGGAATGAGCAGAACCTTTTAAAGCCAATCTGACAGGTGACTGGATGATTGTTCAATCAATCACACTCATTATGCACCGATCATATAATGTAATTGGCTACTGGAGCTGTTAGCATCTATGCTAATCACGGCAAGTCACTTCCTGCCATTGTACCGCTCGCAGCTCCCACCTTTTTCCTCCTTTAAAGGACTCTGATTGGGCCGCTTTGGGTCACTCACAATCAAGATGACAAGATAGATGTGCCTGATTGATGACATTTAATCAAACCGATCCATTGTGCTTTCAACGATAAACAACAGATGCCACTAAAGAGCTTTCACAAGAATAAAGAATTTCTCTGTCTTGTAAAACTTTAGATAATGTTTCCTTGTTTGAGTCTTGATTTCTGCTGCATCACTCAGATGCTATGGTGAGACTTTGGCATTTAACATGAAATCACGGACCCACCCTGCCCCATATCAACTGTTCAGGCTTTCGGTGGTGGTGTGATGGTGTGTTTTCCAAGTACATGCTCTGTTGCAACTTTCAGCAGGATACAACATGATGTCGCAAATCATCTCAAACTGGTTTCTTGAGAATATGACAATAAGTTTATCGTGCTCATGCAGCCTCTGCAGAGACCAGATCTCAATCCAATACAGCACCTTTGGTATGTTTGGGGACAGATTTGCATAAAGGATGTGCAGCCGGCATATCTGCAGCAGCTGCGTGATGTTATCATGTCAATGGACCAAAATCTCAGAGGAGTGCTGACAGCACCTAATTGTTAAATCAATGCTGAGATTTAAGGTAATACATTTACCTAATAAAAAAGCCACAGGGTGAATCATACATCTCTGGTTCCTATTAGGGCTAAACAATTTGAGAAAATAACTTAATTGCGATTTTTTTTTCCCAATATTGCGATTTACTCTGCAAATGTTTTAATGTTCTTCATCTTATGTATTCTTAAACAAACATAGAAGTAGATCTTTTTATAGTAAAACCAATATGACATTAAATTAATCTAAGGATAAAAGATTTAAGAAAAGGGGTGAAGTGAAGAACAGAAGCAAAATAGGTATGAAATTGTAAAAACTGGGTAAAAATGGTATGACAGCGGAAAAAGGTTAATAAATAGGTGCAAAATAGGTATGAAATTGCAAAAAAATTGGGAAAAATTGGCAAAAAAATCCAAAAGTGGCTTGGGAAAATTGATTATGGCAGCAAAATCTGGAATTAAATTTGAAATTAAATTTCAAAAACCATGTAAAAATTCCAAAAATGGTTCTGACAGTGGCCAAAAGAAGATGAATGGGGGCAAAATAGGCATAAAGTTGTAAAAACGGGGTTCAAAAAAAGGTAAAAATGGTCCAAAAGTGGGGGAAAAAAAGTGTATGAATAGAGGTAAAAAAATAGGCATGAAATTGCAAAAAAAAACATCACAATGCCAAAATGTTCAACACATTTTGGGCTTAAAATATTGAACCTTCCTTGATTTGAAAATTGCAACAAGCCATATTGTGATTTAGTCTGATTCGCAATTAAATGTTCAGCCCTAGTTACTATGTTCCATAATAATGATGATGTTTTCCCCAAAACTTTTTGTTAAAGATCAATAAATCATTTATCTTCAAGCAAATATTAAAAATATTCACACCACCATCAATCACGGAGTCACTTTGGTATTAACAGATAACCACACGTGCAGGAAAAGCTCAGTAACGACCCCTTGACTCTCATTGTTCGTCGTGCCCCACGGTTTCAGGAATTCCTCAACCTCAGTGACAACAGGAAATTCTTGGAAAGCACCATCTGTTATCTTCAGCTCAGCGTGTTGTGGAGATGCAGCTAACACAGCATCTGTAATTCTAGCCCGGAGAAAAAGAGCAAGCAGAGAGCAGCCTGTAAAGCCGACTATTACGACCGACGGTGCCAGACGGACAGCCCCCGTTGCTGCAGGTCACATGTCCCGTCTCTGGTATGTTCAGACGGTCGCTGAGCGATTAGAGGGTGCAAAGGGTCTATGATGTTGTATCAGATATGTTTACTTAGCTTGTGCAATGTGACTGTCAAGTGCTTGACTGACATGAAAGAGAACATTATATGGGGGATCTTTTTAAATCTCAACACTATAAACTCCAACATCTCACTGTCTCATGGTCAGAGCTGAAGCCAAGGGCTGACACATTTTTTCAGTAGCAGCACTGATCTCTGAACGCTGCCTCGAAATGTTCAGCTGTGTCCCACATTGCCTGTGAAAAGACAGTTACTCCCTGGCTTTTAACTCTGCCAGAGTGGCGGATTTTCTCTCTCTCTGCCTTTCTGGTTACCTCCGCCTAGGAGGTTATGTTTTCGGGAGAGTTTGTTTGTCTGTCCGTCCGTCCGTCCGTCTGTCTGTGAACAAAATAACTCAAAAAGTTATGGATGAATTTTGATGAACTTTTCAGGAAATGTTCAGCATGGGAAAAGAAAGAACTGATTCAATTTTGGTGTTGATCCGTATCAGCGTCTGGCCGCCATGACGAAAAATGTGATTTTTGTGAATAACTGCTGAACTAAAATAGATACTGTATCATTAGAAAAGCACTCAGAGAGCGCAGACCTCCGCCAGCGCCACAGTCCTCACCCATATTGTGTTTTTCAACATAAATATTAGTCCTACCTTTATGTCATGTAAATATTTAGATCCCTTGACCATGAAAACATACCATTAGCAATTGGATTCATAATGATATCTATTTTAGTGTCTTGGAGTGTCTCCCCCTGCTCTCTTTCCCCCTTTCACGGGCCTGTCCCCTGTCTCTCTCCTATCAGTGGGGGCACAAAGTGCCCAAAAAATACATTAAAAAAAAAAAAAAAAAAATCCGTTACTTTTTGAGTTATTTTGTTCACAGACAGACAGACAGACAGACTAACAGACATTCCCAAAAACATAACCTCCTTGGTGGAGGTACTTATGAATCCAATTGAAAATGGTATGTTTTCATAGTCAAGGAATCTAAATATTTACATGTAATAAAGGTAGGACTAATATTTATGGTGAAAATCACAATATGAATGAGGACTGTGGTGCTGGCGGAGGTCTGTGCTCTCCGAGTGCTTTTCTAGTATAATATTTGACTTTTGATTTTTTCTAACACAACAGTTTTTTCGGCCTTGTGTTCTGATGTTTCTTTATTGTTGTTGAGAGTTTCTTATCTCAGTCTTTGATGCTCCAACAAAACGTGAAAAGTTAGAAAGCTCAGATAATCTGACAGGACTTTGATCGCACACAGATACAAAACAGAAGACATAAAGAAGTGATTATGTAAGATGATGTGTAAACTGATGTGTAAACAAAAAGCTATTAATAGGGTGACAATCTGATGATATCAGGTTCATTATAAAGAATAAAACTTCAAGTCCACAAGTTTGACTATGTCTGTGGATTTTAGAAAATGTAGAACTGAAACAATTTATAAATCAGACAATAGTGACAATTCTTACCTCCGCCAAGGAGGTTATGTTTTCAGGAGAGTCTGTCTGTCTGTCTGTGAAGAAAATAACTCAAAAAGTAATGGATGGATTTTGATGAAATTTTCAGGAAATGTTCAGCATGGGAAAAGGAAGAACTGATTCAATTTTGGTGTTGATCACTGTCTGGATCCGCCATGACAAAAAATGTGATTTTCCTGAATAACTACTGAACTAAAATAGATATCATTATGAAACCAAATGCTAATGGTATGTTTTCATGGTCAAGGAATCTAAATATTTAGATGAAATAAAGGTAGGACTAATATTTACGGTAAAAATCACAATATTTGAGAGGACTGTGGTGTTGGCTGAGGTCTGCACTCTCCAAGTGCTTTTCTAGGTTCCTAACTCATCAAGCAAAAATGCCCATGCTTTCTTGTAGAAGACTGACTTATGACATTATGCCTTTCATTTTGTTTTGCTTTTATTTTCTTTATTTAAACTTGATTATGTCTGAAGATGTGACATTTGCGCTATCAAAAAATAAGATTTCCTTCAGTTACTATTTAATCATTTTACTTGTTTCATACTTGTATATCATAAAACTTTGTAAGTTAATTCGAAAAAAAATGTGAGACCTTCCAACCCAGACACAATAAATGTAAGGCAGCATTAGACTGTAGCATGTTGTTGAAATAAATGCTTAAAATGAGTTGATTATTTCAAGAAAATACAGATTCACATGTTAGGGGCTTAGATTTTCTAAGTTAGACATAATCATTTAAAATTTTAACTATCTTATTGACTTAACGATTCATTAAATTTAATAAAAACAAACCTCTAAATGGCATCTGAGTGCTCTTGTATAACATATTTTCCACTGTATCAAGCATCGGTAAGACAGTCTGCATGAAGGTGTCATGACATGAAGCACTCAGGTCATTTCCAAACACTCTGCGGTGCATCCCTGTCCAGACAACGACTGTTTGCCAACTGGCATGGCTGACAAGCGTCCTACGTCACCTTCTGCCTGGACATCAACTCACAAAAAAGTTTAAACCACAGCTGCCGTATTCAACACATCCTCTCTAAATGCTTCTGCTGTTACATCAGTGATTTTATGACGTTTCTGTTACTTGGCCACCTTTCGCTCTCTCATGAACACAAAGCTGATGAACAACCTTTCGCTGCAAACACACACTCACACATAACGACACACACACACAGGGCAAATGTTTCCAGAGTCAAGTGGACACGACATTTAACTGGCTGCAGCTCTAATGGGCTGGCGGGGGACTAATGGGCTTAACCCCGGACATTATCACCTTAAGCGGGGAACCAGCTGGTACCAACAGAACCTGTTTTCTGGTATTTATGACTTTCACTGTCGTGGGTGCAGGTGGTTCATGACATTCACTTTGGTAAACATGCAGAAAAGAGGGATGGGGGTGCTGCTGATTGATGTTCAGCTGTACGCTGCTGTACCATAAAGGTCAGATTACCTTGATAATTAGATCTGGTTTTTTAACTCCCTGTCATCATATTTACTTGTTTTCTAGTCAAGGGTCACTTGTGGCTCATCCATAGTGCTTTGAGCAGTGTTGGGCATGTTACTAAAAGTTTAAGTTACTTTTTGAGTATAAGTTAAGTTACTTCTTGCATCTTTTATGGGTACAAATATAATACTTAGAGTTGTTTGAAGTGCAGAGTCTCTCTCGTTCTTCATGCTGCAAAGAGCTTATTAGCTAGTCACTGTACGTACATAAGATCATGATAACTGTCCAGATAGGACAAAAAGGAACTAAACAACCAAGCATTACTTTGATAAGACACTAAAATACATCAGAATTTCAGGACTGACAGCTCTGGTCTTGAATCCTTACTCAAAAAGCACTAACCAGTAAGTACAAAAAAAAAAAAATTGACTTGTATTTTACAGAGTTGTAAGTTGATTTGTTCACCCGTTTCCACAGCTGCCATTATTTTTATATAGTCCATTGAACATGGAACTTTTTTGAAAATGAAGAAATATTTTTTTTTTTCCCAGTGGATCGTTGTCGTGTAAAAATGGCCTAAAATATTCCCTAAAGAGGCATTCTATATGCTGTAAGACATAAACAATCTGTGTCTGAAACACTGTTCCTCTCCCCCCATGTATCTCCTTCAGTGTCGCCCTTCAACACGTTGTAATTGCTGTCTAGGGCAGGCGCTGTGCAGCAGGAATGTAGCAAGCGTCTGATAAATAGCAAGTTGAGGAGATACTAAAGTCTGTCAGGAGCAATGAATCACACTGTGCTGTAAACTCAAAATGCAACTGGTTCCCATGAGGTGACATGAGAAAAATCCTTCCCCACAATTTCTGCTTCTTCAGTTAAATTATGATTTATACACTCTGGCAAACCAGCACATGAGGCAACACAGGATAAGACAATTATCAAGTGCTGCCAATGAAACACATTTTTGTCCTGTCAGCAGATGTTTCAGAGCATGTTACGCTAATTGGACATCCGGTTAGAGGCAAAGAAGAAAGTCTTCAGGAGGTCTAATTATGGATCCTGCTGGCAAAAGACTGAGTTTTATGTTTTAATGGTGCTTACATCACAGCAGCTGCTTCCCTCTCTAATTTGTAAGCCAAGAGGTAGGAATTAGCCTAACTCACATGTTTACTCTATCAAACAGCCATTGTTTATGAGTGCTGTTTTTATTGCCACCTTGTTTAGGTATGTACAGTGAATCTCTTTAATAAGTGAAACCTGTAATTAATGTGGCTGATGCCTTCATAAATGTGTTATGCAATGTTCAGAACGGAAAATGACTCCTCTGTGCATGCCACAGGGTTTCTATTGGCGGCCGTTCAAGTATGTCTGAATTAGATTGAAATGGTAATATTGAGAAATGGCTGAATGGCTTATAATGCAACCACAAATGCTCCATATGGACGCTCCACAAATCGTTAGAGCAGGGAAGGCTGGGCCTGGAAAATATACATGCACTGACAGAGGCACCTTAATCTGCAGCCCCCTTATGCTATTAGTGTATGATCACATGAACATACATGTGTAATCCTGGCCTGTGCATTTGTTTAACCTTGCATAGCAGCTGGATCTTCCTGATTCCATATCTGTCACACAGATCCATCTTGCCAAGCTCCAATCTACAATGACTGGGGGCAGCCCAAAGTGGGACGGCCCAATCAGAGTCCCGTAGAGCAGGAAAAGGAACGAGCTATGAGTGAGGCAACAGCAAGAAGTAACTGCAATTAAAATGGATGCTATCAGCTTCACTAGCAGTATTATCAGATCTGATAAATCTGATTTTAATGAAAAACAAATATCAGTACTACAAAGTTCTCTGATGTAAGGATATTTTTGCTTGATTTCTGACATGTTTTGATAAGTTTGTTTGACAAAGTGACTCGAGTTCTGCAGCACAACAGCTCCCACCTATGACATTATCTGATTGGCCTGAATAAACGCTGATTGTCAGAGCGATCATCCAGTCACCTGCCGGATATGCTTGTGGAAAGGTTCCGCCCTCCCCAAACACTTTCAATGGGCTCTTTCCAAGATAAACTACTGAAATACATTGAAAGAACCATCCGGTTTTCAGGATATGTTTGAATTTAAAACAACAAAATATAAACACCAATTTTTCCATTTAGGGATTAATAATGTGTATAAAACCAATTAAAAAAATATCTTGAATTAGATGGGGTAAGTCAATATGTTGCATTTCTTACAAAGTGGTTTGTCAAGCAGACAGGGACATATAAACAGCAGCAGAAGAGTTTAAGCAGAAAAGGAACAAACCAAAAAAGAGTGTAAGGACCTCAGAGAAAAGAACATCAGACCAATAGCGCTCATGAAAGGGAAACATTTTAAGGAACTTGAGAAAACCTAAGACCCACCCAGCCCCCCAAAAAAAGGCACAATACAGTCCCAGGCACCCAACACAGTCCAAAAAAAACACCAGGGCCCCCAACCATAGGGCCAGAAACACCAGAGACCACACCAACGCACATCAGCCCATATTAGAGGCACACGCCAAGACGGGCCCATAATTGAGACTCAATTTCAGCAAAAAGCCAGTGACTAATGTTTGGTGGGTGGACACACCAGAAGCTTGTAGAAACATTAAATTATGAAGCACAGCACCGACAAACAGGATTGATATACTTCTGACATTTTTGCCACTTAAAATAGACCAACATCTGTCCAAATGATCAGATCGATAAGAATAATCAACAGTGGCATTTGTATCAAAAATATCTAATCAATTCCCATCCTTACCTTCCAAAAAATTCTGGATCTGCCCCTGCATGCTAAACTAAAACACTTGTGAGCACATCAAATATGGCCATATTGACTTGGTGGCAACAACAGGGACAAGGACTCAACTTTCATTCAGGTAAGGTCAAAGACCCTCTCAATTATACTTACATATTTTCTTTATATGTGAGGTAAGCTCATTGCTCACTGCTGTCACTCTTGTCTCTTATCAAAGTAATGAAATAATGATCACACAGCCCACCCTTTTCTCCCTGCCTCTGATAGTAAACCATCCAGAATTTCAGAATGCAGGGTTTTTGTCGGTGGAAATAGCGGAGTTTTTTAAGAATGGATGTATTGGTCTAATGATTGTGTTAATCTTGGGTGTGATATTTAATCAACTGATTTTTAAAAATGGATGCATGATATGATGAAAAATGAAGAGATTGGTTACATTAGCAACAACTCACATAAAACAAATCTCTTTATATTAATAAATCTAAACAGCGAATGATCAATTTATTTATTTCCCCTTCCTAAAAGCAGCACAGGTAACATTTGAAAAACTCAGCTTCAAACAGAGGAAGACACAACAGACTGTAACAGGTTTTTCTTACCTTTGGTATGCATTTTTGTCACTATACTTGGCACAATAAAAAACAGCTTATGAATAAAAGCCAAAAGAAAATATTTTGATTTTCCGTTTATGGATACAATTTGATTTCCAGGTTTCAAAAGTTTCCATTTACTGTGATTTAGAGAGAAAAGGTTCCCAAGAGAGCTAGTGAGTTATGCTGAAACAGAAAAACCCCAAAGACATAAAAATATCAAAATATTTGACTTTTAAACGCATTGCTATGTTATGTTTGCCTTATGACTGCATCAGAGCTCTTTTAGGAATAAAACGGGAGCTTCTAACCCAGTGAGCACTTCGGGTGACCCTCCAGATTTGTCTACTCCTCTCAGAGTCGTTAACCACCGTCGTAAATCTAAAAATTACACTTCTAGTTTAGAGTGTTAGGGCCCTGTAGTTAAAGGGTCGGTTTGGGGCTGGTGATACAGCTGAACGCAACACCTGGAATCCCTCAGCAGCACCAATGAGCTCTGATGAAAAACAAATGTCAGCACATCCCCCCCCCCTTCCTCCGCTCTGCAAGCCCTGCAGCATGCAGGACCAGGCTGTGTTTACTCTGGCCAGGATGAAGTATTGGCTACTGCCAGATCCACTGCCAGCATACTGACTCCTGACCCATATTCTGGGGTCAGGAGAGTTCAACAAGCTTCATCACTACACTGCTTTTATTTCTTTATTCTACATGCTTTCTGACAATAATTCAATCAATTTTCAAATTAAAAAGCAAGCGATAGAAAAGATATTTATATGATTATTCCAAAATAGAGCAGATCTCGCCAGCTTTACATGTTAAATTATTAAGAAAGAATCAGCAGTTATTACAAAAGCTTTTGGTATCAGTAGACAAGAAAACAGCTGTGAACATATTCAGTAAAGACCTTGGACAAAGCAGGAATTAAGATCCAGTCAAGAATCAGTATCAGCTAGCTCTGGGTATTAATATGATTTATGTTGATGCTTAAAAGTTCCCTCTTCACTACCATCAACTTCTGAATGCCTTTCAAAAAACAATTACGTTTGCTCCTGTAAGAGGCAGTCAGCACTAACTAAAAGAACCAAGGACTCGAGGGAGTAATTATTGTGAAAAGGAGACAGACACAGTCCATGGGGGGCAATTTTTTACACCAAATGACACCAGCAGTGATGTAATGTCTGTCTGATTTTAAGCAAGAGGACCAGCATAAAACTGAAACATTTGTCAACTCAGCATGACTCTGAATATACGAGTGTCATTTCTTTGAAATATACATCAACATGCATTTGCCTCACCTAGAGGTGTACATTATTGAAATCATACTGGTACCAGCAGTATCAAAAATGCCTGTCAATATGTGCAGATATAAAAGCCTTGCACATTAAGACTATTGCTAAATTCAATCAATTCAATCTACAATGAAAATTTTAGCTCCATAAAGATGAGCTTAATTTTCAAACAGGTTCTTACATTTGTGCATGTTAGCAGCACTTAAGTGGGTAGATGGAGCTTTGTTTTACTGTAGCTTTAACATAATACATTTTGCATATAATGTATAACATTGCAGAGTAGGTGTACCTGCCAACTGTATGAAATCCTCGATGAAAACTCGGATCTCAGGATGACCTACAGTTACCACACAATGTCACAGCCCTTTGTGCTCTGATTGGTCAGTTCGGTCAGAGCTGCCGAGAGGGTTGAGCCAGCCTGCCCTTCTTCTTCTACTGTATTTTCCGGCAGGCTCAAAGCAGCGACCGCGTATTGAGTCCCCCTACAGGCCAGAGCTGGTAATGAGTGAGAGTGAGCTAGGGATCTATATACTGCTGCTGGACGGATGTGTTCCTCTGTGATGGTTTTGGGGCTAACGGACATCACAGAGGAGGAAGTGTTTTATCAGATTACTCCAATAAAAAGAAAGGTACCTCGTGTCGTCACGACGTTTGAAATCTCGCGGACATCTCGCAATGACCTATTTTCAGAGGCATCAAATCTCGTTCTAGGATATCAGAAAAAATACAATATCTCATTTTTTGAAAATTAAGGGGGTGTAAGGTCTTGTTTTTAAATTTATTATATTATATGTAAGTATTTAATCATGCATCGGCATGATATGTCTCCTTTAACGGCCCTATTAGAGAAGAGAGGCAGGAGCTGCAGATGTGACATCAGTGCGAAGTGACTGCATGTTTGAAAATAATGGCGGCTTCGGAAGCAGTGTCCGAGGATGCAACAATAGCTGCGATTTTCATCAAAAATGGTGCAATTTTTTCTTTAAAAGAAGAGCAAAGAACATCCCTTAAATCTCTCTGGAGAATCTAAAAACCTCCTTGTGTGTGTAGTCTGTATATATATAGATAGATAGATAGATAGATAGATATAGATAGATAGATATGTTGGGAGGTTTGTGTCACATATAAGTGGTAAATCGTACATCTATGTGGTATAATTTACTGTAATGTCAGACGATCGTCTAAGGACTGAAACATAGTTTAAGCTAACGGCTAACAGCAGGGTCAAGCTTCTATGTCATACCTTGTCTTGATAACTTGGTCTGTGATGAGTGTGACAGGCAGAACAATCATCCAGTCAGCACCTGCAGTTGATTTTGAAGGTTGTGCCATGTGGGAAAAACATTTGTCCATGTCTTTCCCACATGGACAAGTGAACTATTTCTGTGGCGGATATATGGAGCTGTCGGTGTGGCGTGTCAGGTTATTTAATGAAAGTGTAATCCAAAAACATACTTTTGGTTAATTCCACATATTTACATTGTACCGACTAAGAAATAGATCGGAAATATGTAAATACATGCAGACAAACCAGTGCTGTGAATTATTACTTCAGTCCTTTCTTGTTTGAAAACACAGTATATACCTTAAAAGCCTCATAAACTGCCCAGCCCTACCTACCGAAAAGATCACTACATCAATGTGGGGCAGATGGATGACTGTTTTACCACAACCTAAGACCTCCAACTAAAATAATAAGACAATAGGAGAGACAACAATGTGTTTAATTCTTTGTGTGTGTGTGTGTCTGTAGATAGATAGATAGATAGATAGATAGATAGATAGATAGATGTAAAATAATGTCTCGTCTGATTTGAAAGACTTTCCCGGATTTAAAAGTTTGTTAGAATTGTAAAGTTGACTATGCTTGTCTGATCAATGTTGCATTCAGTTCCAATGAAGCCTAAAATCCAAAGTCTACATAAAACTTCTGAAATTTAAGTAGGTTTTTAAAAAATAAAATTGCAATGTCTGTCGGCTTTTACAATAGCGTGAAGTCTAATTTATAGTTACGTTCGTTTATAGTTCGTTCTTTTAACTCTTCGACCTTTAAGAAAATGGAGAGGGGGGATATTTTCCTCTTTCCTTTAACTTTCCATACATTCCTGTCACTGGCTAATAACTGTCACTGAGTAAAAGCTGTCTGGAAATGGTTTAGTCACCGTCTCAGAAAGCCTATTACTCACAGCTCGGCTTGAATGGAAATAACAGAAGGCAAAGAAAGGCTGTCACCTACCCTGGAGATGGTTAACGGTGTGCTGAAGTCCCGTCCTCCCACCAGACGAAAGCCCCACGGAGAGGGTCCCTTTAGAGTCACGGTCTGCGGCATGTGTGACATGGTGACGGCGGCGGATGTCAGGTATTAGACAGAGCCGGGAGTTCCTTTATGCGCGTGAAAATTTAGTTAATGTTAAAGTTGTAAACAGTCCTCGCCTGTCCTGGCTGTTAGTCAAGGATGTCCCGTCTGTTCAAGCCCCACTCCTCGCTTCATTCAGGTTTAAATATCGAAGCCGCCTGTGACGTAGAGGGTCCTCCTGCCCGCCCCGAGCCGGACTGAAAGGGGCGGGACCGTGCAGGGGGGACCGACCGGCCGCATGATACTGAGGCGAACAGGCAACATAGTCAGAAGTGCCCAAATATTCAGCATTACAGTGTAAGTCCGTGTACTTCTCTTTATCTGACATGTTTTTGTGTTAGTTTAACTTTCTTTTGTACCATTTAAAGAGACTGTGAGGAGGTTCTAAGTAATTACAAAAAAGTCTGATGTCAATCAAAGAGTAAATCGTGTCAACTGGACCAAGCTCGTGTGAGTGGAAAACGTTTCGCCTCTCATCCAAGAAGCTTCTTCAGTTCCAAAGATCCTGGTGGGGAGTAAGGGTATTTATACCTGGAGGATATATCCTTGCTCCCCACCAGGATCTTTGGAACTGAAGAAGTTCTGAAGAAGTTCTGAAGAACTGAAGAAGAACTGAAGAAGCTTCTTGGATGAGAGGCGAAACGTTTTCCACTCACAGGAGCTTGGTCCAGTTGACACGATTTACTCTTTGACTGACATGAGTCATGGCCTGGATGACTGAGAATATCCACAGATTTATACAAAAAAGTCTCACTTTTACATATATGCCTGATCGAAATACACACTTTAAGATGAGTTTTATAGCATCAAAATAGGTTATCTATAAATGCTATTCCTTAGCCTTCCGGTCGGGTCGGACAGAGCTGGACTGGCCTCAACTTCGGGAACAAGAAAATTAAAACGAGAGCAAATTTATATTATTAGGACACATCTGAGAGCATCAGGCTGTAAGTAGCGATATATAGCCGGCTACAAAACTACGGTACTAAGTCTTCCAAAAACTGCTTGTTGTCACACATCAAAAACTACCGCTACGTAACTAGAAAGAGATACATTACCTCGTCGCTTTGCATCCTGTAAGTTGTTGAAAAAAGAAGTTGTAAAGCAATGCAGAGTTTTGAGGAAGGTCCGAGCTGCATTTTTGTTAGCATCACAACAAGCACACGCTTTGACTTGTGGTGCGTTTAAGTTGTAGTCAGAAGTAGGAATTTCCAAGTTCCGAGTAGAAAACTGCAACTAAAACATCCCCCGAAGTCAGAATTTCCTACTGGGAACTTGGTGAAACCTCGCCACCCCCGAGTTGACAATCGAAGATGGATCCATGCTCCCAGTGTGAACAGTTATTTAGCTCCTGTAATAATCAATTTATTTGCACTTCTGACTGGGGTGTGTCGTTCTACATCAGCTGTATATATCGTATTGTTAGACTTATATTTACAAAAATGCTGCCATAGTGATAATCACATTCTTCATGTGATATTTGTGAACAACAACGCAGGGCGTGCTAACAACAGCTAACAATAGCCTGGTAGATCGGCATGTTTTTTTCCGACTTCAACTGGAACGCCTATAAGTCAGAGATGATGTCGCTCCCAGTTCCGAGGTTACTGGAACGCAGCATTACGACCATCGCCTCGTGTGCTCATGGGTAGCAGAGTCTTTATTTCGCCGGCAACAGATTCTCCTCACAGTCCCTATAACATCTTGTCAGTGTTATTTTTGTCGACTAATTATTTTCGTCATAGTTTTCATCCGCAGCCTTCTTTCCCCTGATGAAACTAGATTCTAACTGAAATAAAACAAGTTCACATGGGCTGAAACTAAACTAAGTCAACTGATATTTCGTCAACACAACACAAACAACATTAAAATGTTTGAAAGAGAGTTATATCCAATCAGACCTAATGAGGATTTGTAGAAAGTAGAGACAAGTTAGGGATATATCCAATCACAACTACTTTGGTTGTGTGGAAAGGTTGTATGAGTTAAAGGTGTTGTCAGCGATGTGAAAGAAAACGAGTGGAGCAGTTGCTGATAAACGAATTTAGACCCGCCTCTCCCTTCATACCTCACCCCTGGCTCCAGCCCTGAAAGCTGATGGACGTGCATCGTCATGGAAACAGCCGTAGAAACTGCATAGCTGACCAACGTAGCTAAGGCAACCCCTGGTTGGTCAGACAACTCGACTGCCAACATCACAACAACAGTACATTTTGACATATTAGACAATAAGATGAATGTCCGACGGCTGTTACTGTTATGTGTAGCACCACAAAGCTAATGTTGCCTACCTATCCAGCAGAAAGACGGCGACATCCGCATCCGTTTTCAGATCTTTCAGTTCGCTGAGTTTCCTCCACCGTCAGAAAGCAACACCAATGTTGACCCGATTCTTCGCTCTTTCATGGTCATAGCCCTTCTTTTTCACTTTTCACTCCTCTGACCTTTTTCTTTTGGGCTATTTTTCAGCCATTGCTACTGCACATATTGTATCTCTCTCTTACACTAACTGCGCACGCTACACAACCTACCACTTCCCCTTCCCCCTCTGTCTGATCTGGGCATGAGTATGATCGCTCCCTGGATGTGGGGGGTTGTACCCTGTTTTGGTGACTCCTAATGAGAATGTTTTTGGTCTGTAGGAGGATGCCGGAGTGCCCGGAGAGAACCCACTCATGCACAGGAAAAACATGCATACTGAATAATAATAATGCTACATTTTATTTAAGGGCACCTTTCATGACACTCAAAGTCGATTTACAAAAGTACAAATAAAAAAGTGCACTAAAACAGGCATAAAACATGTATATAAACAAACACAAACAAAAGACATTGTAAGAATCAGAGTGAGGAGGAGAGCTTGAACAGATGAATTTTGAGTCTGTTTTTTAAGAGAGGTTTTAAAGACTCAGTGTTGCAGAGGTCAGGGGGGAGTGAGTTCCATAACTGGGGAGTGGCTGAATGAAAAAAATGTCCCTTTTTTTTCACAAAGAAAACATTTTTCTGTTGTTTTGTTGTCATTCATATTGGGCTACTACCCACAAAGACAAGGCTCTCCAAGCATGTAACAATATTTTTCTGAGATAAATATCATGTAAGTTTACGATTTTAAACACATTTTGGTTGTGTGACTAATATATCAAAACAAAAACATGAAACTTACACAGAAGACTTTTTGAGCTGTAAAGATTATATTGTTAACTTTAAACTAACACCAGTCAAAAACTCATTGATCAGGGTCTTAAGTCAGAGCCATGAGGCCTAAAGTCTCATTTTCAGCAATAAAGATGTTTTGTTGTAATGTGAATGCTTGACTGGCAGAGAAGACCTCTCCCATCTGTCGGTGGATATCCCAGTATCCTCTCTGCCCCACTTCTTGATTCTCTCATTTCCCCAGCCAATTACAGACTAACTCACCAAGCTCGAGTGCAATTCTTCTTCTGCCGAGGGAATGATCTCATAGACATTCCTGTGACTCCGTCTTTCAGTCAACTGCTGGCATGTGGACCTCTTTCTGAAGGTTTGAGTCAGTTTTAGTCAGATGGTGACCTTTTCTCATAATAGAGTCAAACAGTGGCTCTTGTGTCATGTCTTCTGGATGTCAACAACAGGTGTGTTTTGATTTAAGTGTCTATGAAGCAGTCCATGACAATAACTGTAAATACTCAGTGAAATGAATAGTTAAAAAAACTGCTTTGCTTGATTTGGTGGCAAAGCTCTCATGGGAAACCATTGAAACCACTCAAATAAAAGACTTTAAAAGAGGACAACTGAAAAAACCTTGTCCTCTAAATAAACCAAATGCCATTCAAGAGTTTTCCTTGTGTCAGTCCTGTTGTCTTTAGATTTTTGTACAAACCTATATCCTTATTGTTATCTTTCTTCCATACCATAGTGCAGGAACAGTTTTAAAGGGAACATATTATGTAAAATCACTTTTGAAGGCTTTTGAACAAACTTGTGGGTATTTGACCTGCCTCCCAACCCACAAAATGTGATAGTAGACAACACAATCTGTACTTAGCAGGCTGCATAAATGTAAACCAGTGGCGATTGCTCTAAGACTGCAAGGGAAGCTCCCCTTCCTCTAAAATGTCCCTAAAAATAGTGATGATATGTACCGCTGTGTGTACATTTCATTGACTAAATATACGCTGGAATACCTTCATCTTTTGTTGAGAATCAGCTACTTATCACAGGTAACTGGCGCGACTTCCTTCTCATTCATCCCACTCAACGCTTTAACACAGCCGGACACTGAGCGTCTTCTGACTTCAATGGGGAAGCATAGAGTGGGTTGTTCCTCTGTGGAAACTGGACGGTCATTGGATAAACGCTGGGCTTTGTCCCGCCCATCGGACGCTCAGCGTCTCTGGGGGTCTATGAGGCAGTGGGCTGGCCTGGACGCTCGGCTTCTGCATGATGATCGGATGATCTGTCTGAGGCCGAATCCCTTTTTAATTGACAGTGAAATGAGCCAATCAGTGATCTTGAAGTATAACCCTCTCCCGGAGCACCTTCTAAGTTTTACATTCAGTTGTCCTGGAGAGGAGCTTCTCCTGTTTAAAGCGACTCGAGTCTTACACCCGCAACACAATGGGCCAAGGCCGTTTAAGCTGTCTAGCTCTGCTGGCCATTGAGAGAACACTGGTTAAATCCCTGGAAAAGACACCAAGTTGGTACGACAGGGTCACAGATCATTTTGTTGAAAAGGAACGGAGGGTAGAATTTACATTTAAATAAACAAATTTATGATGCAGACCGGAAAAAAATGAGCTTCCCCTTCTTGACTGACCAGCAGCCGCCACTGATGTAAACTAACTCATGGTATTTGTCGATCTGTTGAGTCTGTAGATATACTGTAAAGTAACAGTATATTTTCATTTGTATAAGCCTAACCTGAATCATCTACCTGAGTAAGAAGCAGAGGTAACTTCACATATTCGTCAATGTTATTTGAAAATATGAAGGGTAAACTTCAAAGTATAAACATTCCTACATTAGTCAAGAGGAGTTGAACAGTTGACTGACTATAATCAGTCCTTTACCCACCCCATTGCCTCTCCATTTCTGCTAACGTAAGCTCGGAAAGTAGGCTAAGTTTTAGCTGTCCCACTGCAGTTTGCGTGTTGTGCATTAGCCTGTGATGTTTGGGGGGAAGCTTAACTGTTATCTGGTGTCTGTCATAAATTAACAGTTCGTGTGTGTTCAGGACTGTTAGCGGCGCTGCAGGTCTATGGTGAATCTCCGGTATGTACGCTGCTTTGCTCTGGCTCAGTAACATATGAAGGTGACCGCCCTCAAAACCAGCCGGTCTGAACAGAGGGGTTATGTGAGCATGGAAAGAATACTCTTGTGCTTCAGTCATAAGCTTTTTGGACCAAAGCATGTTCCTAACATTTCTTGAGGGCATCAAGATCCATGTTAAACTTCAGAAAGGAACAAAATGTGGGAACTTTAAAAGTGTGTGTTAAAGAAAAAGCAGAGTCTCCTCTTGACATCACCAGGGGAAAATACTGAAACTGATTTAAGCGAGTAACAGAGATGGAAGGGATTGTTCTTATTAAGGGGTTTTGTAGACATGGATGCAGATTTTGTTTTAAACCATTCAAAGTGTATTTTACAGGACCTTTATGACTCTTCATGCCTTGGTGCTAAAATATAAACTTTAGACATAAAGGTCAGCACAGTGACAGTGTAGACATGTATCAAAGTTATTAGCTTCAAATGTGTCAGTAAACAGTTTTTACGGACTGCTCCTTTACTTGTTGCTCAAGGTACATCAAAGACTGACGAACCAAAGAAGTAGAAAAGATGGGAGGGCTGCAGTCTGCACAGAAGATTTATTGAGCAAATGATCAGTCAGACATTTTTATTATGAATTTTCTTCAAAGCCTGCACTTTAAAAAACTAAGTCAAGAGAGGATCTCCATCTCTCTGCTCTTTTCCCCCTGGATAGTCATCAGTCTTCATAACCTTGAGCGAGAAGTGCTTCAAATTACCGACAGTTGTATTTACTCCAATTGTTACCTTTGTGATACAAGCCAAGATGTACCTGTAAGAAAGCAGGTGGGATGAGATGTGGTCATCATGAGCTGTCCCCCACTGTCTGGTTTGTCTCCGCTGTCTGAAAGAATGACGTCAGCTAAACTGTTGCACAAATGCTGATTTGTCAGCCCTCTGACAGGCGGTAAATAAAGACTAATAATTATTAATGTCATCAGACAATACGTAATCTCCAATAAATCCATGTTAATGAAGAGCTCTGGGGTTTTACTGACACAAATGAATGTTGCAATGAGCTTTTAAAGGATTTTCATTGGGGTAAATGCTTTAAAAATCTCTATAATCTATGTTGCACCAGATGCTTTGGCTAACTGTGCACTCTGACCAATATTAATTGCTTAGTGTGGGTGAAATTAAACAAAAGGATGAATCTTATTGTATTTTTGAGTATTTAAATCAACAGAAAACAATAACTCAACTGACAGGGCACTGCCTTCATATTAGGTTCTGAGTAGTATTGCTCTTTATCCAAGTTAACATTAATAAGGTGCATTCATCAGTGCATTTGAATCAAATTATTATTAGTGGAAGTAGTAGTAATAGTAGTAGTAGTAGTAGTAATATATCCTGTTTGAATATTGTCGACTGTTAACATGAAATCCATCCTGTTTGAAGACACAAAAAGCATCAGACTGAGCCATGTTTTGTGGTAGTGATATTAAGTTAAACCATTTGGACAGTATTGTCAGACTTAATAGCTGTGCCTGATGTCACAAAGCAGCTGGTTTCGACAAACATTATGTCTGCCATCAGGCTGATCAGTCCTAAGAAGTTCCACGCCAATAAATTTGCTCATAGCCAGACAATGACAGGACCAATGAGCATCATTCGGGCAGACAGAGGAGGTAGCAGCAAGGCTAACTTAGGCCCCATTTATATGAAAATGAAAAGGTCCGACAACTGACAGTTCTCATTGCACTTTCGCCACCCGTTTACAGGAGAACAGTGCCAGAAGTGCCTGAATCCACAAACTTTTAAAATCAGGGTCCAGAGTAAAAAGTTTTGAAGATGTTTCTGATTGTCTTTCTGTAGATGAGATTTAGCGTTTTGCCCTGAAAGGCTGTAGGTGCATTCCAGGAACCACAACAACAACAACAGGTCCTGCTGTCTACCAAGCAGCGTGAGTGCTGCTTACTGTGCTCGGTTATCCAGACAGAAATATCCAGACAGATTTGCTGTCCAGACAAGAAACTCCTTCATCTTCTTGAGTCCACTCACCATTTTTATTTGTGAAAAGTTTGTACTCACCGGAAAGCATCAGATCTGTGATTTAACATCCCTGCTTCACTACAAACCTAAACCGCCAACTACTGGCCTACAACGTTTTCAGTCATTGTTGCGCATCCATGTGAACGCGGACTGTTTTTGAAAATGCAAAGGATAAACCTTTCCTTTTCTGGTAAAAACATTGTCGTGTAAACAAGGCCTTATGCTGCATTCACACCACACGCTACTTGTACTACCTCGGCGATCACTCTCCATGTAAAGTCAATGTACAGCCGCGATGGGGCGGGGCTAACCCTCCCGCGATGCGACAGCCGCTTGTCACACTACCACAAAGCTTGTCGCACGATGTCGAAGTAAAAAAAGTTGATCTTCTCAGACGATGTCGTGCGTGGCTGTGCAGCGACAGCCAATCAGCGGTGTGTGCGTGTGTGACGGTGCCCGTGACAGACAGTTTTTCATCCGGACTACAGAGGAACAATTTATGTCCATGTGGGAAACATTAGTCAGTGAGGACATTAGTTCTGCCTAGACGGACCGTGGGAAACTCACAGATGATGCTGCTGCAGGGCATCAGCTGCAGCGTTTTGTGTTTGATAAGTGAACGAAAAGGACAGCAGGAATAAGGTCCGCTTATACATCCTGTTATATGATATATGATATGATCGCGGTGAAACTCGAGCGGACATGACGTCACCGAGCGACGGCTGACTGCAATGGTGACCAAAATGAGGTATTTATGGACACGCGACGCTACGTCAGTGGGCGACGCGATTTTGGTAGATGGGTCGCTTGCGGTGTGAACGCAGCATTAGTTTTGCTGAAAGAATGATGCAGCTGCAAGCCTCTGGTCAGCCTGTTGTTCAGTCATCTTCTACCTTTTGTAGGTTCTGCCCTTCTCAAACAGTCACCCTGTACTTGGAACAGGTTGCGAGTTTGTAGAGGGCAATAGCCATACGCTTTTGAGTAGGCACCGGCTCCCGAGGGCATGAAAAGTGGGGTACAACAAGAGGCTCAATAGCATCAAACAGCTCATTGAATGTGGCTCGAGTCATTCTGAAATTTTGGATCCACAATTCGTCGGTGAATTCATCATTTACTATCCTCTCCCAGAAATCCCTGATACGTGCCCTTTGCCACACATACAGACTTCGGCTATGAACCAACCTCCTGTATTCTTCGTCTCTTGTTCAAAACTGTCAAGTCACCCGCAGTCGATGTAAACATAACAACACCTACACGCAACAGGTTTTGGGCGTCCATCTTCTGGCAGTGAAATCTCGCGGGATGATATTTCATGAGAGTTACGACGCTCCTGCCTAGAACAATCTTCAATGGAAACAACTTCAAAGCGCAAATATACTTGGTCGAAATTTAAGGAATGTCGCTTCTATTTTATAAAAAATTGTAATGGAAACCCAGCTTATGAGGTGCTGTATGTAAATTGACACCCTGATTTGCACAAAATTCAGGATGGCAGTGAAGAAAAAACATGTGTTAACTTCCGTGGTTACATGTACCCAACAGTAAGTTTAGAGTGTACTGGGAAATGCTAGCATGAAGTCAAGGACCAGTGCTAGACTTTGGTGCAAGTGGGTTGATATTTGTAAATCAGTCTGAAAAGTCCAGAGTCCAGACTTTCAGGGTCTCTGTCATTTCTGTGGGCAGGGCTGCCCTTAAACAGCGGATTAAAAGGCTAATTTGGACCTTACTGTACCCCTAAAAACTGTTTTCTGTTGCTGTATAAGCACCCTGCAACAGTATATTAATGTGGCAGACTTTAATCCCGTTTTCTTTGTTTCATCCTGCTTTTATTAGATTAATTCCTATCACGGACATAGTACAGTAATTTCAAAGATATGCATTATTTTCCAGGTTTTGTTTCCCTTCCATTTATAGCCCAAGGCAGGTGAACAGCGCTGTCCCTAAGCAACCCTGCAACTCATAACAGCTGGTTTAAGTTTAAGCTAGTTCAAGTCTTTCTACTTGATTAAACCCCCCACATGTATCATTTCAATATCAAACCCCTTTGAATAAGTTCTGAGTTCAGGAGCCAGCTGCAGAAAACAGATGTAGCTCGTGACAAGTAACATCTTTGCTGCATCAACAAAAGACATACTCCTTTACTTCATTTTTCCAGCACACACAACATTTGGTAGCTTTATATCTCCTGTGAAACGGTTGTGTCTTCGTAACAACAGGCTGGAAACAATAGTGCCACTCACAGCATTCAGCCTTAAACGCCCCGTGGGGGAAGAAAATGCTTTTAGGCAACTCATGAAGCTTCATTTATGTGGTTTCAATATTGCTTTGTCAGAAATAAGAAACAGATGAATTCATAGCACAGGGCCATCATCAGCCTAAAGCTGTAGCATAACAATGCTGCAGGCTTACACAGAATATGTGAAAGTTAACATAAATATACGTATCTGATAAAGAAATTGTTTATACACGAGGGAGTACTTGTCTTTATCTCAGTTCTAGATGTCTATTTATTCTTCAGTCCTTCTTAAAGTTATATATAAATGCCCATGCTTCTCAAGCTACGTTTAGGTCATTCGTTAAAAGTGTTTGCAGTGAGATGCTCCTAAATTGTCCATTAAACAGTCATCTGTCTTCAGACTACAACATTTCCTGACCACACACAGTCAAACACATGCACACTGACCAGATGCTAACAATGAATATTTAATGTGGTGCTGAAGTGTTACTGCCAGAGAGATAATAAACAGATGTGAATAGATATGCGAGTACATGCCTTTAATAGATACAATTTATCTAGTATAATATATTATCTCACTGTTGGGACATGAAAGTCAGACGGACTGATTTTCTGATCACACATACCTCCCTGGAGAAGAGAAATACTGCACAATACATTTATGTCAAACATTGTTGCACTTGCATGCCCCCAGAAATTTAGCTGTCATTTAAAAATCCCACATTTATCATAGACAGTATGTCATACACAGAGCTGGTATTAACCAGAAAATGAACTTGAACTTCAAACTCACAAATAACATGCTGACACAATTATCTTTCTTAAAAAGCACTTGATCTGCCCAGTAATTGGCGATTCATTTTTGTCACTAATACAAGTTTCGATTAACTTATTCCTGGCTCTTCAGAAGTGCATAGAGAGTTGGTGTAACCAATGTTTCAGGGTGTTTGCATGTGTAGAGCGATTTATTATGTACTGTAACTTTGAATTGAATTTAATTCAAGATCTTTATTCATACCTTAAGGGCAGTTAAGGGGACACAGTATATTGACAAGTGAACGCAACAAATAAGCATCTTAACAACATGTAAACAGATGGATGTAAACAAGTCTGATGCTGAGAGAGTGCAGTGATTATTGATCAGTGACGGATAGATATACAAACAGAGCACACGTGTAATATGGCTGCAAAAGTGATTATACTGTGATCATATTGCAGTGAAAGACAAAAATAGTGGACTTACATATGTAAACGGAGCTAAATAAAAGCATACTGATCCCGATGACTCGCGGGACCAAACTATGTCACATCTCATCGTGGACCCAGCATCCCTGACTGGAGATTTGTTTGACTTCTTTATATTAAACTCATATTTACTATTTTAAACATTGGGGGTCATACAGTAGTGTGGAGCGGTCATGATGCCAGAAACTTACTTAAACTTTCATTTAAGATCAGAAGGTGAAACTGTTACCTGTCTTAATATTGTTCCAACAGAGGAAGCCCATGGCCCATATTAGGAAATCTATTCATTTATTTATTTATTTAGATCACCAAGAAGCAATCTATCCTCTATGTTTCTCAAGTAAATGCACTGGCCACCTAACAGAAATATGTTACTGTTTAGTTTAATCTTTATTTAGCCACATTTGTCCTATTAAGATCATTTTTTAAAAGTAGCAAGAATGGCATCAACATGGTTTCAACAAGCACATAAACTAATACAATAAACTTTGAGGTCAATTACAAGTCATCAGTAAAATTAATTACCTCCGCCAAGGAGGTTATGTTTTCGGGAGAGTCTGTTTGTCCGTCTGTCTGTGAACAAAATAACTCTAAAAGTTATGGATGGATTTTGATGAAATTTTCAGGAAATGTTCAGCATGGGAAAAGGAAGAAGTGATTCAATTTTGGTGTTGATCCGGATCACCGTCTGGATCCGCCATGACGAAAAATGTGATTTTGGTGAATAACTACTGAACTAAAATAGATATCATTATGAACCCATTGCTAATGGTATGTTTTCATGGTCAAGGAATCTAAATATTTAGATGAAATAAAGGTAGGACTAATATTTATGGTGAAAATCACAATATGGGTGAGGACTGTGGCGTTGGCGGAGGTGCTTTTCTTGCTGTTTACTGGGGTGCAGATGGCCTAGTGGTTAAGGTTGCGCCCCATGAGGTTTGCCCTCAAGCTGGTGGCCTGGGTTCCCATCCCACCTTAGGCCTGTTTACTGCATGTTATTCCTCCATCCTTACCCCGTTTCCCACTCTATCCACTGTACCTCTCGTCTGAGTTACAGGCATTAAAAGCCCAAAAATAACTTAGAAAAGAAATTGTTTACTGAAAGCGTGGATTTAAGATTGTTCAACAAGAATATAAAGACATTTAGGACATCTTAACATTGCAGTTTAGCTCAGATTAAACATTGTTCCAAGTAAAGGGAGCAGAAAATTTAAAACCTTACTTTTGAAC
The DNA here is from genome assembly GCA_036419115.1 of Scarus forsteni. Lineage (NCBI taxonomy): Eukaryota > Metazoa > Chordata > Actinopteri > Labriformes > Labridae > Scarus > Scarus forsteni. The sequence continues at coordinate 10,818,661 of JAZDUH010000130.1, read as the reverse complement.
CATTCTGTATACAATCTCCACACAATGGCTGAAAGCTACAGGAAACATTAAGCAACTTTTTTTTACCTTATGTCCTGTCCCGCATAAGTGGCATTAATCTCTTTTGAAAAGAGCTTTGCAACACAAAATTTTGCGGCAAAACCCTGGAGGTTTTATTTTCCTTCTCTGGTTCATATAAACACCATGTCTAAAACATCACTCTTTTATCAATAAATTAATTAATTGGTACTTTTACTAAAGAAAGGAATTTTCTGCAACCATAACCATGTCTAAATCAAAACTGAAATTCTAAAGTTGTGAGATAACAAAAACTCTAAGAATTTTGTAATGCACTTGAACATGATTTGCACCTGCCAGCTTGACTTTTTTAGAACAAAAATGCAGATGCACACAGTTCAAACAAGTACGGACCATAATGGGGTTTGTAGTCCAATTAAAGGATACATTTTTTTTCATAACATAACCCAAACATTAAATCACACAGTTTGCAAGTCACATGTTGCATTTTAAATTCCTAAGTACTTTGTCTTCAGAGGGGCATGTGATACTATTTCATGACTTTAAACATTTGATTTCAATTTAGGCTAGTCATTCCTTTTCTACGTAATTTTAGTCCCCCTCTATTTCTTCTGTCTTGTACACACACTTTCTCTTTCTGATTCCTTTCCTCAAACAGAGCATGTAATTAAGTTTACCACAATGAATCATCAAACCCTTTCTGCTTAACCATCCACTTAAAGCTAAACAAGCTGCAGATAACTTTTCACCGGAAAAACATCCCTTAATCGACATCAACACCGCTCATTACATCAGAGAGAGTCAAGCCAATCTTGTGACTCTAAACCAGAACTCTGCCATTTATATGCTCTCCTATAAACAATCAATGTTGTAAAAGCTTCAGTGAAGCCGACTAGAGTAGCACTAAATTAAATCAAAGCTCTACGGGCTGGTTTGATTTCAAGATGATATTTTTGCTCTAATTGCAGACATGTGCAGAGAGCGGCTGAAGCCATCCAAGAAACAGTAAAGCCAAGTGTGCTCTGTGAGGTTTTAAGGTGATTTTGAGATATACAACTGTTCTTATGTCAAGATGGATCCCAGCCTGGCAGTGCGGTCTATGCCATGCAGTGTGTGGGCAGAATGTTAGATCATGACCCATCAGCTGCATCGCTCCTTTGAGGTAGACATGACATGTTTCAGATTTTGAATGACTGTGTTCACTCCCACAGTAAGAGCAGCTACAAGCTTATTATTCAACTTTTTGTCATTTTGGCACTCTCAGACAGCATTTGTTGTGTTTGTTGGTGATGCTGTGTGCGCAGTAAAAGTCTCTCTGTGTATTTAAGCCATGCAAAGAAACAGTTGAAACCCACAAAGACTTGACTTCAACCTCCTTCTGTGAGAGTTTGTAAAGGAAACCTGTCATATCTGTCAACATTTCCTTTGGTTTCACTCTCAACAAGTGAGCACATGAATCATGTATGATGTTCTCTGACATAAACGTTTCAGTGTGAGAGGATATTTCACAACAACTGATATTTCATCAGCGTGAAATTTTACAGCGTATGCCAGGCTTCAAGCCAAGAGTCATCAACTACACTTGTAAAAGGACCAGGATATTTTGACATGTGCACTGGAGGCTGTATTTGAAAGTACACTTAAAAACACATCAGTATTTTACTCCAGTTGTCACTTGATTGCTTCAATATCTTAGTTTTTTTTTTCAAACTGTATGTTTAGTATTTCTTGTCCTGTAGGAGTGAGATCGGTCTACATGACTTGCACCACTGCAGCCATCTGGGATGGAAATGGAAAACCAATGTCATTTTAGAATCAATAAAAACTTTCCTAAAGAATCGATATCAATACTGTTTATGCTTACCAATTTCCTTTTAATTTCCTCCACTGTATGCCTTGTAAATCAAGGCAAACACTATAAACAGAGGTAGACAGGTATTTAACAATGTAGCTTAATTAAACAAAATGTTATTATGTTTCCTTGTGCATTCAAGGAATTTGGCAAATACCAGCAACATGCATTTGTATTTGTCAATGCAGCACAAACTAGTCATAAATTTGCCATGTTTTATGCTGTTAAAGGGATAGTTTAGCTTTTTTGAAGTGGGGTTGTATGAGCTCGAAATGGCCACTAAGTACATTGGATGCATTAGAAAGTTCTCTCCCTCAGTAAGTCCCAGTCTGTAAAAGTCTGTTACACAGAACTTGCTGCAAACAGGGAAGTATCGTACCAGGAACAAAGGGTATTTTCTCCACCTACAGAAATTCCCACTGTTTAAGAGTATGCTACATATGCATGATTGCATACACACACACGTAGATTGCAGTGTTATGGTAAACATCCTCCTCTACTCTGCTTGTTTCTCTCTGACAGATTATTACTTACTTTGAGGATGTCTGTCATTTGGCCCTTCAGGTTTGGGACATTTTTCCAGTTTATCTTTGGGAAATTGAAGAATGTCCAAAAAACTCCAGGATTCAGAAGAGCAAGAAAATCTGTTTGATGAGTGATACAGACAATGTGAGAGTCAGCAGTATCCTCTGATTCAGACAGATCCACACGTGGCAGCAGTGGCAGTGGTAAGGCCATCTGCAGCAGCTCGTCTCATGTGCAACTCCAGTACATAAAGTAATTCTCTTGTCTCCAAGTTGAATGGAACTGTCATAGTCACATGTTTTTAATTTCCTATGCTGTCTCTTCCTCACACTGCTAAGAGTTAGTACAAAAGAACTAAATGTTACAAGAGGCTATAACCGTCATCTGAAGCCAATAGCTTGTTATGTTTACAACAGCTGAAGGGGAGGCGGAGTGATTCAGCGCCTCACAGCAGCGCCGCACAAGAATATATGACGTGAGTCGGTTAGTTCCAGATAAACTTTGTATTTCTGAAAAGTTAATGGGAGTTTGATGGGAGTTCTTGTCGGTGGAGAAAATACCCTTTGTACTTGGTACGATGCTTCCTTGTTTGCATTTGGTTCTGCATAACAGGCTCTTGACTGACTTTGGCTTACTGAGGGAGAGGAGAGAACTTTCTACTACATCTAATGTATTTAGTGGCCACATACAACCTCACTTCAAAAAAATGAACTATCCCCTTCACACTGAAAACCTGTGCAGGCCAACTTTTTCTACATAGGAAATCCATAGGAATCAATGAGGGAATCCATAAAAATTTTAATAGAAAATGGCATGGGTATCAATAAATTCACAGCAGTTTCCATCCCTTGTTCATCTCTTTGCTTCTACCTGTTTTGACCTCTTTCATGTTTCTGTGTGATTCGGTCATCAACACATCATGCCATTAGAAGAGCTGTATGCTAAAGTTGAGGTCTTGCCTATTAACATCCTTAAAGTGTAGGTTTACAGGTCTTCATAGGACTGCAGCTATTATTCTGCAGGGCCTGGTATTGTTATGGAAAGGGACCCCAAACTGAAAAATGTGAAAGCCATGCTTTGAATTAGACATTTTTTTTTTTTTTAATTTGATGAACAGTACAAGGATATAGCACTTAATGTAATGGAAGCAACTATCAACTTGCAACTTTGGTCTCCCTCATCTGATACAAGAAAAATGTTCCTTTTTAAATACTGTTTATCTAAATGATTTGAATTGGAATTAAGAGGATTACCAAACTTATGTACAGTCTGGCTGTCACTATCAAAAGCTCACCAGCTGGCTTTGGACTATCTGCCCTCACTTTTGCTCTTTTGTTCATCTGTAAACACAAACAAAGCACTTGATGTGTGGTTGTCAGCAGCTTGAATGTGTACATGTGGGAAACAGTTGTCTGTGTTTCCCAGGTCAGAAACATCCAGAACACCCCAGACAAAGAAAGTATTGTTACCATGTTGATGTGGTTTATTATCACTATGTGTGGAGCTTTTGGAAATTATTGGATTTGATAATCGTCTGGATCACATACGGTGAAAGCTGAACTGTCAGCCTGCAGCATCATTTCTCTTTACTGTATAACTGAGGTTGGCAATGAAGTTTATACTCGGGCCAAATCTTTCAAATCCACTTAATGTCAGGCCAGAACTGTTTTCCTAAAATAAACTGTTTTAATTGTTGCGGCCTCTAGAAGCATTAGATATGTATAAAGGGGTGGGAGAGAGTGAAAGTGGGAGGGAGAGTGAGGGAGCGCTGAGGGATCGGTATAGTGTTTCCATTACGTACAGATCAAAAGACAAAAACTGTGAATCTTTATATTGTTTGTTTTATATCTATAAACTTAGTGTATTAACAATGCAACAACATCTCCATTAAAAAGCAGATAAACAATTCACAGCAATGGTTCAAACATATATATTGCTGAGCTTTTTACAAGCCAAATTTGACAATTTAAATCAGTTTATGCTCCACTGACCATTACCTGGCCCCACTGCAACGCTCTGTCCTGATCTAATGAGGGGAGTTGCTAGGGGCAGGATGTGTAGCTCTATGTTGCATCATAAAATAGTTCGAAACACAGGGGCTTTGTCGGGAACAGGTTCTAGCCTTGCAGAGCAGACAGATCTGCCTCATTCTGAAATCATGCATCTCCGTCTTGCCATTCTCCACTGTCCAACGGTTTCACTCGGCTAAATGCCTAACGGCCCAATCAGGGAAGAGAGGCGGGAGCAGCAGGTGTGACGTCAACAGGAAGTGACTTGACAGGAAATGAAGTCAGTTCCTGTTGTACTAATAATCTTGACTAATGTCGGTTAACCTGTCGTCATCATGGTTACTCAGTTATACTTGGCTAAATGTGCTCTCCTCATAAGTTTACTTTGTAGGGATTGTCTTTGACAAGGTTCATGTCACATATGTGTTAAATGATACATCTGTGTGGAATAATTTAATGTGAAACAATAGTCTCAAGGTAGTTAAGCTATCGGCTAATGGCCATTAGCTGCTATGGCTAACGGCTAACAAGAGCAAACAACAGTTAACGGCCGTTAGCCATAGCAACTAACAACAGTTAGCCGCTAACAACAGTTAGCTGCTACGGCTAAGAGCCATGAGCTGTTGTTTGCCGTTGTAAGCTGTTAGCCGCTATGTTTAGCCACTACATTTGCTATGTCATAGCAGCGCTGCTTGATATGGATTGGTCTGTGATGAATGTAATGAGCAAAACGATCGTCCAATCATAAGCTGCTGTTATTATTGAAGGTTTTGCCCCTGAAGACATTTTCGCAAGGCTACTGGATGAGTGAAATATTTCCAATATGGAACTGTCCATATGGTATGTCAGGTTAGAGAAGTTCAACTCTGTAAAGAAACTTACTGTATCATATTGTCAAGCCAACATAGTTTTTAGAGTATTTCTAACCTGTGAGTGGGTTAATTAGGAGGCACCATGTGCTGTTATGTACTGGCTACTCTCCACCCTAGGTTATCTCAGGGATAAAGGTCACAAGTACTTTACTGGCCCTCATATTAACAAGTGCCATGAAATCCTAGCAAACTCCCTTCAAAAAACCTGAACTAAGTCTCTAAGAGAATACTTAAAATGTCCTGTCACTCTCTGACCAGGAAAAAATGCTTGAACTCAAAGCTTTGCAAGGTGAACTTGCCTAATAACATGCTTGTCTAATCCAGCTGTTTATCCAGATTATTCAAGGTGGAATGTAAAATCTCCTGTCAGGGTTTTTTGGTGGATGCCCGTGTGGCAGAGGGTTGAAAGCAAGAGCGTTGTACTGATACAGGACAGAGGCAAAGCAGAGAAAAGGCATTTTTCATTATTCAAAAATGTCCTTAGTCTTTAAGAAAGCATCTTGTTATCTCCTTGAGAGATGACTCCATATACTGAAAACCACTGATTTAGAATGTCCTACTTGTTCATTTTTTTCCCCCACAATTTGGTCCACTGGCTGTGAGAATAAATGTTGCATTGTCCTATTAGGAACCACCAATGCAAACCCCTAGTCAAAAAACAATATTTTCTTTAACCCTTCAAGGCCCAAGACCATAGATTATAGCCAGAAAATTCTAATTTTTTGGAGCTGAAATGTTTGTTTTGCTTTCTGCTAAAATCCATAAAAATCACAATGTCCATAAAATGCAACAGATAGATTTTTCGTATTTTATTTGATACATTAGGTGTTTTTGGCAACTGGTAATCCATTTGAGGACATTTGTATCATTTATGTGATTATATTCAAATGGGTTTTTTTGTTATTTGTTGATCATATTGAGTAGATAGAGGTATTATAAAAGTATGTATCAAATATGATACAATTGGCTTTATAGAGTTAAAAATACACACTGGAACAAAAAACTCAAATCGAGAAAGTATTAACTTGTATATTCTTCAATGTGCTTTTCATTGTTTTCATTTCAAGAGGAGTTGTTACTATTTGTATTACTTTGCAGTTTTAAAAGTAATGGCATAAGCTGTAGCCTCCAAAAAAGAGATTTCTTGATTTATTCTTAAAGGTCCTGCATAAAAATAAAGAGACAGAAAAATTGCATCCTTATTTTACTCCATTGAATTTCAGTGTAAAGAATTCAAATGTCTTTTGTCCACTCTTTTAATGCTGGGTGCAGTACTCCAAAGTTTATGTTGTTTTTTACTTCTTCTTTCTCTATGTGTTTTGCAAATGTCTTGGTGTGAGGTATTTACAGTAGCAGTTTATTTGCAATCCATGGTGGTAAATGAGTCTTAAAGGATTTAACAAGTTCAAAGCTGTGTGATCCCCGGGCTTGTTCATTGTGGTGACTGGAAACTTCTTTGTTGGTTATGGGAAACTTAGAAATCTCACTATGCAGCTTGATTACTGTACAACAGGGAATCTAGTCTGCTTGTAAAACTGTAGGCTTCTTATATAGAAAGTGAAGTCGAACTGAGTACATTGTTTACACTCAAACAAAAAAATCTACTAGGTTTTGCACTGACAGTTTTGTTAGATTGTGTGAAAAAGTGTTATTCAAACAGTGCAAGGGTTTCACTCATTGGCTTTGAAGGATGATCACAAACCAGCAAACACCACAGACTCTGAGGCCTCACAGGAAGAACAGGTGTGTTGAGGCAGCACTAAAAGATTTCACACTTCATAAACCAAAGGGGAAGTCTTTAATAGGCAAGTCAATCATAGTTTTCTTTCAGGCTGAACGGTGTGCCATTTTATCACTGCAACTGCAATGTGAGCAGAAACATCACAGGATGGGCAATATGAGTCATATGACCAGAAACGCATTATGTTGGCTTTTTATTTTGTTTGATAAAGGCACTAAACATATGTTTTAAAACTGTGTCCCCTTTATTTTGGCTGCCATTATTGTTGACATATCATGATGTTCAAATGTAGATGCTCACTCAGTGAGGCAGATCTTTGGTGAGTGTTTCATTGCTATCAGCAGCACCTCATCCACTTATTAATTCAGTTGACCTTTTTAGGTTCTTGCATGTGATGATGTTTTTTATGTGTTTTTGTGTTTCATATGAGCTGCTGGAAACAACAATTTCCCCATGGGGATAAATAAAGTATCTATCTATCTATCTATCTATCTATCTATCTATCTATCTATCTATCTATCTATCTATCTATCTATCTATCTATCTATCTATCTATCTATCTATCTATCTATCTATCTATCTAAATAACCATTTGTTACAACCAATGCATGCAGAAGACTCTGAAAGCCTGGTATGCCAAATCTTAATGCAAATGAGCTACAGTAACAGATCTCTTTAATACATCTAATGAACATTTGTTTTCAGTAAAATCACAGGGTTGATCCCAAAACAGTGTAAAAAGAAACTGGAAACATATTGTCCTGATGATGATCTTTGATTTATTTAACAATTCAAGTTGTGGAGGTACATGCAGAGCTATTAGCATAGCTTTCGTTTGGCTTGGTTTTTATTTTGTTTGTTTCTTCAACACAAATAGAAATAGCAAATGCACGTTCAGGAAGGCTTAAGAGAACAAGTTGGGATGAAAAAAAACTGCATCTTGAACTTGACAATATCCAGTACCCTCCAGTCACTTGATCTGAATCTAATGAGTACCTTAAGGATCAGGTGGAATGGAAGATTTGCTATCAATGTAATCAAGTTAACATGGGCCCAAATGTCTGTGAAATGTTTTCAGCTCCTTGTTGAATCTATGGCATAAAGACTTAAGGCAGATCTTTAGGCAAAAGGTCCAATCTAGTGCTAGTTATGTGTACCTAATAAGTGGCCAGTCATTAATCCTGGCCCAGATATATTTCTGTATATCATAGCAAACTTAATGCTATGTTCTCTCTTTTTTTAGATCTACCCAGCTGACATTGGACAAGACGAGGGGCACACCCTGGACTCATCTCCAGCCGATCACATGATAGACATGAAGAGACAAACAGCCATTCACACACACAAACCAACAAAATACCGCTCTCTTAGGAAACAGCTTCACTGTCAGTTTGGTTTTGTTTAAACACACTGTGGGTGACCATAGAAATCCAAAATGGACATTTAATAATGACTTGCTCTTAGCTCTGCCAACTCCATATCCTTTGGGAGGTGTTTGCTCTTTTGCAAAAAAAAATGTTCTTGTAAACTCAAAGAGGGAAAGAATACTTTGTGGGTTTTAAAAGAATGCCTTTATGACAGGCAAAAATTTTGTTTCAAAACTTTATGGCCTCATTTGGACAGAATTCCACCATTGTTCAAGCCAAACATGAGAAAATATTGGCCAATATATTCACCCGGTAATGTCTTACTTATTTTAAACTATGAACTTTGGGTCAGACTTTCTTTATAAATCCCATTATATAATCATCAGTTTGTTTAAACTTGTTAGCTCATTAAATAAACTGCATCTCAAACACGACCCTCAACAACAATGAAGTTGGTACATTGTGTCTATTCTACTTAAATTCAATGATAACTGATAGTTTGCACTTTGACCTCCCATTGAAAATGAATGAAATGTGCCACAGAACAAAATTGTGATTAATTATTGGATTGATTGGGAAAAAAATAATACAGCAATCCACTGATGAAGATCACAGGCATTCAGTGTAAGTTTTTGGCCTTGAAGTTAACAGTGGAGATTTATGCCTGATGGAAATACACACTTTAAGATGAGTTTTATAGCATCAAAATAGGTTATCTATAAATGCTATTCTTTTTTTTTTTTTTTTTTTTTTTTACAACTTTATTTATCATTTTTCATATTAACAACATTGACATCATTAAGTGTATTTCTTACAAAAGTTGTGAACACCCCCCACCCTCCCCATCCAGGTGGCATCCCCATGTATACATAAACACTCACATATCAACACTTAAAACCTATCGACATACGAAACAAAAAAACAAAAAAACAAAAAAAAAAAAAAAAAAAAAAAAAAAAAAACAAAAAAAACAAAAAACAAAAGGGAAGACATTCAGCTCTATCAGTGGTAATCACTGTGGTCAGAATACTATCAATCCGGACCTTCATCATAACATAGATAAGTAAATGAGTAAGGGGAAAATTCCCGAAAGTCAGATGTGGGCATTGGAAAACCTTGGACAATGATTAAAGACAGGGAAAGAAAAAATGAAAATAAGTTAAAAAAGGCTAACTGATAAATGACGTAAAGGGGTCAGGTAAAAGGTAGATTCTTGATGTGAGCTATGAACCGTGACCAGGTTCTGTCATATTTACCCTCCAACCCATGTACAGTGTATCTGATTTTTTCCAGAGCCAATCCCAGCATCACCTCTCTAATCCAATGAATAAAGGAAGGGGAGTTCTTCCCCTTCCAATTCAGCAGTATCAGACGGCGAGCATGTAATGATGCAAAGGCAATTGCATTTTTATGGAGGCGGGACAATTTTAATTCATCACTTACAACACCAAAGATAGCTGTTAAAGGGTCAGGTTGCAGTGTTTTACCAGGTATAGCTGAGAGTGACTGGAAAATTGAAGACCAGAAGCCATACAAAGATGGGCAGGACCAAAACATATGCCCTAGAGAAACAGGAGAATACTGACATCTAGGACAGTTTGGTGCAACGTTAGGATATAATTTAGACAGTCTATCATTAGAATAATGCAGTCTATGGACAATCTTGAATTGAATCAAGCCATGTCTGATACAGAAAGATGAGGTATGTATACGCTGTATGGTGTTTTTCCAAGTATCTTCAGGAATTATTTCTCCAACTTCTCCTTCCCATGCAGCCTTAATTTTGTCCCATGTATAAGGACAGCTATCCAGAATTAATGCATATATTTTTGATATTGCTCTTTTGTTAAATGGATTCACATTAAGGACCAAATACAGAAGGTCTTTAGGGGGTGGATTTGGATACTCCAGGAAAAATTTAGAGGTAAAACTCCGAACCTGTAGATATCTGAAGTAATGTGTTTTTGGTAAGTTATGGTCTTCACATAGAGATTTAAATGATGCAAAACCATCATCAGTAAAGAGATCTCGAAAGTAGACCAAGCCACTTCTATGCCAGACTGCAAATGCCTGATCCATCTGAGATGGTGCAAAAAGATGATTAAACATTATTGGAGAGAAGCTACCTATTCTCACCAGATTGAAGTGCTTTCTGAACTGGCCCCAAATTTTTATCGAATTCTGGACCACCAAATTTGAGTTCAGTTCAGATAACTTAATATTTAGTGGGAGAGGGGCAGCTAGGACTGAAATTGGGGATATCGGAAGTGTAGCTCTCAATTCCATATCCGCCCAAATTGGGCCCTCCTTATCTGCAAACATGGTGATCCAGTATGTTAGTTTGACAATGTTAGCTGCCCAGTAATAGAATATGAAATTGGGTAAACCCCACCCACCATTAGATTTGGTTCTCTCCATGCTTACTTTCCTAATACGTGCAGGTTTTTTTCCCCATATGAACGATGAAATATAGCGATCGAGCTGAGCAAAGTAAGATTTTGGAAGAAAAATGGGGATCATTTGAAATAAATAAAGAAACCTAGGCATTATAGTCATCTTGACTGCATTTATTCGTCCTGCCAGTGAGAGCGGAAGTTTCATCCATCTATCCAGGTCCGTTTTGGTGCGGTCTAAAATAAACCTGTAGTTATATTGAAAAATAGCTTTTATTGAACCTGCAATCTCTATTCCCAGGTAGGTAAATTTGTTATTTTCAATTTTAAAGGGCAAGTTTCTGTAGGTGATTTGTTTTGCCAGGTTATTCAATGGAAATAATAGGGATTTTGATAAATTAACTTTATACCCTGACATGCTGCCAAATTTCTGTAAGCACTTCAGTAGGTAGGGCATGCTCTCCATTGGGTCTGATATTTGCAAAAGCAGATCATCAGCATACAGCAGGATTTTATGATTTATTCCCCCTCTAGATATACACTTAATCCTGTCCTCTGTTCTAATAGCGATTGCTAATGGCTCAATCGCAATATCAAACAGGAAGGGCGACAGACCACAACCCTGCCTTGTGCCCCTGTGGAGCGAAAAATATTCAGAGATAAGGCTGTTTGTTCTGACCGCAGCCACAGGAGTAGAATAAAGGACTTTGATCCACCTAACAAAAATGTGCCCAAATCCAAATTTTTCTAAAGCTGCAAAAAGATAGGTCCATTCGATCCTATCGAATGCCTTTTCAGCGTCAAGGCTTAGAATAACTTCAGGTTTTATTGTTGAATGGGGGGAAAATAGCACATTAAATAATCTTCTTACATTAAAAAATGACTGCCGTCCAGGAATAAAACCTGTTTGGTCTTCACTGATAATGGTGGGCATTATAGGGCCTAATCGTTGGGCAAGAGTTTTAGTTAGGATTTTATAATCGCAGCACAGAAGACTAATTGGCCTGTATGAGCTGCATTGTACAGGATCCTTGTCTTTTTTAAGTAAAACTGAGATTGTGGCCTGGGTTAGGGTTGGTGGTAGTTTCCCATTTACCAGAGATTCCCCATAGACTGATTGAAGGATGGGTATCAATTTTGAAGAAAATTCTTTGTAAAATTCTATGGGGAACCCATCTGGCCCTGGTGCCCTTCCTGATTGAGATGATCTGATGGCACTCAATATTTCCTCAGACGTCAATGGCTGCTCTAGAAGTGACTGCTCATCTGGAGATATCCTTGGAATATTCAGTGAGTCGAGAAATGTGTTAATCTCAGATAGGCTACTATCTACTAATAATCTAATAATTTTTCCTTAAACAGGTCTGGTGAGGGGGAGAGGGCATAGCGCCTGTCAGTATCTGCAATTTTGTCCGCTAATTCTTTAAGTTGTTTGGAACGCTCCTTATCCCTATGTGCCACGTAAGAGATAATTTGACCCCTAATATAGGCTTTCATGGACTCCCACAAAATACTTCTTGATACATCTTGAGTGTCATTAATTTCCAGAAAGAAATCAATCTGATTGCTAAGAAATGTTCGAAAATGTTTACATAGGAGTAATTGGGGGTCTAGTCGCCAAGTTCGTTGGGGAGCTACATTAGCTGGAAAAATCAGATCCATCTGTACTGGGCTATGGTCTGAGAGCACTATACTGTGATACTTACTGTTAGAAATATTGGGGAGTAGCTGATTATCAACAATGAAATAGTCAATCCTAGAATAGCTGTGGTGAACGGGGGAGAAAAAGGAGAATTGTTTTGTAGCTGGATTTTTTGTTCGCCAGGGGTCTGATAAACCATAAGAGCGAAGGAGGGAGTTAATGACCACTGCGGCTGATGAGAGATTATTGTTTGGTCTGATACTTGACCTATCTAGCTGGGCATGAAGGACACAATTAAAATCTCCGCCTAGAATTAGTTTGTAATAATTAAGGTCAGGGAGAGTTGAGAAAAAGTTACGAAAAAACTGTGCATCGTCCCAGTTTGGTCCATATATATTCGCTAATATTAATGGTGTATCAAATAGCTTGCCCATTACGACAATATATCTGCATAAATGCTATTCTTTAGCTTCGCGGTCAGGTCAGACAGAGCTGGACTGGCCTGGATGCTCAACTTTGGGAACAAGACAATTAAAACTAGAGCAAATTTATATTATTCTGACACGTCTTAGAGCACCGGGCTGTAAGTAGCAATAAATGGCTGGCTACAAAACTACGTTACTAAGTTTTCCAAAAATTGCTTGTTGTCACACGTCAAAAACTACCGCTACGTAACTAGAAAGAGATATATTACCTCGTCGCTTTGCATCCTGTAAGTTGTTGAAAAAAGTTGTAAAGCAATGCAGAGTTCTGAGGAAGGTCCGAGCTGCATTTATTAGCATCACAACACACGCTTTGACTTGGGTCACGTCTTTTGGTGCATTCCAGTTGTAGTCAGAAGTAGGAATTTCTGAGTTCCGAGTATGAAACTGCAACTGGACGTCCCCCGAAGTCGGAATTTCCAACTGGGAACTCAATGAAACCTCGCCACCCCCGAGTTGACAATCGAAGATGGATGCCCCCAGTGTGAACAGTTATTTAGCTCCTGTAATACTCCATTTATTAGCACTTCTGACTGGGGTGTGTCACTCTAGATCGGCTGTATACATAGTATTGTTAGACTTATATTTACAAAAATGCTGCCATAGTGATAATCACATTCTTCATATGATATCTGTGAACAACAACGCAGGGCGTGCTAACAACAGCTAACAATAGCCTGGTAGATCGGCGTGTTTTTTTCCGACTTCAACTGGAACGCCGATAAGTCAGAGATGATGTCACTCCCAGTTTCGAGGTTACTGGAACGCAGCATTACAACAGTCGCTGCACGTGCTCATGGGTAGCAGAGTCTTTATGTCGTCGGTAATAGATTCTCCTCGTAGCACCTTTACGAATGACAGAACATTTTGGGATGTTCCTCTCAAATCTGTGCAATATTCCAAGCTGATTTTTTTTACATTCATCAGTTTTCCTAGTACAGGTCCAAAAGGATTTGTGTTCTTTTATTTACTATTTACACAATGTCCCAACTTCATGATGAGTTCGTCACTATCAGGTATTTTGATTTTACAAGCAGGCTCATACAGATACAAACATAATCCAATGTTTCAGCACCAAGAGTTTTGTTGAATAGGTCTGGTGTTGAATTTGCAACAAGCAATTATATGGTGAGTTAACAACAACACAAGAATACATCTTTCACACACCTGCAGGAGTTCTGGCTTCACATAAGCTCCAATTAAAATCAAATTTTTTTTTCAATCATGAGTGTGCATGTATTCCTCTTTTCTCCTTTGGTTTTGTTCCTCTAGTTGACCCCGCTCTTCTTCCATTCATCCTCTTTAAATACTCTGGTCCAGCCCTTTACAGGAATGTCAAACAGCCCTGGCGAGAGAAAGACATAAAAGGGGCTCACACACACATACACACACACACGCAGTTTTAGCCACCCACTCACACTCAGTCAGGAAATTACCTGGTGTCTGGCTTTTGTTTCATTGCATTTCTTTCAGAGTTTGTTTACTGTCCTCCTCCTCCTCTCTTTATGCACCAAAACCATCACTGAACGAAACCAGCCTTACGTTGACATGGCTTACCACTTCCTTTACCACAAATAAGGGATAATAATGGTCAATTCTCAGTCACAAAGTTCTTTGCCAAATTGAAGCGTGGAGTAATTCCTAATTTTACCCCCTGGCAGGAATGTTATGGCCACAGCACTTTTGAGTGTTTGTGTATGTGAGTGCTTTCCCTTGGTCTGATTGGTTTACCTGTGCTGCTGCTGCTGGGGAGGCTTGATGGGTGCAAAGCTGTAGTTAAAACAATCAGCCAGTCAGGACAGCACCAGCAGGCTCATGCCCTTCAAGAAGTTTAGGCAAGTCATTATTCAGGGCGCAGCTTTGTTGATGTCAGCTCATGAATGAGCCTTTGATTGTCTGAGGCCCTGTCCACATAGAGACAATAAAAAAGATCTAATTCAATTCAGTTTTAAAAAAGTTTTCTGTCAACACGATATAATTTCAAGAAATCAGTCTTAAAAAAAAAAAGAAAGAAACACACTGAAAATTCTGTAGTCAAATTCCAAGCTTGTAAGTGGCACTGTAACTCTGCCACCGACCTAATGCCCCAGTCACACATTCCCGTTTCTCATGGCGATTGTGTACGATTGTCATAATCCTGATAAAACGTGCTTTGGTCGTGGTGCATGCGCTACTTGGTCTGGATCAGCCTTGTATAGTCGTGGATGAACGGAGGGGAACGTGAAAGGGTCCCGACAGTTTTGAACTGTTCAAAACTGTTGTGGAGAATCGCCGCTCTCAGTATAGCGGGATGGAAGCCTAATGCAGTCCTAATGCAAACGGTATTAGCGTGACATGTACATAACCCAGTCGGGCCGATCGTGGCTCAATCCTGACAGCTTTATGAGGACAACTGATAAGGATCTGTTTGTGCCCCGACTGTGTCCCATTCAAGACGGCGCAAGCGACGGGGCTCAGTCGGGGCTTACGTGACACGAACTGAGCTCGAGCGGGGCTGACGTCATGTCAGCGGGATGGAAATTCATACAATCCTCATCATATCGCTGTATTAACCTAGCTGGAGCGGGACGAACATCCCCGAAGCGCTGTAGTAGTGCTGTGGAAGCGCTACTGACGGTGTATTTACGGGGTGTGTCCAGGGGTGAGACAGTCATTTCATCCCGTATCATAGCGATCACACCAGCCTCATCAACCGTGTACAGTCGTGCACAATCGCCGTTAGAAACGAGAATGTGTGACTTAGGCATAAATCAGAGAAGAAGACATGGTATATGTGCATAAGGAATGCACAATGGAAAAAAAATGCTAGAGGAAGAAGTACAAATGAGTACTTCAAAAATAGTGACCACTAGCGCTACCACCACATCATCCTCAAGTGGGAGCTGAAGCCAGAAAAAAGTCCCTCAACCTGCTGGTCTAAAGGCTTCTCCCAAATCACATGAACAAACCTGAAGAGCACAAGGCCCACAAAAACTACCAAACACGACTAAATCAGACTCAAGACCTCAACACCCCACAAATCAGGCCACATCAACTTATTAATCAACAAGTAGAAATGTACGTGACATCCTGGGAAATAGCAACCCAATAAACAAAATCATTTTAAATGTTAGTTGACCGTAACAGAGAGAACAGACTGGCAGACTGCCTGAGTACTGTAAAAGATCCTTCACTGGGGTACACAATCAGTGAGTACAGACTAGCTTCAGCCGTGGGTTGTTAAAAAAAAAGGGCTGGCTCCCAGAGAAGGACAGACTCTGCCCTCACTGTGGCACCCATCTGTCATGATACAGAAAAGGTATACTGAGGGCACTTTCACATTAGGCCCACTTGTTTCGAACCGTGCTGCGGTGCGGTTCGCCCCCCTCCTCCTCCCCCGCTGGCTTGCATTCACACTTGCAAACAGCAGGGGGCGATATGCACGTAACTGGTTACCAAACCTGCTACGGAGGAGAATGAAGAAAAGGCTACCATGGTAACCATTTCCTACACCAAACAACCAATGTTTATGTTTCGCTCTCTTCTACATTTTCCTTCAAATGTGTTTTTTATCGCGTTTGAGACGGCATCAGCGACCCTCTGGACCCTCATAAATCATTGTAATCCTCAACCAGAATAAATCGACAAATTGAGTAAGCAAAAGATTCAACTGTGGGATTAATGCATCAAAAGTAGATCGGTTCAGACCACTTTATTTCACATCAGTGAAAACCAGTGGCGGCTGCTGGTCAGTCAGGGAGGGGAAGCTCATTTTTTTTTCTGGCCTACATCATAAATTTATTTATGTAAATGATCTGTGACCCTGTTGTACCAACTAGGTGTCTTTTCCAGGGATTTTATTCCCCAAAACCCACATTTGACCAGAAAACACATTTTATTTGTGACAGCACTGCCAGTGAGCCAGCTCACCTTGTCATACCAGGAATGTTGAAAAGGCCTGTCTCTTTTCCCCACCTTTTGCACTAAATCAATCTTAGGAGTTGATCTGCCCTGCTGTTTAACTCTAATTTTCTCTTCGTAAGGAAGACTATCAAATGGCCTCGCCAAAATCTGGTTGACAACATTCATACTATCTGTCATGATGTGCAGCTTGATAGCAGCTGGAGCAGCTACGTGAGACTACTGTTTGACGGGCTGTGAGTGTGAGTGAGAGGGAGAGAAGCTCCCCAGCTACAGCTGCTAGTTTGTGAAAAGAAAAAGTGGCAGGAGAGATTCTTCAAACACAACGCTAGTCGTTTTTAAGAAAGATAAAGTCGCTGGTGATCAATAAAGCCTCCGGATCGGTCCTGAACAACTGAATGTAAAACTTTAAATAAATAAGTTACAGGGATGTCTGAAATTGACATGAACTTCTTAAAAAGGAATAAGATATGTGACCTTTCAAAGCTGTTTTTCTTTAAGTTTCTTCATAAACCTTTTTTTAAACCATTTTCAATGTCTTGTTTATCTGATAATAACAACATGCATCAACTAGAGAAGCAGTAATTACACTATAATGCCTAAAGGATATTTTCTAAAACAAAGAAACAGCTTGAAACAACATTTCTTTGCTTCTTCGTGGGTTTGGAAGAAATCCATTTTAGCAAAGATTATTTTGTACAACTACTCAAATTGTGCCAAAAATCTGTTTTTAAGCTTTGATTTTGGTGCGATGATGAGTCCAATTAAAGTAATCAAAGTTTTCAACACAAAAGCATTCATATACAATGAAAACCAGACTGGCTTCATCCCCTTATCTTCTCACTGTTACCAGCTGTGTTTGAAAGTCTCTGACAGTCAAAACGCTTCAGTGTGTGTGTGTGTGTGTGTGTGTGTTGTCTGGATGACGGGAACAGGACATTTCTGAGACGTCTCTGAAGAATGCTTTCAGGACCTGTTTACAGCCTATCGGGTCTTCAGGGACCACAGTGGCTTAAGGGGGTCTTAAAGAGGCCAACTTTAACCTTGTTTGTTTGATGACTTCCAGACTATCGCGTGCTGCCTTTCTTTCATGCAGCGCACTCCTGTCAGGATCCATCATCCAGTTTATTCCTCTTTGAAACAAACATTTTATGCCAGGGATTATGGATTTAGCATTTGACTGATTTATACCTCAGAGAAAACTACTGGAAAAACTTTTACTATCAGAGATTTTTCTTTTGAAAGGGATGGGGAGAGAAAAACACAGCATTCATGCCAGTTTAAGATGATTTCTTGAGCTATCTAAACCCAAATATTGACAAAGTCTGGACATAACTGCTGATGTAGCACATATATGCAGTCAAGAACACAACAGATAATTGATGGTCCTTAAAAAAGAAAAGCTAATAAATTATTGAAACAATAAACCATATGTAAGAAATCAAATCCATCCATTTATCCACACAAAAGGGAAACGAGGAGGCAGATATAAAATACAACAGTTAAAAGAAAAACATACCCTCCCTTTAGTCTGAGTGTGAGTGTTTGGGATTTTATTTCAATCTCTTATATGTTAAAGCAACTTTAAAATATCAAGACTATTCTGTGCAGCTGAGAAGCAGAATGCACCATACCAGTAACATATGGTTTGAATTGTGAGGTGCATAGCATCAATTGTTAAACAATCATAAAACTTAAAGTGCTCTGAGACTACAAACCTCTGTCATAACATTTACAACACTGTCAAGAGACTTACTGTTAAAATATAAAAACTGCCCTCTCTCACTGTTAATAAATCCTTGAAATAATTCTGGATCAAAGTTTACCACCAAAATGTAAGCACTTCTTCCTTATGCTAAGATCAACATTTAAAAAAAAATCATCAAAATCTGTTGCAAACTTATTGAGCTGTTAGTAAAAATGTAGAAAACTGCCTTGTCTTTCAGTGTTAAGAAATCAATTAACATTGATTACAAAAGAAAAAGTATTTGATTTTTTGATATTTGGGTTGTTGAGGCTGTTTTTTTAGTAATAGAAACGGGCCTTGACGTGAAGTGAATATGTTTATTTTTTTATTTATATGTTTTTTATTTATTTTGTTTTATTTTATTTTATTTTATTTTTATTGTATGTATACTCTATTTGTTTCTCTTAATTAATTTTACAGGGTAATGAAAACTTGATGTACATTTGCATTATAGGCAGCAATATTCATGTATGCAACATGTTTTGTTTTTGTTTTGCACCTCTGATCTTGTCTCAGAGAATGTTTTATGTTTAACTGGAAAAACAAAATCTAAATGAAAAGTTTTTTAAAAAGTATGAGAATAAATTCAGAATGTTGCAGGAATAATCTCATAAAGTTACAAAGATAAAGTCGAAAAGTTATGAGAAATACCTCATAAAGTTACAAGAGTAAAGTTAATAAATGTATTTAAATTAAGCTAGAAAACAAAGTTTATTCTGAAAGGTTGTACCAGGAGAACAGCCACCCGCCGAGGCAAGAGAGGATGAAATGAGATTATCTTCTTGATTAAGGTAAGCTTATTGATCTAAAGTTTTGACAAATACTGTAGCTTTCTGAATGACTTTATTCTCGTAACTTTTCAACTTTATTCTTGTAACTTTCCTTTTTTTTTTTAAATAGCCCCAATCTTTCTGTGTATCTGTTATCGGGGTGAGCAGATGGAACAGTTTAAGTGAGGAAATGAGGAAATATCCAAGTAAAACAAGTTTAAAAAAATGTACAAAATGATGATTTTTGCAAGATACCACAATGAAGAGAATTAAGTAGTCTGATAATATTATATGGTTATTGTTAAAAAATAGTGATGGTATGAGAATTCTCTATATGTGTGAAATTATAATTACTATTGTGGATGAAAGTTTTCTGTTGCAGTGTCCAGGCATGAAATAAGGGTGCATGGACATAGTTGTCTATGAGTATATGCACAGTAAATAATTGTTTGGTAAAGGGGTGGGAATTAATAAGTTTTTACTTCATCCCACTCCATTACGTATATATGATTAGATAATGTCTGTTTGTTTTGTTTTATATTTTTTCTGTCTTTGACAGTGATTTTACTTTAACCTCATGTTCCAAATAAATGTCAATCAATCAATCAATCCTCCATTGTACTTGTGCCATTACCAACATTCCCGAAAAATTTCCCCCAAATCCCTTCCTCAATTTCCAGGTTATCCTATTTGCAATCAAACAACTAAAGAAACGTCCTTGGTAGAGGAAACAAGAATAAAGTAAAATATTTCAGCATCAAAATACAGTAGGTTATCTATTACTTAGCCTTCCGGTCGGGTCGGCTGGGCTGGACTGGCCTAGATACTCAACTTTGGGAACAAGACAATTAAAATGAGAGCAAATTTATATAATATTCTGACACGTCTTAGAGCACCGGGCTGTAAGTAGCGATATATAGCCGGCTATAAAACTACAAAATTAAGTTTTCCAAAAATTGCTTGTTGGCACACATCAAAAACTACTGCTACGTAACTAGAAAGAGATACATTACCTCGTTGCTTTGCATCCTGTAAGTTGATGAAAAAAGAAGTTGTAAAGCAATGCAGAGTTCTGAGGAAGGTCCGAGCTGCATTTATTAGCATCACAACAAACGCACACTTTGGCTTGGGTCACGTCTTTTCGACAGTCGCCGCACATGCTCATAGGTAGCAGAGTCTTTATGTTGCCGGAAATAGATTCTCCTCATAGCACCTTTAAGCAATATAGTCCGTCCATCAGTCCATTTTTCATCTATCCACTAACATGTCTACACCAAAGGGGCACAGCAGAGGCAGATAAAAAGATATAGTCACTGAACTCCTGTGAATTGGCTCTCCTCTGTAACTGAACAGCTGATACCATCCTGGCCTTGTCCAACATTTTCTGCTCTCTTTGGTAACACTACTATCCAGAACAACAAAACATCAGCTGAGTTTGGCTTTGGCTGTGAATCCCCTCCTGCAACACGTAACATCATAACACCACAGCACAGGAGCTCTCAAATTAAGGTCGCCTCTGGTTAAGTCAAATTTATCTGTGAAGTACCGAACAGTAACTCAATTAAGGTTAACTGGAAAAGTGCGTCAGGACATGGAAAAACAATCATTCCACACAGCCTTTGGGAATCAGGACAATTTCAGTAGCTGTCCTTAAACTATAAGCCCGCTATCAGCCCTTTGCGCAGACTCCTACAGAGACATAATCGTGTAATTGAATCTCCTCTCCCTTTTCCTTGAAGACCTAACTCGATTACAGGTGCACTAACGCTTGCCATTTGAGGGGGTGTTTTTTTTCTGTTTTTAGCTACTAAGATTTAGCTTCTGCTCATGTCAGTGACATCATGTCTGGTCTGGATATGATTTAGATCTTTGCTTGGAAAAATATAAAAACACAGATGGTCATGCTTTCACTTCTGCTTTAAAGGGGTTCAGATCAGAGAATGAACTGAAAAAGTACCATGAATTTAACTAACTGAATCATCAGGTCTTATCCGACCGTGTCATTTCCAGTTCTTCTTCTTTGAGTTTCATCTCTGCCTCACTTCTTTAAACAGGCAGCGAGTTACAGAGGCACCTGGCTTATGTCCTCAAGTGGGAATCAGGGTGAGGAGGACTTCAGGGTCTGCTCTCCCTACGCTCCTCCTTTTCCCCTTTTTGCCGTCCTCCCTCGGCTCTGTGATTGCTTCAGCACATGTCAGAGGGAGTGTGTTTTTCTCTGCCTCCCTGGTGCTGTTACCAGTCATCCACCCATCATCCCACATGAGAAGAAAAAGCCTCGGACATTGGCGTAATTTGACAACCAGCGGCAGCAGCACGACAAACCCAAGGTCACAGAAGTGATGTTTTTGTGGATTTGGTTGGCTCGAAATTTACACAGCATGAACGATTTGATCTCCCCTTGTGACTGCCAAGCTGTGACTCAGGTTTGGTTTTGTTGTGCCCAAAAATCACAGACATGGCCTCATAGATCTCCGCAGATCTCCAGTAACTAAACTATTTGAGAAAAGATGAACAAAAAGGCAAAAATAAACTGTAGGGAAGAAGGATGAGTGGAAAGCAAGGATAAGAAGCCAACTGGGTCGAAGAACTAGATTTGTCCCGTCATCATAAGCACAAAATGGCCTAGGCAGCCGGTGTCTGCTGCTCTGTCTTTCTCATTTGGGTCTTTTATTGCTGTGGGAACTTCTGAAGCAGCAGACAGGAGGGAGCTTTCTGGTGCTTGTGCAGCATCAAGTCAAGAACAAATCATTACCCTTTCTGTGGACAAAGAACTGGTCTCCCCAAGGACACAACCTCCAGGGTCTTGTTTGTGGAGGTTTTCGTACGCCACTTGGCCTTCAACTGAGTGGAAACTGTTGCTTTTTCATCACAGAGTCACTCAGGTCTAGTTCCTGGAGAGTGTTGCTTTTAGTGACTTTCAAACCGTGATGGATGATGTATTGATGGGGCTGACCTTTCAGTGATCCTGGACGAACAAAATGTGACCTCAGTACATAAGGTGAGGGTAAACTCGCAAATTAAAGCCTCAGTCATCTTTGTGTTTTCACTCTTTTTTATGTTCTGCTCTCGTCTGGTTCTCAAACCAATGCTGACTTAAGTTCCTGTGCATAGTTGGCACTATCAAAATTTTTGGCCAAGGACAGATTTCACCTGTATTGCACCAGAAATAAAACAAACAGAAACATGAGTTTGTTAATCATCCATAAATAACAAGCACGCAAAAATCAAACCCAATACACCAGATGAACCATTCGATATATTTCACTTGTCCATCTGGGAAAAGAGCCATAGGAAATGTTCTATCAATGGTATACCTGTCAGGTGATTGATAATTGTTCTGCCAGTCAGTTTTATGGTAGGCAGGTGCTTTTGCATAACCTGACATGCCAGATGGACAGTCCCATACTGAAAATATTTCACTAATCCATCTGGGGAGGAGCCCTGTGAGAATGTTTTCAGGGGCAGAACCTTCAAAAACAACAACAGCTTGTGAGTGGACGATCGTTTGGCTCAACACAGTCTTTGCAGACCAATCCATATCAAGCAGCACTACTATGACGTAGCATATATGGTGGCTAAATATAGCGGCTAATGGTTAGCCATTAGCTGCTACAGCTAATGGCTGACAAGGGCAAACAACAGTAAATGGCCATTAGCCGTAGCGGCTAACTGTTGTTAGTGGCTAACTGTTGTTAGCTGCTACGGCTAATAGCCAACTGTTGTTTGCACTTGTTAGCCGTTAGCCATAGCAGCTAACGGCCGCTAAACTACAGCTAAACTACCTTGAGACTATCGTTTCACATTAAATTATACCAGACAGATGTAACATTTAGTGTTTATATGTGACATGAACCGTATCAAAGACAATCCCTATGAAGTAAACTTATGAGGAGAGCATATTTTGGCAAGTATAACTGAGTAATCGTGATAGCTAACCGACATTAGCCTCCATTATTACTTCCAGTTGAGTCACTTCCAGTTGTTGTCATGCCAGCAGCTCCCGCTGCTCCCACCTCTCTTCCCTGATTGGGCTGTTGGGCATTTAGCCGAGTGAAACCGTTGGACAGTGGAGGCTGGCAAGACAGAGATGCATGAATGATTTCAGAATCAGGCAGGTGTCTGCTCTGCAAGGCTAGCTTTTGCGGTGGCAGAAAGGACAAAACATGAACCTCTTCTTAAAGGTGAAGTGTGTAGAAATTGGCATTTTAGTGACATCCAGAGTTCAGATTTGGAATGAGTCAGTCTGTTTCTAAAACATCACGTCAGTAACCAACGAGAGCTGGTGAAAACCAAAAAGGATCGTGAACAGGGCATCATTTACAACAGATATGAGATGAGGGGTTTCCCATTAATATTTTGGAGTGTGACCATGGCTAAAGGTATTGGTGAGTTCCTAATTGTTAGCATTAGAACTTAGACTTGATGTAAAAAAAATAAATAAATAAAAATGATGTATCAGTGCATCTGTTGTTTTGCTAAAAATGTATTTTGTAATTTTCCACCACTTTACCACAAACATGGATGATGCAGAAGAGTTCATTTAAATAGCCAAAAGGAATGAGGAAATGCTCAGTAATGCTTTCCCAGCCACAAGTAACAACGTCATCTAATATTTATGTATTAACTTGCAACAAAATCACTTTAGATTTAAATCTTAACCTTAATTGATCTTCAGGTTGCTGATTTGATTCTGATTAAATGTTACTGATCTAACTTAGAGTCATCCCAGTTAGGGGTTGTTTAGATTTAGTAAGTTACATCTATTCTTCAGACCTCCGAGTCTCTTTAAGAATGATTAGGTCAGGGCTAGTAGGTCAGGGATGAGGCTCTCTTCTGCGTCCTTCCTTCTGTATTTCACGACCATAATAGGCTGTGACCTGTTTGTGCATCTGCCCGAGCTGCCTGCTCTTTCACTAGAAAGGCCTGTGTCAATATTAGTTAAGCCGTAACTCACTGATATCTTGAATGGTTGGATAATGCTTCAGTGACAGCAGCCTTTGGTCAAATAAGGTTTGTGCAAACAGATACACTTCCGAACAATCCCTCACTATCACACATGAACTTACATGCATGTACAAACAGCAAAAGCACAGCAAAGACTGAGAAGCAGCAGCCAGAGTTGACAGCTTTTATTGATTCATCTTTCTATACATTAACTAAACTGATCTAAGATTTATTTTCAGACTTTCTTGTCTTTATCAAACAGGATAGGACAGTGGATTGTTTTGGAAAGTGGGGACAAAAGCGTTGAATAACATGGACAAATGAGATTTTAAATTAGACAACCTACACACATTAGACAGGGATATAAACTTTGGTCCATAAGCACCAAGTTTTCATATTGGGAAAACCCACTGACAGTAAAGAGGTTCTGTATTTTGGTTTAATGTTTATATACATCACTGATGGGTCTGGATATTGTCTTCCTTTTATGAGTACTGATGTCTGTCAGTGTTGAGTCGTAGTTGTTGCAATATATTGCTGTAATGTAACTATGGTTAACGAATTAATTGATTGGCCACTTATTACTGTTAGTTTTGTTTTTTAAAAATAATTCATGAGAAAGCACCATAAATGCAGAATATGCTGTGCTATCAGTAACAATGGTCAATGGAGAGCAGCATCTTCTTAGTGGCCATTCATATTGTGTCCAGGTGTTACCACAATGAGTACAATCGTTGCTATGTTTCTCTATTAACACTGTTGGCTTTGCCATGTTGGTTTCCCATGTTGGCTTGCACTTTTGGTATGGTTATTATGGTATCTGAGCTCTAACTTCTCTCAATCAGCATAGCCGAGAAAAGAGCAAAGAGCTTGTGATAGTCATGCTTCTACTGCCACTTATTTCTGTCAGTGAGGAGACTTCAAACAGATCAGAAGTCCACACAGTGTTTTTTCCTGGTAGTGACCTCTGGAGCTAAAAATGCAAAAGTGCTAAATCCTGTGGTAACAAGAATGTCGACTTGAGGCTGTCTACAGAAACCTGACATCCAGTGATTCCAAGTGGTAGACTGATATTTATAGTCTAAATACAAATCTTTATAGCCTTGTTCAGTCCAAATATATAATACATCTATGAAATCTCACTCTGTGTGTATATGCGTGTGTATGTGTGT
Source organism: Scarus forsteni (assembly GCA_036419115.1). Taxonomy (NCBI): domain Eukaryota; kingdom Metazoa; phylum Chordata; class Actinopteri; order Labriformes; family Labridae; genus Scarus; species Scarus forsteni. The sequence continues at coordinate 10,793,227 of JAZDUH010000130.1, read as the reverse complement.
GTCGGGGATTGGGGGGTGGGTGGGGGGTGGGGGTAGTCACTTGGTAGTAGTCACTTGGTAGGTGACAAGACAAGAAAAGAAAGACATATACATCACATAATGTAAAGATGAACGCCTCACATTAGTAAAGGACATAGCAGCACATGGGTCTATGAAGTTCATACAGCCAGGTCTAAAGTGACAGTTTCTAAAGTGCTTATTTAATTAAATAAAGTGCATTTGTTGATGTATTTACAGTAAATAGATAATATCAAGCCTAAGCCTAAGCCTAGGCCACTGGGGCTTTCGTAATGAGTATATAGAAACCAGGCACTCAATTCAACAACAGCAACAACGTAGTCAGAAAATAAAGAAATGACATCAACAAGTGTAGACAGTATTGCCTTACAAATTCTAAATCTCCCATAAAATCCCATAAAATGAATTAAATTGAACAGAATATTAAAGTCACCCATATAACACTTGGGTACTCATGTAATTTATGGGAACTTTGGCCTCACAGAGCTTGTTGAACATAAGACTCTTAAGATGTTTGTGACCTAAGGAAAGTTTTATCAGTTTTGTTGGTCATGTTTTCCTGCTGTGTGAGTCTGTGTGTAACTCCAGTGCAGACTAATGACTCAGGGTTGGCTCAGTACCTGAGGATTGGGTTACATGAGCTGTCTGTCAGCATACACAAAATGAGCCCCCTCAGGACAGAATAGACAAAGTGTTGTTCACGCTGCACAGATGTCAAGTACTATTAAGAAGTAATCCTTCACATTTGTTTTAGGGAGGTTTGGGTGCTGTTTGACACCTGATACCTTCAGAAAATCACAGGAATGTATTGTGAAGTGTAGTGACTGGTGTGGTCCTGCAGACTTAACAGACAGGATGTGAATGTGTTGTTTCCTACACGCACTTACATTCGTGCACGGAGGCTCATACAGGTGAGAGTAACACCCTGGAAAGTCAAAAGGCCAAGATGCACAAAGAGAAACAGGCTGTCTGTCTGTCCTCATGGGAAGTTAAAAGTTCATCTGACGTTCACTTCTTTCTTTGGAGTTTGTTTTTCACTAACAATAAAAACTGCAGAATCACAATGCCTTAAAGCTGAGATATTCAACACAAGGCCTCCGAGCATATATGTGGCTCTTTTGTGACTATAGGGTAGCTTTCTGTAGACCTGCTTGACAAATGTGTCTGCATACTTTAAGAGACACAGGCGTAGGGTAGGTGCGCCTGCGTCTGCGCCTGGTCTATGAAATTAGAGCCCAAAGACTCTGCTACCCATGAGCATGTGTCATGTGGCAACTGTCGTAAAGACGTGACCCAAGCTTAAGTATACAACTTCTTTTTTCAACAACTTACAGGATGCAAAGCGACGAGGTAATGTATTTCTTTCTAGTTATGTAGCGGTAGTTTTTGATGTGTGACAACAAGCAATTTTTGGAAAACTTAGTATCGTAGTATATCACTACTTACAGCCCGGTGCTCTCAGACATGTCTGAATAATATAAATTTGCTCTAGTTTTAATTGTCTTGTTCCCGAAGTTGAGTATCCAGGCCAGTCCAGCCCTGTCCGACCCGACAGGAAGGCTAAGGAATAGCATTTATAGATAATCTATTTTGATACCATAAAACTCATCTTAAAGTGTGTATTTCGATCAGGCATATATCTAAAAGTGAGACTGTTTTGTAATTACTTAGAAACCCTTCATAGCATCTTTAATATCATAATTGTTAAATTGTCCTGAGATGGCATTCAGCTAAAAATCAGCCACTAGCAAACTTCCCGTTTCCAAAATAAAAGCATCTTTTGTTATCTCCTTTTAGTTCTTTAACACTTTTGTAAATTGGGATCTTTTTTTGGAGCCAACCGGAAGTTTCTTCAGTAGCACAATGACGTGCATAACGATGTCCGAAATGCCGAAATGAAATTTGTATCCGAGCGTTTTATGGCTCGAAGGACCACATTTTGGTATTCTAGTTGGTGTCTTTCTCGCCTAAAATGCTCTCTGAACTTTCAAATGTGGTGAATCAACAGAGATAGCCTGGCGTACTTCCGATTTTTGTCATTAGAGGTTTGAATCATAATGCATCATGGGAAACTTAGTAGTACACTACAGTGTGAACGATTGGCATTCTAATCATACTTATCGTATGTGGTATACAAACACATGAGTATGTAGTATGTAGCACGTTAACATGCCATTTCGGACACAGCCTAAGTCAGTAATTTTCCAAATCACCAACGCTGATGTTATAAACAAGGTAATTTAATGACCTTGCGGTGTCAAGCTATGTTTGCTAGTAAAGAACATGACACAAAGCTAGTTTATTGTCCACATTTTTCCTTTTCAGAGGAAATTTCAGCAATTTCAAAAGTGTTATCACAATAAAAATTTTCCTAGATGAGCGCATACAATATGTACCATGTTGGACAGTTCACTTCACAACTTAACTACACAGTAACATAATTGCTACCCAATCAGTGATGTCATTAAAATGGCCTCAAAATATTAACTCTTTAAAGAGGACATATCATGCTTGTTTCTCCTTTCACTATGCCAGACTAGGATGCCTGTAAAGCATTTCTGCCCTCAGTACAAGTCATTTAGTTCATTCATTGCCCCACAATAGCGTTCTCAAAATCCTCATTTTAAGCCATTATGAAGCCCTCGTTGAAACACTCGGATCTGAGGATGACCTAAAGTTACCTCGCAACGTCACAGCCCTTTGTGGTCTGATTGGTCAATTGAACCAGCCTGTCCCTCTTCTTCTACTGTATTTTCCGGCAGGCTCAATGCAGCGACCGCGTATTGAGTCCCCCTACAGGCCAGAGCTGGTAATGAGTTAATGTGAGCTAGGGACCTATATACCCATGCTGGTGGATGTGTTCCTCGGTGACGGTTTTGTGGCTAACGGCCATCACAGAGGAGGAAGTGTTTTATCAGATTACTCCAATAAAAAGAAAGGTACCTCATGTCGTCACATTTGAAATCTCGCGGACATCTCGCAATGACCTATTTTCAGAGGCATCAAATCGCATTCTAGGATATCAGAAAAAATACAATATCTCATTTTTTGAAAATTAAGGGGGTGTAAGGTCTTGTTTTCAAATTTATTATATTATATGTAAGTATTAAATCATGCATCAGCATGATATGTCTCCTTTAATGCACAGTGTCATTAGAGTGCCTAGAGTGAACAGACATTAGTTTATATTTTGGGTCATTTAGGCTAACCATGTCCCAACTATCAGGTGGTGAACACCAAACTACATTCTCAAGTTTCATAAAAATATGATCTTTGTGTTTTTTAGTCCATTTTGAGATAAAACATCATAAATCCAAAATGTCCAACAAAGACAGATATGCACCACACCCTCTAGGATTAAGTGTACAATCCTTCTTTCTCAAAGAATTTGCGAGGAAAAAAATACACTCTAAATCAATGAGATGGAAGGAACAGTTTCATGCAGATTTTAAAAGTATTTCCCTTGTTTATTTTCATCTGTGACCAAAAATTAATCTGTCCACTCCAGAGAACATTATGCAGTATAAAGTAGATTCTGTGTATTATGCCTGTATTCAGATTTCACCTAATTTCATGTTTTGTTTTTTTTTTATTGAAAGTCACATGTTAATAGTTTAATTAAACTGCAATATTAAATATACCTGATATGTTGCATTTTATTTTGTATACTTTTAGTAAATGTTGCAACAAATATGTGTTTGCAGATCTATATTAAGTTCCATTGAATTAGTATTTATGTATTAACTCAGTCAAAACATAACAAATTGAAAACTGCACATTATTTTTTAGCGTATTTAAAAGCAGAAAAAAAAAAAAAAAGATTCCCATGTGATTTGATAAAGTCATGTATGAAAGGGTTAAAGACTTGGCTGATGGTGTTTGTTTAAATCAGCGCACCTTCAGTCACTAAATACAGAGGGTCAGAACAACTTACACACCACTTCTCATTCTCATCTACAACACTGCCTCTACTAAGTGTGACCCTTCTAAATCATCCTTGCACAACACTGGGGACATGTTTGACCTCATGACCTCCCTGGTACACCATTTACCAGCCCGAGCCAGGCACAGAATGAGGCTGAACATAAGGAAGCACTCCAAACATCTGGAAAACTTTAACCTCGGTAAATGAATGGGCACAACTACTTTGTGTAGTCATTTTGTCGTCATGCCACACGTCCAAAACGTGATACCTCTGACTACAGACAGAGAACATATTTTTAACGCTGATGTCACCGTCATAAAACAGTGTCTCCAACCTGTAACCGTAACAATACATCAAAGACACATTCCTCCAACTAACTTTACTGTTTGTGCTCCTGTGCTCTCTTATTGGTTTCAGTGCGACATGCCAGACATTCAGTTCTCTACATGTAATTATTAGATAACAGTTTCACAGTGTGATTTTGGCACAACGCTTCTCCTCAGGTGTGAAAACTAACTGATGGTTGACATGTTTTCCCTTCAGCCTTGACAAGAAAAATGTTTTTCAGTTTAGCTAATGGCAGAGATGCCTTTGTGTCGTCAACAAGACCAGATTTTACGAGAGGGGGTCTTTGTTTGCTATTATTGAGGCATTTATGTCAAAGGCCAACAGCAAAAAAAAAATCTGTTTTGTTTGAAATGTAAGATAAAAAATCATTTTGTTTATGATCTTGATGGTTTTGTGATTCGTGGAAAGAGTGACGCCTGTAGACCAAAGCAATCTGAATTATTTCTGTCACTTTAATTCTTCTTTTGAGATAGTTGAAAAGTGTGTGATGCTCTCCAACTGTGGCATATTTTAGTTTGTAATGCTTCCAAAACAACTGTTTATTCATTCATTTTTATCTGGATTATTTTCTGTTTCTAAGTTCAAAGGGAATGAAGATTAAAAGGAGCTGTGGAAAAGTTAAACCTATTAATCATTAACCTTTTAATGCCTTTTGTATCATATTTAATACATACTTTTGTGATACCTCTATCTAAAAGATATGACAAACAAATTACTCTCGAACATCTGAATACAGTCAGATAAATGCTACAAAAATTTCCTCAATTGGGTTATCAGTTGCCAACAATTAAAAATGTTAAATTTTAAGGAATTTTTATTTTTATTTTTTTATGATTTCAGTAGAGAGTGAAATGAACATTTCAGCTGCAAAAATGTTGATTTTCTGGCCATTATTTGTGTTTTCCATCATTTATGTGTTAAAGGTGCTACAGTGTTTAACTTGATTTAACTTGATCAACTAATTTCCATTTTTTTAGAAGACATAATAGAACTATGTTGTCCCCCAAAAGAACAAACTTTTAACGACCAATCATACCACATTTTATAACAAATACCACATTTACCCTTACACAAAGTACTTTTTTCATACACATGGCGTGTTTGTGGCACATATCAAGTTTGCCTGTCAAAATATCTATTTTTCCAACTCTTAATATGAACTGTTGCTTGCTCATGAAATAATATCAACAAAAAATAACATAAACGAATGTAATATAATTGAATCAGAGTTTTCCTAAAAGTACAAAGTTTTCCAAAGAAAGGCACTTAGTGTTATTAACAAATATTAGGTTTCTGAAACAGTTTGCTAACCAGTAAATACAAAGTGTTCAGAGCAAATAGAATAAAGTTTTTTCAACTCATATTAGCTACGAGTTTTTTTTAAACAAATACAGTCACGTTTTTTTCTACAAGATATCAAGTATTCCTTACAATTGGATTTAATTTTTACTAGAAAATGAAGTCAAGCTTTTCTAGCAAAAAACATCTTTAGACAAACAGTGCTCATAATAAAACCAAGATTTTCCTTCAAATGATAGGTTGTCCTTCTGAATAATGCCTAGTTTTTAACAAATGACACATTTTTCTGAAAAAATCATTTTTTAAAAAAATACATTGAACAATGTTTTCCTGACAAATAATTATTTTTTTCCCTGCAAACAAAACCGTGTTTTCCTAACATAGCACCTCATGTACTCCTGTGATAGACAACACATGAGGGAGGTTAAAGTTTAAAAGTAATGAATGCTACTAACTCACTCAATTTTCAAAACTGAGGCATTTAGATATATCTGAGATATGCTGTCAGATATAAACATATTATTGTGTTTGTATATTATCACAAAGCCATGCCTCCTCTTGAAAATCCAACATCCTGCTCGAGATGTTGAATAATGCTGACATTTAGTGGACATAAATGGACATTGCAGTTATGTGGCTCCGTTGCAGTGATGCAAGGGTGTGGAGTTTTTTAGTCAATTAAGTTGTTTCAAACACTTGTTTTTGCCTTGGAGCGATGAATTTTCTCATTTAGATATTGTCCTCTTGCTCTGTTGAATTAAAGAGGTATGAAGTGAAAAGTTAAAGAGGTTCTTAGGACTATAAATAAACCTGTACTCATATGAATTAACAATATCACATCATTCATGCAGTGTACAATATCTTTCAGGACTCCAGAGTGCAACCATTTTGGGCGCACATGCAACCAAAATCTGTAAGTCTGCACCTAACATTTTTTCTTGGGCGCACTGGTGCACCAAGGAAAAATAGGCGCACTCCTACACATTAAAGTTGACAAAGGTAACTGAGGTAACAGAGCGGTAACTCTGAAGAAGCAACAAAGCTCTACCAAAAATTTCTTACTGGCTGTCAAAAAAAAGTCGTGAAATTATTTTTTCTCATATATATATATATTTTTTACAAATTAGTTTGAGAAATTTTTTTATCATTTATCTTAGTATCAGTTTTGTAAATATTGACTATGTGAAGTCTTATTCTAGGTTCAAAATCATTGGAGAATAAGACCATCCAGTTAAATGTTATGTTGCTGATTGTTAAAATCTGCATAATTATGTCATTTTTCAGTTCAGTATAGCACCTTAAACATTGAGTTTGAAATGTTAAATTTCAGACTTTTATTTGGACATGTTTTATTTTGCTCAATGTTTTAGTTTGAAATTGTCAATTTCATTCAGTGAAGCACTTTAAACGCTCTGTTTTTCTTTTAATATATAATTTTGTTTAAAAAATCATTTATATTATATAAAAGTTATGGAGTGTGATAAAATGGTGACCTTATTCGTTAAAGGTGATACTATGGAAGATTTGGGTGCGCCTAATTTTTGTGCTGGTGCACCTTAAAAATAATTTGAGGTGCACCATTGCAACCAAAGCAAAAAGTTAGTCTGGAGCCCTGCCTTTAATTAAGTTTTCTTTAGATAAATAAACTTCTAATAACAGAGATAAACTACAAAAACTGACCTTAATCTTTAGATGGGGGTCGTTAAAATATTAAAACATGTTTTATTTTTATTTTTTATTATAAAGATATATTTTTGGATTACATATTCTTTTATCTTTTGTTACTTTTATATACATTAGTGCCTTTGTTATATTTACTGACTGTGATGAAGTGTACAGTAACATAAATTAATGGGCTGTCAAGGTGTATGACAACAACAACAATTAATGCCGCTGGGCTGTTGACATAAACCAGAAGAAAAAGGACCCAAAAGTACAACAGACACAGTCCAATCGTTCAACAGTTTAATCAGGTTAAGTGTTTGGTACACAAAAATCAGTCCAGAATATAATCAGACAGAGGCATCAGCAGGCAAAAGGGAGGTCAAAAACATTCAGCAGTATCAGAAAACTTGGAAAGACACTTGAGGGATGCTGGAAAGGAAAGACTCGGGGTACAAAAACAATCTGGCAGGGAACATGAGGGGTTAGTGGGGTTTTAAATACACACAAGGTGATCAGACACAGGTGTCGAAAGGAACACAGGTGAAGATAATCAGGGAGACACTGGGAGGGGAGGAACAGGAACAGGACCTGAAACAGGAGAGACAGGAGTGAGTGATTTCAAAATAAAACAGGAAATGACAAGACAACAACTGTTGCAACAACTGTACTTTACACAAAACAGTTGATTTGATTGGTCTGTGGTTGTTATGATATAATGTAAGTAGCCGTCAAACAGATTTTACTTGAAAATGATAAGGTTCACAACAGAGTAAAAAAAAAAACACATCTTTAAAACATGTTGTGAGGGCTTTTTTTTTTTTTTTCACTGAAAAAAACACCTAATGTATGAAATTAGATACATAAAATATGTTTTAAAAATGAGTTTTTAAACAACTTGCCTACAGCCACGTTTTTTCTACAAGATATCAAGCTTTCCTTACAAATTGGATTTAGATTTTACTAGGAAACGAAACTTTTATTATTTTTTTTTTTTTAGCAAAAAATACTTTCTTTGGACAACCAGGCACTTAACAATAACACATTTTTCATACAAAGGTTGTCCTGATGAATAATGCCTAGTTTTTAACAAATGACGATTTTCTAAATGAAGTTCCTTTACAAAAAAAAAATCACATTTTAGAAATGACGGTTGTCTAATTTTCTTTTAGTCTTAGTTTGTGAACTACACAGTTTTTCGGGCATAAACAGGTTGAAAGATTGTTTTGTGTCTTGAGTGGATTACTAACCCATGCTGACACCTGCTGGTCAGACTTCAAACCTGATGACTGAGGGAAAGATCCATGCCAGTGTGTAGTAAATCTGTGCATTTCAGTCCTATATCTGATCAATTCTCATCACGTTGAATAGAAATTAAAAAGAAATTAAATAAAAAGCAACAAACAAAACTCATGAAACTGTGTATTACTCAACTTATTACAAAATAGTATCCAAATACAACATGTTAGATATACTTAAGATTGTAACAACACTGATTATTTAAATTTTCCTAATTTTACAAAATTACAAAATTCTGATACCCATCAATTAGGCTGCATGATACAAAGTAAGTGCTACACGGCCTGCTGCAATCAGGGGGATCGTGTCATCAGATTGGCCTCATCATGCCACATGTGCATTTGTGTGCTGCTCTGCAAAAGAATAAAAAGAAAAAAGAAGAAGAAATGTAATCACCTTGTAATCTTACTTTTGATGATCATGTCTCAAAGGTAATGATGACTCCTAAAAGGGGGCCTATCAAACTTTCATTTGTATCAGATAGGACTCGAGCATGTGAACATGAGGTGCATATAAATAGAAAAAAAACCACCAAGGCCAGCATGTAATTGAAAAGCCATGTCTGAATGTTTTTTCCAGATCAGTCCATCCAGAGAACAAGCTCCGTAAACCCAGATCCAAACTGTAAACGTGACGGATTGCATGGATTTACTTTACCGTAAGTATCCTAAAAGACAAGCATGGCAGAAATAGGATTCTGAATGTCTTCAGTCAAACATGAAGTTTGATACTTTCAAACCATGGAGGAAAAAAAAATAAAGAAGAGACCTATTATTGAAAAGACACAATAATTATTATCCATTAGACACACAAAGGCTGTAGCACTGTGTTTATTTAGGGAATAAAATGCCTGTACAACTTCTGATGCAAGATTGGTTCATCAGCAGCTGTGCCATTTTGTTTAATGCTTTTTTGTTTGATTGCTTTGTTCTGTATGGTTTGACTTTTCAGTAAAATAGTATGTATATAAATCGCATATAACTGAAAAATTATGGACACCAGTGAATAAAAAAATCAAATTTGGACTGAAACACCAGAGCCAAATCTGTCCCTTGAACAGTAAACCAACAATAAAGTGCAAAAAGACTGCATTATTCAGGATGAAAACATTATCTTCAGGCATCTTTAAATGTCATTACAGTCAAGTTATGCTTTATGAACACAACAAAACAGCTTGAAAGTGCTTTCTGGTGAATGAAGTTAAATGGATTACATCATCAGTTAGCAGCACATCATGTTTCATCATCTGATTTACATCAAACTGGAGCAATGTTCTTGCACCAATACTCCTTCAAGGCAGATATAGTGTAAATCGTTCAATCAATCAGTCAATAAAACTTGATTTATAAAGCACTTTTCATATATAAAACGTAGCACAAAGTGCTTTACATCCAAGTACACAAGAGTCAGGGGCTACAAATAAAACACAATAGCCCACCCACCCTTTCAGACCACATTTATCACAGACAGCCACTCACACACACACATGCACTCAAGCACAAACACACAAGGACATAAGCCAGGATTCTTCAAAAAGACACAGAGGACTGAGGAAATGCATTGTGAACTGAACATGATGAACCACAGGGTCTAAGACTAAACTGACCCAATACTTTAAACCAAGACAAGATATACCAAAGGTAATGAAATGCTAAAAAAAATAAGATCAAACTGCTTTAAACCCAAACAATAAAGGGAATAAATAAAAGTGGTAAAACATAAAATAGTAGCTCTGAAACTAAAATGGAGTAAAACAGATGATGCAGATAAAGAGGGTAACACAAAATTCCGCTTAAAGCCAGACTAAAAGGTAGGTCTTGAGTTTGCATTTAAAAGATGTTCTTTTTTCTTTGTTTTTTTGACTGACTGTAGAGATGATGAGCATTTCCCATCTCTACTGCTCAGAGCACTGAGCTCAAACTGATCAGGGCAGGGTCCTACAGCCAGGATGGACTAAGCCCCCTTGCAATCTGGTTCTGCTATACTGCTATAATAATACTGCTCATACTGCTATCAGGGCTTTGCTGTCTATGTTGTTTCATGAGTTGTATTAAGTTAACCTTTGATGGACATCAATGCGGCCTTGTCCTATTAAAAAAAAGTTTTTGTATCCCTGATAAAGACAGATATGCAGTGCTCGAATGAGCATTTACAGTGTCCTAAATGCTGTCTTAACATTTTTAAGGCCTCATAGATGTTACGTTGTTGTGGGGAGAAACACATTTTTTAATGGCATGTTTTTTTATTTTGTATTTTGTATCCCCTGACACCTACCTGCTGCTCTTGAATCAGCATTTTGTGATACATTTGTATGTATGAAAAGTGCTTTATAAATAAAGTTTGATTGACTGATTAATTAAAAAGAAAATAAGATAGCCTATTCCTTTATTAGCCCCATAAGGGGAAATTCCAGATTTACAGCATCTGCAGGATACAAGAGAAATGTGAGAACGAAACTAACAAACTGAGAACAAAGAAATCAAAAATATCAGTGTAAAATAATAGAAAAAAATAGAAAAACATATAGGCTAGTATATAAGTGGTGGTTAATTTACAGAGGTTATGTATGTGTTCATGAAATTTTCAGGAAATGTCCGGATTCGGACAAGGAACAAATGATTAGATTTTGGGAGTGATCCGGATCACCGTCTGGATCCGCCATGACGAAAACTGGGATTTTCGTGAATAACTACTGAACTAAAAAAGATATCATCATGAATCAAATTGCTAAATGTATGTTTTCATGGTCAAGGAATCTAAATATTTAGATGAAACAAAGTTAAGACTAATATTTATGGAGAAAATCACAATATGGGTGAGGACTGGAGCTGGCGGAGGTCTGTGCTCTCCGAGTGCTTTTCTAGTTGATACATAGAAACGATTCGGCATAGAGATTTCATAGATATAGACTTTCTAATGTTGCTGTATCTTAAAGGTCTCTTTCCCTTACTGGTTTTTCTCCTACATGGGTTTTAGGAGGCGCAGTTTAGATCAGGATATTTACTTTTTTAGTGGATCTGATCAGAAGAATGTCGCTGCGCGTGTACACGCAGTATTACGGTAAACCTTCCGGGAGGTTCTGTACGTGGCAACGATTGAACCCCTCTGCCCTGCTCACAACCCTGAGGTGCCGAGCCAGGTAGCACCCTCTTACTACCCTGTGACCCGACTGTTTTATTTTGGAGAACAAAGGTAAGAAAACCTGACATGTTGCTTTTTTTAAACCACAAATCTGTGTTTCCCTCTGAGAGCGCGGAGCCGCGGAGCTAACGTGCGAACAGAACATGCCTGGACGGGTGTCAACAACTGGGTCCAGCAGGTTTACTCCGGGTTAGAAATGTGCTTTAAGATGGGTCAAACATGCTTTACCGTGAATTCAAAGCAACAGCGGACCGTTATGTCCCTGAGGAGTGTGTTTATGTCCGACATGTTGGCTGAAGTGTAACGAAGGAGTCTCCTCTGCGGCGGTGTTCGGCGTCTGCAAACGACAGCAGACAAACTTTTAAACTTTCCGCGAACTTTCGGTGACACCACATCTCTCACGGTGCTTCTTACGTTATCACTGCTCTGTCCTAGACTCGTGAAAGTGAAAGTTACAAGGTGTTATTTTATTCTGTCCCAATTCAAGCCGAAATAACACACCGTGGGACCCTCGCAGGACCCAAAAGGCGAAAGTGTTGGAAATATCTAGAAACAACCGTGGTGACGTCACTGTGATGGTGTCCGTCCAGCTGGAGATGATGATGGGCAGACTCAGGAACAGAGGGGCAAAGAGCAAAGTCTGGGGGGTTTCTGTGTAGTTTTCATTCTTCTAACTGATTTGGAGAAAAGTTCAGTACTTATTTAACAGAATTATTCTTCCTTTGAAGAAATTGTCAGTGATAAGTGTGTCAGCTGTAAAGTATGCGGGTTATCCAGGGTTGTTATGGGCAACAGTGTTTGTCCATGTTATTAAATTTTTCTATTATAAATCACTGAAAAATCTGACATTTATTTCCACAAAGTACACAGACTTTTATATGGAAAGGCAGTACAATGTTATGTAAATATGTTGAGGCTGGGCACTTAATTGACTTTTAACTTGATTTACAACAACTCCATCAATCCATTCGTCATTTAATGCTCTTAAATCAGTCAAACTTTATTTGTATATCACTTTTCATCCAAAAATTTGAAACACAATGTGCTTCACATAAAAGGAAATTATAATAAATGACACAAAAAGTAGAAAATTGCATGCAATGAAATAAAAGACCCCACCCACCCTAACAGTTCACATGTATACACACTAAATTAGTCAAATACACAAAGACCTAAAAAGGAAATTGTAAACAGAAAACAGAATTAAAAGACTGAGGAAATGCTCTTTTTAATAAAAAATTAGGAAACACAGATGCTAATACTTCAATTATAATTAAACATCATGAGAAACTAGATACAATACTATAGGAAAAGGGAAGGTTAATTAATTAATTAGTTAATTAATGTAATAAAATGTAAATATCTTTTTGCTTTTTGGGTAGCAGAGAACACCTGACATTGGGTGAGAGGCGGGTTGCGCCCTGAACTGGTCACCAGCGTATCACAGGGCCACATAGAGAGACAGACAACCATTCACACGCTCAAACTCATATCTAAGTTCAGAGTCGCTGAATAACCTAATAAGTATAACTTAATGACTTTCTGTCTGTGGGAGGAAACCAGTGTTTATGGAGAAAAGCCATGCAGGCACAGGGAGTTGAACCAGCAGTCTTCTTGCTGTGATGGCCTGTTGTACCATAGTGCTGCACAATTATTATTAATGCCTTTCACAGTTGTGGAAACTGGGTAATTGAGATTGAAAGATTACATTGCGAAATAATTTTTTGTTTGTCTTTCGTTTTTATTAACATTTTTAGAAATTTTTGTATCTTTCCATTTACATTTCTATGAACTGCCCATTCTTTAATGTTTAAAATGATATTTACAAAAGCACAAATGTTCATAATATCAAGTGGTGCATGTTTTCTAGTCAAAATTATGATCTCAATATCCATTAAAATATCTTTGATTATGATTTCCACCATATTGAAAAGCCATAATTTATGTTTAGTATTCCTTTCTATCATACCAGTATTCCCAGCAGCCTGTTATAGTTATGGCAGCAGCCTTGACGGGATGTCTTCACCGCCTTAACAAGTGTTGAAAAAAGCTCTGTTGTGTTTATATTTATAGCCAAAACTACAAATACAGAGCCCACGTGCAGCCCCTGTTCAACTCACCAAGGGCCAATGAGTTGATTTTAAAAATCTACTATCTCTACCCATTAAGTAGAAAAGAACAAATCTGTCATGAAAATTTATGATAAAAATATGTTATCAATAAGCTCTAACTATTAGAATATTTTATGTGTTTGAAAGAAATCTGAAGTAAAATCAGCCTGTTTTTTTCCCTTCAAAACCTTTAAGATGCTTTATCATATGTATCTGTATTAAAATAGAATTACTGATATGAAGTATCACACATTACAACTACTTAGTATTGCATTTGTTGCTTCAGTCTAGAATTCTGTTTATGATTGATCAAATTTAGCAATCCTGTATGCATTTCATTTTAAAAAATATTCATTAGTATAATACATGATATTATGTAACTACCTTTGTTCCTTTAGTTCATTCTAGTAATTGTAAATGCTAACTTGGGAGTAATGCAATAATTTGTCCCTCTGGCCATGTGGATAACATTAATGTGGCCCTCTCAGTATCCACAGTTTACCGTCTCTAAACTAAATGAATGGTTAGTTCATGTATCTTGTTCGACATGACTGAAGCTAAAGTCATAAAAGTTTGTGTTTTTACTTAGACAAGTAACTTTAAACTTTACAGACTATTTCTGTGATTGTAATGTTGAGAAACTTGGGCCACTCAAAGGGCTCTGGGACTATACATGACCCTTTAAATACAAATGGAAGCACATAAATATGTTTTTACAGTTTTTACAATTCCTGAGGAGATCAGTGGAACACAATACCTTGACTCAAATAAATGCAACAAACAAATATATCTCACAAAAATGCTTTTGCTTATCTTGAACCAGTATGAAAATCTGCTTGATTTCGGTCCCGAATGACAACCTGAACACTTGACCAGTTTGACGGTGTCTGACTTGTTGTTGCTAGCATTAGCACCAGTTTTGACGTTAAAGTGGCGGTACAAATGCTAACTGTAGCAGAAGTTGTGTTGCTGTCTGCCTTTGATTACCCCTGTTAAGATATAACTGGCATCACCTTTAGAGCACTGTGCAAAGTAAACTAACTATGCCGTTATTATATCTGTATCTATATATATGAACATTCAAGATATTAATATCGAAAAAGCAACGATATAAACGTCTTATGAATGAAACTACACTTTCCAAATTCTTCTGTATTATATGTTTTTATTTTTCTGAAAAATGCTTGGTTTTCACTGAACCAGTAGTCATATCATATCGATATCGAGATATCTGGCATGAATATCGAGATATGAAATGTTGTCCATATCCTTGATTTCTCCGGTCAGCAGCTTAATGTGTTGGATCACAGGCATATTTTAATTTATTTGTTTACTTGTTTGTCTCTTCTCCACCCTGGTATTTGAGGTGAAGGGTGTAGTTAAGGTGGACACCCTATTAAAACTCCACTAAAGCTGGGAACACTGTATGAATCAAACCTACAATAAAATACATAAATCTAATAAAGCAGCTCTGGTTTCCCATTAGCATCAACCTTGTTTTTAATCTTTTCTGATCCCTGTTTCTGATTTTTAATTCCCTTTTCATTAACTGTTGCACCTTTAGCTAATCCCTCATACCAGCTCATGTTGACCTACTTTGGCTTAAACCTCATTAAAGTCCAGGTCTGATATAATATCAAGGAGTTTGATCAATAAAATCTTAAACTCTCAAATCACCCTCGCTATTGAAAAATCTTCTCAGTACAAACAGCCTGTTTGCACAGTGTTATTCAAAGGTAAACAGGTCTGCACACCCTTGGCAAATACCTCCTAATGTCACAGTACACACAGTCTCTGCACGGCCGGGCTCATAGACGCAGGTTAGTGATGCCCTTCAGTGATTTCTATGTAACATGAAGGCAATAATTGCATGTGGCAGCCATTGAGATGAGTCTGAATGGAGGGCAACAAATGGATGGATGTCATAAATCTGTCAGATTAAATAAGACTCATTGGAGGATGTCATGCGCGCTCAGGAGGACGATACGCACTTTGATTTAGCTTGGACGCATTATGAAGCCATTGTGAGAGCAAGAAAACCAAACCTCCTGCTCCCTTTGCCCCTTCTAGGAGGGTTTTAAAACAGTAAATATTGAAGCAATGCTTGCCTCATTGCCTACCTCATTTTCAGTATGTCAAATCCTTACCATGCTTTCAATTAAGTTTCTTTTTTATGATCCTTTAGCTTGCAGAAAGTGGATGCTGGGCTTCTGCTGAAATCATGTCTGTGGCCTCTTCCTCAACCTAACCCCTGCTGTCCTCTTATGCTAATACACTGTTTGAACAGGTTGCACTCAATAAATATTTACCAACTCCTCTGAGTTATAAAGTCTTCCTCCAGGCATAGAGTAGCTCGTTTGCAGCATATCAATCTGATTATAGTGTAGCTGCCACGTCGCAGTGTTTAGTCATACACAGGGCAGGGGACTGGGGCGGGGGGTGGGGGGGACTTGGAGAGATGGTTTCCCTTTGAGAACAAAATTTTCGCCTATTTTGCATTGCATTTGGGCTGAAAATGTTTTATGTCAGCTCTTGTTGCATCTGTAACAGATTTATCTTAATTTCTGCCACACGTGTTCAACAGAAATCTTGAGTTTGGTTGTGGGGAAGTTTTTAAACCTTTTTATAATCAGAGTTTTGCCTTTTTCATTCCTTAAAAATATGTGAGGGCTTTTGCCATGAGAGTTAAGGGTGGAAGTAAGACCTGAAAAATTATGAGGAAACATCAAGTTTCATGAAAGGCAGTAATTACTTTTTTATGTGACTGGATGTTGTTTTTTCATTTTGCTGGCTTTTTTTTGTTTTTTGGGGGTTTTTTTTGAGTTGTGAAACTGCTTTGTCAGAGAAATGATGTTCCTTTTTCAGCTTGCAGGGTACATTGACCAAAAATGAAACCTTCTGCAAACTTAAGTGCCCTTTATTTGACTCACAGTGAGTGGACTGTGAGCAGAGTGAATCTGATCAGGTAGATGGGCCACAAAATATACATAACAGTTTGTACAATAAATCAAAACATTTGACTCTCCATCATTATTGGTCTCTGTGATATTCAGGAGCAAGTTGAAATTATGGCATAATTCGTTCAAACATTTTTTAATGGGGGAACTGTATTTTAAGACAGACTTAGGGCCATTTAAAAACATAAGTAAAGTTATGAGAGTAAAGTCTTAAATTACAAGAATGATCTCATAAAGTGAAAAGAATAAAGATTTAGAGTTACAGGAATAATCTCATAAAGCTAGGAGAACCAAGTTGTAAAACTATGAGAATAAAGTTGTAAAGTTGTGGGAATGATCTCACAAAATTATGAGGAAAAAGTCATAAAGTTTTGAGACTAAGTTACGAGAATAAAGTCAAAAAATTGCAAAAAATATCTCAAAGTTACGAGAATAAAGTCAAAAAGCTATGAGAATAAAGTCAAAAATGTTACAAGAAAAATCCCATAAATTTCAGAGAATAAAGTTGTAAGGTTATGACAATAATCTAATAAAGTTACAAAAATAAAGTTGTGAAGTTACGAGAATAAAGTCTCAAGGTTTCGAGAATAATCTCATAAAGTTACGAGAGTATAATAAGGAAGTTACAAGAGTAAAATTAATAAATTCATTTAAATTAAGCTAGAAAGAAATATTTTTTTCTGAAAGCTTGTACCAGGAGAGCAGCCGCCTATGCAAAGATATATATATATATATATATATATATATATATATATATATATATATATATATATATATATATATATATTTTTTTTTTTTTTACATGGCCCCAATCCCCAGTCGTTGTATTGAAAACAGCTTGTGATGAAGTAGTTTTTGGGATTGAATAAATGGATTACCTCATGATATTTGTGGGATATATTCAAGTGTACGGAGAGTAAAAGCTGAAACAGAAGCATGGAGTTATTTTTAATGCTCATCATGCACACTGATAACTTTATTATAAGCCATATGATTATTGTGCAAATAAAAAAAATGGTATGTGGTTAGCAATCACAGTTATATATTTATCAATGCTAAAGTCTAATCAAAGGTGCTCTATTTTCATTACACTGTCTGTGTAAATTACAAGGCTATGGGCTGCAGTAATAACAAGTTTCAGGTTAGAATCTGAAATTGTTTTCTCTTCAAGTGTGCAGAGTGAAATCTCCTGAAGCTACAGGCTGAGTCTGTCTGTGCTTGTCCTCAGCCTGCGGATACAATGTGCACATGTACTAACTGCATGTGGAGAGTGAGGTAACATGTATGTATCACCCAGCTCGAGTGCCTCAGTTTAAGTGTCTGTATTTCCCCCATGCCTGTGCCTGTGTTAGTGCATGTCAGGGCTGCTTATTGATGATATCAGTCAGAAAATGTCTGTTAAAATCAGCCGACTGGCTGCTTCTCTTAATTCTGGCAAGTTGGTAATAGGTGTGTATAATAGGACAGAAGTTCTTAACTCCCTAATAACCTGCACCAGAAAAGTGGTACATTGCTGTCTGCAAGTTATTTTTAATGATGAAATCAGATAATTGGTCATTTAATGATCAAAATACCTTTGAAGGGAGTATGTTGTAAGTAAGCTCAATGCTTTGTTAATAAAGTTTAACCTTTTTATGACAGCTTGAAGG
The DNA here is from genome assembly GCA_036419115.1 of Scarus forsteni. Taxonomy (NCBI): domain Eukaryota; kingdom Metazoa; phylum Chordata; class Actinopteri; order Labriformes; family Labridae; genus Scarus; species Scarus forsteni. Next base: position 10,774,818 of record JAZDUH010000130.1, on the reverse strand, counting down.
TTGGAAGACCCTACACCCCCCAAACATCATCATGTTGTCAGAGCTGAAAGAACAACATCAGGTCTTTAACCCTTTCATGCATGATGTCCACTACAGTAGACGGTAGGGCTGGGACGATTCACTTTTCTCCCGATACGATTTATTGCGATTTTTTTAGGTGCCGATACGATTTAAATTGCGATTCTACGATACTGCCGATTTTTGCAATCTTTAGTTAGCTTTTTTAAAACCAGTGAAAAAGATGAACAATGATGATGCCTACAGACTATATCAGGAAAAATACACATCACATGTGAGTCTGTTTTTAGGATGTATTCAGCAATATATTTTAACCAGCTGTTTATACTCTCTCTTCAAAAGCCTGGATTGCATATAAAAAGTGGCTTATTATCCCTTCAGGCAACAGAGTTTTTTCAAGAAATATTCAGTTTTGCTATCAAGATTTAAAAAGGCTATAGTTTCAAAGTGGTTAGTTTTCCCAGCCATCATCATCACTGTAATTTACGGGCCACATGAACGCCTGCTGCCTTCACTGTTTACCCCGGCTTCTCTCGTCTGACCAGAGCTCCGGTCTTTCTCATTCTCCGCTAAAAGTTAAAAAAAAAAATTATTTTTTGCTTGTTTGAAAAGTTAAAAAAAAAAGTATTTGCATTGTTATCTAAAAATTCATGCATGAAGGGTTAAAAAAAATCCCAAACTTGGATCATCAGAAATAAAAGAGCATGACAGTAGAGCCGCAAGAACAAGGCATTGATAAAAAGTCAGTGGGACAAAAAAGTCCTGAAGTCTTCTATGAGCCAGGAGCAAAAATGTGAGCCATCCTCAGAGAGTAAATATTCCTCAGATTCAGAGTCAGACAGTACTTGACAAAGTACTCTCGGCATCGTGAGTACTCTTACTCAGTCTCTATCACTCTGTGTCTCTCTCTCTGCTCCGCTCCACAGCCTCTGCAGCCACACTCACGTCCCTCGGTCCGGTGTGTGTGTTTTAAAATAAATATACGCCAAAACTTTGAATAGAAACCAGTCGCCTGTCCACTATCTGCTGGTGAAAAGTAGTAAATCTACTCAGCACTATTTTAACAGCTATGGCCTGTTTTATCCAGCAATGTCGCTTGCCTCAGTTTGGCGACTTGAGCGCCTATAGTGTGTGAGTGTGCGTGTGTGTGTGTGGGGGGGGGGGGAATATCGATTTTTGAATAAAAATATCGATTTTAAAATCGGCAGACAAAAAATCGCGATACTTAGGTGTATCGATTTTTTCTCCCACTCCTAGTAGACGGATATTTGGAATAACTTTATACCCTTCAGGTTGTCCAACTACCAGATGGTAAATTCCTAAACCCTTGCCTTAAGTTTCAGAAATATTTAATCTTTGCACATTTCTACAATATCAAGATATTGCATCATAAATCCAAAATAGCTGATGAAGTGCAAAATGGGTTTTATGCCTGTAATCAAATCTCCCATTGTTTGTATTTTTTATTTTACATTTTGATGTAATTCACAGGAGAATAGTTTGATAAAAAGACAATAATACATGTACTTCAAAATGTTGCTTTCCTTTATTTTCTATTAATAAATGCTTGTCTAAAACATGTATTTATGAATCTTTTATAAGTTCCACTAAGTTGCTATTTATACCATTGACACATGGTGGCCACTGTAGTGGACAGATGCATAACTGCCCCAAAATTTAACTTTGAAACAAAGTAACCATTATTTTTAACTTGTTTGAAAAGTAAAAAAAAAAAAAAGTATTTCATTGTTATCTAAAAATTCATGCATGAAAGGGTTAAAAAAAATCCCAAACTTGGATCATCAGAAATAAAAGAGCATGACAGTAGAGCGTAAGAACACAAGGCATTAGATAAAAAGTCAGTGGGACAAAAAAGTCCTGAAGTCTTCTAAGGAGCCAGGAGCAAAAATGTGAGCCTTAAAAATAGGCATCAAAAAAAGGAGTCTGAAAATAAAGCTCCTGAACAAAATGGGTTGCAAAGGAAAGGATTATTTGTAAAGGAGTGGAGTCAGACAGGAACTTGTTTGATAAAAACAAAAATGACAGAAAGGAGTCAAAAAGGAAGGCATCAGAAATGATGTATTTGGAAAAGAGGAGTTGGATACAGAATTATTGGAGAAAAGGGGTCAGAAAGGAAGGCTTCAGAAAAAGGTGTAGGAATATAAACTACTACTCCTTTACGAAGGAGTTAGAACGCAAAGCACCAGACGACTGAATTCAGAAAAATTACCGTATTTTCACTACAAGTCGCACTTTTTTTCATACTTTGGCTGGTCCTGTGACTTGTAGTCAGATGCGACTTACATATCAAAATGTACATCATGTAACATTCTGACAGACAAGAACCAAGAAGTAAACATAAGCGTCTACAGCCGCAAGAGGCTGCTCTAGGCTAGGCCAGTCATAAACAAAATGCTCCCTAAATGAAAATCCTATTCCAACAAACTACAGCTAGTAAAATATGCAGCGTTAATCGAACAGAAATAAAGTTTGGAGTGAGTGAGAAACTTGTGACAAAAGCAGAGGTTGCTCTTCCTCCAATGAAGTAAATGAAGTAAGCTAATCGTGGGCTGAAAGTAATGGCCCTTTTCCATTAGCCCTACTCGACTCTACTCTGCTCTACTCTACTCGCTTTGAACTGCTTTTTCATTAGCCCCAGTCGCCTGCCCAACAAGGTGCAGTGTCTCTGTAAACAGCTGAGCAGCACTGCGGTGACGTCATTTTGACACAACAATCTGTGACTTTTTGTCACAAACCGAGTAAAAAAGGAAAGCAGAAGAAGGTTACAGGTGGCAAGAAGAAATACCCCTTGAAAAGCACAGGAGAGTTTTGGAAGCTATACAACGGAATGAAGCCGAGGACGAGAGCAATCGAGCTGCATAGAAAAGATGTATGAGGGTAAGCTAATGGTAGCTACCACTAGCATGCTAGGTCGTCGCGCTCATGACTCATCGATGATGACATTGTCTGACCAATCAGTAGCCGGCAGTCAGTGACGTCATCTTTTAGTATCAACTCAGCTCGCTTAGAACCAGAGCGGAGTAGGTACTAAAACTAGCTTGTTTTAGGAGGTACCAGGCTAGTGGAAACACGCTACAAATTGAGTAGGGCCGAGTAGAGTAGGGCCAAGGCGTGCTGGTGGAAAAGGGCCACAAGATGGCCAGAGCTGGAGAAACAAGCCCACAGATGAGTGCTTGAACCATGTGGTGATGGGAGAGGCTTGTTACAGGCCCATTTATGCTCAACGTTAAGGACAGAACCAGATACAAACTGAACCTCCTGTCCATGCTCTATATTCATTTCGTCTGTGTTTCTGCACGTTTCCATAAAGCTTAGGGATACGGGCCAAATGGAGCAGTACCACCGGAAACCATTTGGCGGTGTTGCTGTTGCTACCCATTACATACCTCTAATGAGACACAAAGGAGAAACAATAATGGCGGAACGTTTCAAAGAGAACCTCTGTGAGTCAGAAATTACAAACATCTGTATGATGTTACTTTGCTTGGACACCAGGACAAACAAATTAAAAAAAGAAAGAGCTGGGAGGAGATTGGAGAGCACATAAAAATCAGTTTGCCGGTAGCCAAGGAGAAGTGGAGGTCTGTGGGAGACCGATTTGTTGGAGCCCCCCTGGTGGGTGGGTGTATTGGTCAACAGCAGTGCCAACGGAAAGGAGGCAGCGGGCCTTCTTGGTGTTACCACCAGGCATCATATGAAACAGGGTCAGGGAAATTTGCATTCCAAAGTTTGACTTCTGCTGAATGTTCTCCTGAGACCTGGGGCATTTTCATCTGAAGTTTGACACCTGGGGGAAATTGTTCAAGGCCCCCAGCTCCTGGTTTTATTAACCTGAGTATCAGCTGTCTGACTTTTGAGACATCCCGAGTCATCCCGAGTCATCCCTCATAACATTTTCTGAGTGTTGGCTTTGTTTTAGTTGTTTGACTGTCCTAGTGTCTTTGTGCTTATAATATTTTAAGATTGTGGTTGTGACTGGTAAATGTGGTTTTCAAATGCTGAAGGTTTTTTAAAGTTTGGCATGAGTCTGTGGCAATCAATCTTATCTCTTTAGCTCTTTAGCTGGTGAGATGTTGGCTTTCTCTAGACCTTAGACTTTTTTTTAGCTTTGTTTCTGTTTGCATACCAATGAAGTTCAAACATTCTGGGACAGTATGACAGAAAGAATAGGAAGTCTGTGCTTTTCAGTAATATTAAAATTCATTTTAATCTGCTTCCCCTAAAAGTGTGAAAAAGGGATGTATTTTAAGAACTTCCTCCGCTGGCACTTGAATAACCTCACACAGCTGTAGCTCCGACTAGCCAGGATTTTTCTTTATGAGGATGTGTTGCTGAGCTCCAGCAGGAAAGAAGAACAAGAACAAGGACAGATATTTTAATATATTTCAGTAAAAGTTTGTTTCTGAGAAACCCCTGCCCCACTGCAGACCTTAGATCCTGACTGCTCTGCCAGAGAGAAAGTGTTGCTTTGCTGTCTTATCTCTCCCACAGAGCCACACCTCCAAGTACAAATGCAAAAGTCTGGATACAGTTGAAGCCAGCTGTCTACAGGCAGGTTCCTGCGGTCTGTCGTCATTGTTTAATCCAGGCATAACTGAGCCACAGCAGGAGAGCTCTCACTTATGAGTTGAATAAGTAACAAACACTACAGTGGCTGTAAATTAAAAAATGCCTGTTATTTTCTGACGTAGCAGTCTAAACACACTTTAAAAAGATATATTGAGGAATTCATAATTGAGAGTCAGGGTTTGTGATTTTCATCTCTTCTCCCAAGTATGATTAAAAATAAATTTAGATTAGGCCAATCTCACCAATGACACTCATTAATTTTTACTACAGTAATCAAAGGCTAATAGTATCTGAAAGCCCCTTCATTGTAACTGCATAGTGATGAAAAGTCTTTCAAGCCAAATTTCAAACCCTAATCCAGGGTGTCAAATTTGAACAGTAATACAGTCTTAAATCACAAGACAGATGCTTTCATTTGGTTTTCAACGGATTATCTTGTGATCATAAAGCTGTGTACTTTAAGGTGAAGCATGCGTTGACCGCAGCCTTAGCGACCCCCTCGGAGCATTTTACCAAGAGATCCTTTCTAGTCAGAAAAAAAGGTTTTACGTAAAATGTTGACCATTTCTATTATATTCTGTGTTAATATTGAATTCCATATTTAATGTCCAATTCTGTGAGTGGATTTTATGGACCCTAGTTATATTTAGAGAATACCTCCCTTTACACCACACTAAGGGTGTATTCAAACCAGGAAAGTCCATAGTTCGCTTGATTTGGTCCGGACCAAAGAAAGCGAACTATGGACTTTCCTAGTTTGAATACACCCTCACACATAAAACGAACCGCACCACGGTTCACTAGGAAGCGAACCGAGACCACCTCTCCGGCGAGGTCTCGGACCGACTGTTTGCTCCGCACCAGAGTTCGCTGGTTTGTATTCAGACCAGCCCAAAAGGTCCGCACCACGGACTTTTTTGGTTTAGTCTGAACCAAACAGCTCTGGTGTGAAAGCACCCTAAGATTAAATTCCATTCCATATATTAAGGAGTGCTTTTTTTATTCTGATGGGCTTGTATTTGTAATTTTGCTGTTTTGGAAGTGTGAAACAAGAAATTCTTAAACCAAAAAGCTAACTTTAGCTTAGTACTCATATCTGTTTATGTTACTGAGATCTCAGCTGCCATTTTCAGTCAGTGTTCTGGGGTAATTATAATCAATAAATTAATATTCTGGTGATGTCAACGAAAAAAATGAAGTGTCATTGAGCATTTATTAGCGTTAATCCTCTCTCTGCATACTTGTAGAGGTCTGCAATGGACTCATCACCTCACAAATTAGTGCATCCAAATGTTGAATGATTGTCTTTCTCTCAAGTGTAAACACTAGCCTGGTTACAATATGTAGTTGGCTGAGACATCACGTGAAAGCCATAAATAGGTGTTTAATAAAATGTTATTGGTATTCAGTCATGAGAAATAACATCATTGATTTGAATCTACTGATATTTATTTTGCCTTGGAGCTTTTAATACTACAATAAACACTGTTCAGTGCTCTTATTGCAGCTGCCTTATCCCCTCCAGACTCTGTCATCTCACATTATTTTCAGTCATGTCCTCTCCTCAGTGCTATTTCCTACATTGGCCAGAAATGCAAGGCGAGGGTCAGGAGGACTCGGGAACGTGGGGTGGTAAATGTAACAGGCCTCTTTCCAAGAATGTGCCATGGTGTTGCAGCCTGCAGCTACAGGCCAGTGTGTGTTCAGGCTGGGTAATGTCCCAGGCTGTAAATAACAAGGAGGGGGAATCTGTCCCTTTATTTGTACAGTAGTTTGGGGCTGCGGTTGTTGTTTTCCTGGTGGCACTCCTTAAATAAACCATTAGCTCTGGTACACAGGAAGCCAAAATACTGCATGCTTTCAGCACATTTCACTGAGATTTTAGATTTTTTTTATCATGCTGCAAAGTTTCTTTCAGCAAATGTCCATGTAAGTTGGCGTGCAAATAAACTTGGTTGCAGCTTTAGTTTTTTGCATCATATATAATTAAAGCACTGCAGCTGGTCTGCTTTCATGCTGCTGTACCAGCATGTGGACCCAAGCCAAGTGACCACAATGATCATGCATGCATAACCAAATTGTGTTTAATCTTTTTAAATTACAATAAATACAGAGATAATCTAGTCTTTTTTTGTTTTATAGCTGTATTCTCTTTTGTAAAATGTGCAAAGTTTTGACTGCCAGATTTTGAATAGATTTATATTAAGAGACTGATATTTACATTTTAGGAAAACAAAAATGTATACGGCTGCATATTGCTCTGTTTAAGATACCATATTCTATATTTTTTAGTCTGTTACATTTTGAATGTTTGGTGAAGTTGGAGAGATTTTCTTACATTGTGCAGACAACACCACATACAACCCATCTTTGGTGTGAAAATACATAAGATGCCAAGAAGTCATTCCAAACATGTTATTTTGGGATTTTTACATCCATTCTAAAAATATTTGGCCTATATTCTTACACCCAAAATGTGGTACATTCCAGCAAAATGACTATAATCTTAAAGGTGAAAGTAGGTTGAAGAAAGATGTTCTGCAAGCGAGTGGTTCTCACCTTGGGACCCAAAAGTGGACTGTTGAGCTAGTGTCAGTGGGTCACAGATGTGTGCCTGGGGAAAAAAGTATTTTGTTAGTCCATGACGTACAGATGCTCCCGCCCAGATAATCTTCATTTTACTTTGCTGAAAAAATAGAATATCCTGGTTGTCAGTCTAGATTTGGACTGATTATCCATACATTTTTGGATGATAAAGTCACAGTAGTCATGTATGTTTTTTTTAATTTAAGAAATAATCTGCAATGATCAGAACTTGATCCTCTTCACCTCTCTGGTTCATTTCTGAGGTCTTTCTCAAACATCCAGCCAGACCATGCCCCTCTGAGGCCCCGTTTACATGGTGCCGAAAAAGGTCAAATCCAATAAGATTTCATTGCGTTTTGGCCTTGCGTCTACGTGGAAACTCGTTGAAAACGGAAACTTTCGAAAACAGGCTCCAGAGTGGAAAGATTTGAATCCGCTTTCCATACAGCTCTGTGTAAACCCGTATCAGAGCGTTTCAGGATGAAACGCTGCAACAGCGCATGCGCAGTACTCTTTCAGATGAAGGCTGCGCGCACATACCAGGAACAACAACAGCTTCGGCCGTCCGCCGAGTAACGTGTGAGCCTCTTACCGTGCTGGGTTTGTTAACCAGTCAAAACTATCCAGACAGATTTGTTGTCCGAACTGATTTGTTGTCCAGAAAATAAACTCCTGCGTCTCTGTGCGTCTTTTCACCATTGTTGTTTGTGAAAAGCTTTTCTTCTTCGTTCGTGTGTTGTAGCAGACTTGCCTCTCTGCGGACCTACACCGCCATCTACTGAACCGGCATGCACACGACAGCGGATTAACTTGTCTCCGAGCATCGTCGTCTGAACGCAGAAGAATTCTAAAACGCAAAGGAAAAATCTTTGCGTCTTTAAGTCAGGATTTTCTATGTAAACGGGGCCTGATGCTGCTGGGGGATGGGGGTGGGGGGTTGTTGCTCTTTCCTGCCTCCATGCTCGTCGACTTTTTTCTGCAGACAGGGTGACTGTCGTCATTATCGTAAAATCCAAAATACGACCAGACTTCAGACTTTGTTGTCCATTTCAAGGGGATAAAAAAAATCTCTGGTACAGTGTCCATGTGGGCACCAACCGCCATACTTTCGCTTTTAGAGGCCAAACATTGCAAAATGTGCATCTGAGGGACACGATGCAGCTTTGCCGAGAAGCAGACATATATAGTTCTGGCTTTTCCAAGCAATGAGCAGCATCACCATGAGTTATTGACAAAGTGAGGTAATCAAACACGGTATTAACTGTCAGAAATTTTACTATGATTTGTCATTTTATTCGTGACCATTTCATCTCTAAATCACGGTGGATTTGTGTATTGAGGATGTGGCATTGCGAGGAGCACAACCATGGACATTCAGGGGGAGTGAACTTGTTTCCACTGCAGTCCCGTCCAAGTTACACACTCCAGCTTTAACTACTAAGGCTCGGGGAATCGGCATGTAATGGTGTTGCGTGAGGGAGAGAAGTCCTGATGTCGGATATGTTAAGATCTTGTGCAGAGATGTCCTCCATCATGCAAAGAGGACATGTAAAACACACTGAAGGGCACATGAATCTTGAAAAGGCATAAAATGACTTCTTTAATTCCAAAATGACTGTTTTTTTCAATCAGTATATTTTAAGGTCCTCACTTACATTGCCTAAAATATTTCTTAAGTTTCCAAAAGACAGAGAAAGTGTTAAATCATAAAGCTGTAATTAGACTTCTTGTCATTGTGACTGCGTGACCCCAGCTGCCACAACAGGCACATTTTATTTCAGCTTTTAGAAATGTTTTACTGTTCCCATCGAAACGCGATATAACACCAAAGACTGCTGCAAACATGTCGGACCTACAACTTAACCCTGCTGTTCTGTTTGGTGTAGCTCATTCAAGTTTTGTTCGACTTACACGTGTTAGACCGTGTTGTTCTCAGGCTGCTGTCTGTTCTTTTACCTACCTTACCTGCCTTAATGTGTGACTCCTTTCACTAAACCCTGTAAAAGAATGACAAAAGTAGACATCTCCAAGCCAGGTGAAGACCCACTGTTACCTCTGACCGCGTTTACTGTCTGTCTTTTTTTAATATTGAGGACACTGTTCAATCGAAACATTATTTCAAGGGTGTTCAATTTATGCCTAACCAGTGTCTCTCTTTCCCTTTCATTTAAATAGAAAAAAAGTCCCACAAGTGGACTTCCTGGTTTACCTGAGATTTTCTAAAGAAATTTTGATCAAAATTTCTTATAAATGAGATGATGGTGGATCCTCAAGGTTCGACTTAATGCTATTTTTTATTCATCCTAAAATGTTTGTGATTAAAAGTTCTGGTAGGAGAAACATTTGACTCTAAATTATGTCTTTTCCACTGAAATTAATGATTTTTCAGGCCACATATGAACTTTTTCTGGGTGTTAAACTTGGAAATTATCAGTAAAACAACATATATTATGGATGACACATATGGTAAGCTGTAGTTTACAATGACATCAGTTTTGAAGCCACTCACTCTCTCCTAATGCAAACAGCAGACAGATGTGTAGCTGCTCCTGTAAGCATGTTAAGTAGCCTTTTTCCTTGGAGCATTCCAGGTGTTGATGTCTAACTTCCTCTCTCACATGATGTGTTTTGTAGTTATGTCTCCTTGGCTAAAAGCCCAAACGTTGCTCCTGTTGAGTATGTTTTATTTTGGAAACAATAGAGGCACGTCTTATGTTTTGTCAGCATGTGGCATGTTGGTGGTTTTTAACCTTGAGCTTAATCCTCAAGCTAACAATTAAGGTGACAATTTGTGGTTAAGAACGTCTGTGTCTTAAGCCTTTAATAACAAAGGGCTTCATACGGAGGAAGTGCATGTGCAGAAGCGATGTGGGGAAGCAGAATTACATTAAATCCTCAGGTGAAAGTGGAGCCGTGTCACTTTCTCCATAAATTCACAAACAAAGCCTGTCTTAGTCCTGCAACATACACTTAGAATCTCTGTCAGCTAATCCGTCAATGCTTACTCTGTGCTGTCTGCTCTGCTCTAACTTCAGGTTCAAACGTCTCATGTTGCTTTGCCCTTAATTATTTTCTTCTTTGAAGTCTGGTGCTGCATATTCCAATACTTATTTTAAAATAACCATAGTAGTTAAAAAACAGTGCAAACTTAAAAAAAAATCTGACTCCTGATCTGGATCTTACTTTTTAAATATGAGCTGATACAAGCTTCTTATTTGACAATTGCATTTAGCTACACAGTACAGCTACACACTGTTTTTGTGCTTGTTTTGTTGTTAACCCATTTAAGTAACCAAACTAACAAATTGCCCTCAGCAATAATGGTTTATTGCAAAACTCATTAAAAACAATTCTACTCAGAATACTTTATATGACCGGTGTTTATGGCCTGCTGTTAAAGGGACTGTGAGGAGTTTCTAAGTAATTACAAAAAAGTCTCACTTTTAGATATATGCCTGATCGAAATACACACTTTAAGATGAGTTTTATAGCATCAAACTGGGTTATCTATAAATGCTATTCCTTAGCTTCGTGGTCGGGTCGGACAGGGCTGGACTGGCCTGGATACTCAACTTCGGGAATAACAATTAAAACTAGAGCAAATTTATATTATTCGGACACGTCTTAGAGCACTAGGCTGTAAGTAGCAATATATATAGCCGGCTACAAAACTACGATACTAAGTTTTCATTACCTTGTCGCTTTGCATCCTGTAGGTTGTTGAAAAAAGAAGTTGTAAAGCAATGCAGAGTTCTGAGGAAGGTCCGAGCTGCATTCATTAGCATCACAACAAACACACGCTTTGGCTTGTGTCACGTCTTTTGGTGCATTCCAGTTGTAGTCAGAAGTAGGAATTTCCGGGTTCCGAGTAGGAAACTGCAACTGGAATTTTCCCCGAAGTCGGAATTTCCTACTGGGAACTGAAACCTCGCCACCCCCCGAGTTGACAATCGAAGATGGATGCCCCCAGTGCGAACAGTTATTTAGCTCCTGTAATAATCGATTTATTTGCACTTCTGACTGGGGTGTGTCGTTCTAGATCAGCTGTATATGTAGTATTGTTAGACTTATATCTACAAAAATGTTGCCATAGTGATAATCACATTCTTCATGTGGTATTTGTGAACAACAACAAAGGGCGTGCTAACAGCAGCTAACAATAGCCTGGTAGATCGGCATGTTTTTTTCCGACTTCAACTGGAACGCTGATAAGTTGGAGATGATGTCACTCCCATTTCCGAGATTACTGGAACACAGCATTATGACAGTCCCCGCGCGTGCTCATTGGTAGCAGAGTCTTTATTTCGCTGGTAATAGATTCTCCTCGTAGCACCTTTAAGTGTACTCAACTGATGGAAACAGTCTGTGAGATGTTTGCATGTCTAGTGGTGTTTGAATATCTTCTGCTTAGCTGTGCTCCCTTTTGTTTTCTGAGAATATACACAAACTTTATGGTGTCATGGAACATGAACATCTTCAGGCTAATGATGGCACTGTTTTGGCCAAAATATCAAAAGAATTTTGGTAAAAGAAAATCATTTCAGTTCAACAAATTTGTTTCTCAAAAAGAACTGTCTTCCCTAAAAATTAACAAATTTGTTAAACCCTGGAAGTTGTAGCCAAATAAATCTTGGATAAATTGTAAGTGCAACATTTGTAGGATACAGCCTTTACCCGATTTCATGTTAAATTGTTAGAGTGAATTAGTCATAAGCTTCTGCAGTGCAAGCTTTGGTCTGTTAATCATATTACACTGTCTGTTTTTTATTCACTCAGAGCATTAGTCATGAATAGTTTCATCCAGCATGTGGTGGCCATGTTGAACTCCTTAGCAGAACAAAGACAAAGAAAAGCGCTCACACTGACTGTACCTGCAAAACATGTGTGTGAGTTGTACCTCTCTGATCTCATGCTTTACATTTTCTGTAGGTTTCTTTGAAAGATGCATACAGATTTGAATCACTCCTCTAAGTTGTCTTTTTTATTCTACCCAGTAGAGATCTTGGCTAACATTGTCCTGAGAAAGAAAGCCCCAAGACAGGAATCAGTGACTCATATGCAGGGAACATGCTGGAAATTGGAATACAGTCAAACTGTGAGACTCTCAGCTGAAACACAAGTTCATCACACTCACTGTTGTGTCAGGATAATGGAAAAATCAACTTTATTTGTCCCTGTGGTTACAGAATCAGAAACAGTCCAGGTCAGTCCTAAGTTTCCAGTTCTTAGTTGCCAATATAAAAGCAAAGGATGATGCCTTTCCAACTGGATTAGATTGACATAATGGTAAAAAGAGCTACATCTTTTATTTGTATCCAATAAACTAGTTAGAATCTAACTTTATCCACAGATTTGTAACACGATAAACTTCCCACGATATGCAGATTGGCTCAATTTGAATAATCTTATGAAGGAAAAAATAGCACACTGAAAGGAATTGGTCCCAACAAAGTTCCCAGTAAAGTTTGTGCAGCATTTTTATTTGTATAGTGACTTAATCTGATTGTTTTTTTTCATTGCAGGCTACTACAAGACGCAGAATGAGGCCATTCCTGTCTCTAATATTGGGGACTCTGCTCCTCTCCTGCTGCTGCTGGACAACACAGGCAGAGATCTTCACCTCAATTAGTAAGTGTTCAAGCCAACCTCACTTCTTTTTGTATTTTATTTTGTTTGATTCAAATTTATGATTAAGCATACTGCCAGCATTCTTCTAGAGAGTTTATAACTTATGTATCAACTTTATCAACTAGTTTTCATTGAACAGCAAAAGTGATATTTTTTATATGTTCAGACAGAATACTAGAACTAATAGTAAGATTAATCAGTGGTCCTACAATATGAACTCCCAATCAAAATCTTAAGACCACATGAAATATTACACGAATTTGCATTTCAGGAAGGTTGAAAATAGATCTCATAATAAAAAGGGAATTCATTTTATAAAACTTAATAAGAAAACAGTCTCAGTAAATTCACTTGACTTCAATTTTATTAAAAAGAGGAGTAAAACTCACAGACTGATGTGCACATGTAATGTTAATCCAGCCCACACTGCTGTGCTCAGCCTTCAACTTTTAGCCTCACTTCTCTGTTGATCTTCAGTGCTGCTGTGTCAGCGAAATAACACAGAGACAGAGGAGCCAACATGTAACAAAAAAACTTGCTTTTCACAACATTGTAAGTGCTTGAATCTTTGCACACAAAGTTAGCGATGGATTGAGCTATTTTCATAGTTCACTCAGAAGTGGGAAGAAGCTTTAACAAGCAAAGCCTGCTAAGTTTACAAGCAGGTTTAGCGTAGCCATGTTTTTTTTTAAGTTGGCTTTTGCTTCTCTTTGGTGTTGCCAAGTAAAGTGAGCTGTATTTGCACTATTTATTTTATTCTCATGCATCACTCTCAACAAAGCACACATCTCTTATACCCATTTTAAAGCCTAAAGAAAGTCCAAATAGAGGATTTAAATACCAATGGTATATTCATTTGTTTCTCTCCTGTGCTCCCATGTTTGTTTACCAACTCTCTCTTGCACAATGAATGTCACCTCTGCTGGCCTCACCTGCATTACCTCATTAGCACTATTGTGGACCTATGTTCTGCTATAGAACCAAAAGCTTTAAATGTTGGAAATTATTACATTAAAACATATTGGAGGCCTTAAAAAGATGTACATCTGCCAGGCCCAATAATGCGCTACGATTGCTGCACTGATTTTTCTCCCAGCCCGACTAATAATGCACTCACATTGCTCTGAGGCCGCAGCCCTGCAGGAGTCCAGTTTAACATCCTGCTTACAGCTGGACCCACAAAGCTCAGAACAGCAATCCCACCCACTACCTGCAGTTTTCTTAACACCACATCAGCACGTTCTGGCCTGTGTATCTTAGACCTGTAATAAACCACACACACAAATAACACAAGCACGCACACAGACGAATGGTTATAGATACCAAGGTGCTATTTCACTCTCAAACAGACACACACACGCACACTCCTGCTTACAAACTCTCTTTCTCACTCTCTCTTGACACTTGATGTGTGCATTTTATTTTGATAACTAATTTTTAAACCTCATTACTTAACCACAATCCCTCTCACTCTACGGCAAAATAACCACAATGAATCTTTGGTGGCTCAGTCATAAAATAACCAAGACATTGGCTAAAAAACTGTGATTTTTTTTTTTCCTCTGGCAAATCAATCTTGAATTTCTGTGTCCGGCTGCAAGCTGATGTGCACACTGCTTACCGGCAAAAGCATATGGAAAGAGCTGGTGCTTACCAAGTTGAAAAATTTCTGTGCTAGTCCAAACATAGCAAAGAGATAGCCTTTCTAAAATTCACAACATGATTTATCTAACAAAGTCTCTTGCTGTTAACCCATTTTCACCTGAAAATGGGTTTCAAAAACAAGATTTTATTGCATTTACAAACTGCTCAAAATGAAATTCTACTTAGGGCCCCAATTTGACCAGGGGCAGCCCTGAACAAGTGCATCCAGGGCTGCACACAGGGGCCCCACACTTCAGCTACAGAAGGAGTTTTCATTACATTATGGGCCATAAAATGGGGACAGTACAAGTGAGCATCTTTTGCAATGTATTAACTCTTATATTATTGTTTCTAACAGGCCCTTCCTGTGTTATTTTTCATGATGGTTAGGTAGACTTCCTGTTCTTCAGCATTAATATTCTGTCTGGTTTTGATGCCCTTGGCCCATCAACACCATTACTATTACAAATGTAAAGGCTAATAGCAATTTTAAAAGAGGAGACTTGAAATGAATTGTATGTACAGCTTGAATTGAGGTTGGACCGTTCCTTTACTACGCCTCTCCATGACTGTGGGCCCCAGAAAACTGTAACCTTCATGCACCAGCATGTGTACAACTTGGAAACAGAAGAGTAAAGAAGCTATTCCTCAGCAAATCCAGGCTAATGTAATAATATAACATTCTTAATTTTTGTATCTGTAGGACCAAACTTTAAGAATTTCCTTTGGTATTTACTAAATTCTATGCTATCTTATTTCTTAGTGTCTGGATCTTTGTATACCCTACAGAGTTCAATGTGGAAGAGAGGAGAGTTTTGAGTCCATTCAGGAATGCTTGAATTTCCTTTTCTATAAAAAGGTTTTTATGGAGGAAGTGGTGAAGAGGCCAGTGACATTTAAACAGCATTTATGGAGTTTATTCTGAAGCAGCATAAATATTTCGAAGAAATGTTTCTCACTGAAAGCTTAAATCAAAAACAGTAAAAGTGGTCTGCAAGTTCCCTGATTGGAGAATTCAGATCTTTTGACCCCACTGTAAAAACTGCATCAGACCTCACAGCAGGACAGCATGCCATTGGCCTCATGAATCACTTTGATTTATGCACTTGACTGATTGTACACACACACACACACACACAGTAAAAGTGTTTTTCCTTTTCTGGAAAATTGTAAATGCAGCATGTTTGACCCTTGCCATTAATTAAAGGCGTTTGCTTTGCACCAGATTGTTACTTCTAAGGCTGTTGGATTAAAACCTCTGTAGTTAGTGTGTAATTGTATGTAATTCCAGTTTTGCAGTTAGTGGCTTTGTATTTTTTTTGTACTTTTGTCTTTGTGTGCAGCTGCAGCTAACATCAGCAGAAAACTATTATGTAGGCTTTTGAATAAACCACACACGTTTAAGCTGAATTAACGGTTTCAAGGGCAAACCAGTAGCTTGAGTACCTGAAGATACTTGGGACTGCGTGGAGGCTGACAAGTCTTTCATTACAAATGCTCTTTGCAGGTCAGATGACGGACCTGCTCTACACAGAGAAGGAGTTGGTCCTGTCTCTGAGGGAGTACATAAAGGCAGAGGAGTTGAAGCTCGCTGCTGTCAAAAGGTACATTCAACCCTGACACTTGGTAAAAACTTATGTCAATGAAGAACCTTTACACAAGCAGTGCACTCGGATCATTTTTTGCTTTAACTTGATGAGTATTCCTCTGACATGCTACTTTGCCTTATTTGACTTTTTAGATAAAAGATTACAGTTAATCAACTACAATTATCTCAAGATTGTTAAATTCTCTTGATTATTTTTCCACTCAGAAGTTATTAAACCCCTCACCTCCATGTACACACACAGAGTAATGAGTTTATTGAGTTTATTTAATGAGTTTATATAGTTTAATGAGTTTTTATCTGTGTCTGAAATTGTTTTATGTCTGTAACTTTGTAAATGTGCTGCTGCCTGTCTTGGCCCGTACACTCTTGCAAATGAGATTTTTAATCTCAGTAAGGGTCTTCTGTTAAAATAAAGGTTAAATTAATCAAAAATAAATATTTCTGACCCAATTACCAAATATGTAACTAGCAAAGCACTTTTAGAGCGCAGACCTCCGCCAGCGCCGTCCTCACCGATATTGTGATTTACACTACAAATACTAGTCCTACCTCTATTTCATCTAAATATTTAGATTCCTTGACCATGAAAACATACCATTAGCAATTGGATTCTGGACATTTCCGGAAGATTTCATCAAAATTTGTCCATAACTTTTGTAGTTATGTTGCTAACAGAAAAACAAACAAACAAAAAAAAACTGCCACTGGCAACAACATAACCTCCCAGCGGAGGTGACTATGTGGTAATGTAGCTTTGAAGACATATAAATTTAAGCACTCCTTAAACCAGCGATACACATCGAAGGGAACATACAGGGAAAAGTAAGAATATCTTAAAACCAAAAAGCATGCAGATCCACAATAAGATGGAACATATTTTTTTTTTTTAAGTGTATATTTTTGGGCATTTTGTGCCTTTATTGATAGGAGAGAGACAGTGGATAGGCTTGTGAAAAGGAGTGAGAGAGTAGGGGAGGACTCTCTGCAAACTGGTCACAGGCGGGATTCGAACCTGGACCGGCAGAAGTATGTACATGGGGTGCCTGGTTGCTAACCACTCCGCCAAACCAGCACCCCAAGATAGAACATATTTATAAAAAGTCTTGAATTCCCAGGGGCAGACACAGTAAAAATCAGTTAATTATATTGTAATTTCACTTACATTTTCATATACCCTGAATGCCAAGATGCTGCATCGTTTTTTTCCCCACCTTCCCCAAACTGACTCTTTGTATTTTAAAGTTTTGATGGAGGTATACTTTTCAGTAATTTAAAAAGTTACAGTATCTCTAAGAACAGAAACTGGACTTCTTCCCAAGCCTCAGTTTATATTTTAATGTTTTCACATTTTTGTTGTACAAGTAGCACTATGGTTATTGTCCTGGGAAAAAATATCTTGTGTATTCTTCCAATCACTGTATATTACAAACATAATTGAGAGGAAGACTGCATAATTCAAAGAAATCTTATATTTTGTTGCAGCACATAGTGAACAACATTTAACTGGCATTTCCTTTGTTTTAATTAGAGAGTTAACAGTTTCCTCTTGGATCACAGAAAGTCTCCAATCACATGTCTAAGATTCAAGGTCTTAAATGACTTAAAAGGCCTTATTTTCATTTAGGAGTTCTTATTTTCTAGTATTAATTTTTTCAGGATATCTCATAGTCAAATTTGCAACACCATAGCAGCTTTATGAGACTCTTATCAGGTATGACTTGCTAAGATGGACTAAAAAACTTTTAAGCCCTGAGTCATTACCATTAATCTAAGTCAGTAAATATCATTGCTGGGCCATGTAAATATAGTCTTGATTTTTGTGTGTGTGTCATAAAAATGTGTCAAATATCTTGAATATGATGTTAAAAAGTGTTCAGCTGCCTTGGTAAAATCCTGTGAGCACTGCTAAGTGTTAATAATTTACATAGTATTATTTTTTTCTCTAAATGTACAACAGAGAGTTTATCATTCATTCTGTTTGTCTCCCTTTCTGTGCCTTAGCTGGGCCAACAAACTCGATGCTCTGACCCGGGTGTCCACCTCTGACCCAGAGGAATACCTGGCCCACCCGGTGAACGCCTACAAACTGATGAAGAGGCTCAACACTGAATGGTCTGAGCTGGAGAGCCTGGTGCTTCAGAACCCCTCTGATGGTAAGGATGAGGGACAGAGGGAATAAGTTTATCACAAGACAGGAGAGTGTAATGGTCCACTGCAGCTTCTAGGTAATATGCAGCAAGAAATTATTCTTTTCTATTTGATCTGAGAAAATCAGACCCCATGGGTAACTATCGATCTGTGTTTCTTTAACATGCAGCCAAAGCTCAGAGATGTTTCAGTGCATAACAGTTTTAACCTTAATGATCCATCTTTGAATTAGCAATGCTGCACTGGATGCATCCACATCTACTAAACCTTCATTCTTGCCTTTCCATCGGGACTTGATGCATTCAAACTAAAATTAAATGTCTTCATATCATGTTATGCATCTGGTAGCATTCACTAGATTTTTTAGCTGTCTCTGTCAGGACTAGTGAAACAGCAAACTCAGCATCCAGAGCTGATATCAGCAGAGGGATTGCAGCCTTGACAGAAGAGCTACTATGCTGTCGTGCCTTTGTCTTCTTCTAAAAAGAAGAAGTGTTAGCAGCAGCTGTTCGTTATCTTCGCATAGTTTGCTCATGTTCTCATTTTCTGGGTTTTTGTTTTGACCTGAAAGTCTGTTTGTGTGCAGGCGCAGAGGGATTATCTGTGTGAGACAGATAAATTGAGCATGAATTGTGTCCCAAAGAAATTAATCTGCAAACATGGCCACAGATAGCTTGTGGGGCAAAGTAGAGAGACTGCACATACTTTTCTGATGGTAAATGAACATTTGAAAATAGTTTAATGCACTCAGTTTTGTTCTTTCCCAAAATTAGCATGTAGGGCTTCAAAATATTCTGGTAAAAGTCATATTGTTCATCTGCTGTTTGCTTTAACTGTTCTGTTTTTTTAATAGTCAGATCATTAAAGGAAAATGTCAGAAAGAAAGAAGGACTGAATAACATTTGAAAAGAAAATATAGTCTCACGTCCTTTTGCTATATATGCAGTAGGGCTGGGACGATTCACTTTTCTCCCGATACGATTTATTGCGATTTTTTAGGTGCCGATACGATTTAAATTGCGATTCTACGATATTGCCGATTTTTGCAATCTTTAGTTAGCTTTTTTAAAACCAGTGAAAAAGATGAACAATGATGATGCCTACAGACTATATCAGGAAAAATACACATCACATGTAAGTCTGTTTTTAGGTTTATTTTAGATTTATTCAGCAATATATTTTAACCAGCTGCTTATGCTCCCTCTCTTCAAAAGCCTGGATTGCATATAAAAAGTAGCTTATTATCCCTTCAGGCAACAGAGTTTTTTCAAGAAATATTCAGTTTTGCTATCAAGATTTAAAAAGGCAATAGTTTCAAAGTGGTTGGTTTTCCCAGCCATCATCATCACTGTAATTTACGGGCCAAGCATGAACGCCTCTGCTGCCTGCATTGTTTACCCCCGGCTTCTCCCTCGTTTGACCAGAGCTCTGCGGTCTCATTCTCCGCTAACACCGTCACTTTTCGCGGTGTTTAGAGCTTCCCTGCATCCCAGACTATGTACACTCTAAGGTAGTCGCCGGCCATGGAGAGGAAAAGCTCTCGGTATGTACTGTTCTGAAAAAAGTAGAAAACTGTAATTTCTTCCTCACTGGACGACTGACTGTCATCCTCAGAGAGTAAATATTCCTCAGATTCAGAGTCAGACAGTATTTGACAAAGTACTCTCGGCATCGTGAGTACTCTCTATCACTCTGTGTCTCTCTCTCTCTCTGCTCCGCTCCACAGCCTCTGCAGCCACACTCGCGTCCCTCGGTCCGGTGTGTGTTTTAAAATAAATATATGCCAAAACTTTAAATAGAAACCAGTCATCTGTCCACTATCTGCTGGTGAAAAGTAGTAAATCTACTCAGCACTATTTTAACAGCTATGGCCTATTTTATCCAGCAATGTCGTTTGCCTCAGTTTGGCGACTTTAGCGCCTATAGAGTGTGAGTGTGCGTGTGTGTGTAGGGGGGGGGATATCGATTTTTGAATAAAAATATCAATTTTAAAATCGGCAGACAAAAAATCGCGATACTTAGGTGTATCGATTTTTTCTCCCACTCCTAATATGCAGTATGTTACAATTTTTCTATTTATATACAGACCCTAAAATGCTGTTTTGATTTTACATACTTTCCTCTTATCTGAGAGACTTTGGATATTAAGTTACTTAGTTTCTGTACCTAAATCCCCTATTTTCACCTCTAAGTAGGGGTGGGTGATGTGGCAAAAATATCATATCACGATATTTAAAAAATAAAAACGTGATCCCAATTTTATCACGATTCTTATTTACATTGATTTTTCTAGACTAATTTGCATGTTTGACCATTTTTCCCTATGTTTAACATATAAAACATGTAAAACCCTAAAAGAAAAAAAAGGACAATTAAAGCCAAAGAAACTTTCTGAACAGGTTTTAATTTATATAGTGCAGTTTTGATAAAAATGTGCAATAAATGTAAACATAAAAGATAATGAACAACAATATCAACATTATCTCTTAAAGTGCAACAATTTAGAACAAATATTATCTAACTGCAATGTCTATAATCTGAGTGAATAATACAGCTGCTTTAGAACAGATTTTTGTTCAGACATCTTCAAGCTTTTATCTCCTTTTCTCTTTCCACCATGGCTTCATGCTACATAACCAAACAGGAGATCCCACCATGCACTGCGCGTAATGTGCTACGATTGGCTAGTCGGGTGCGCGTCAAAGTCTCTGCGCCCACACAGACGATCTGATGATCTCTCTGCTTTATGAGATCATCCCCACGTTATAATCCTTAATGATTTAATATCGTCATATCGCACACCCCTACCTCTAAGTGATTTTTTTCTGACACACATAAACACACAAACACAGAGCAGGAGAAGGAAAGGTTGAAAAGGAGAAACTGTAGACGAATTAGTTGTTTTTGTGGTTGAACTTTACACCTTATCTGGTGCTTTTTTGTTGTTGTGTATCTTTAATGCCATGAAGCTTATTCTAAAGTTTGAAGTTCTGTTTGTATCAATGACAGTAACTTGAAATGAAAGGAAGGTCACTGTTTTAGCTGGGACTCTCACGCACACCAGCTCACACCCACAGCTCTGCAATAAACAATCACAGCAGTGCGTTCCTGTCAATAGCAACCTGTATTCAGAGCGTACAGACGGACAAACTTCCACTGATTAGTTGTCGAAAAAGTAGAAAATTTGGTTTAATTTTCTTTCTTTGATATGATTATCACAAAACTGGTTAGGACAGACATTGAAATGGATGTAAGTGTAACGTTTTTAGGTTGAAGTCAAGCCTGTATTAAGTGAATTTTTCTTTCAGAGTGTAAAAATACCCATTAGATTACTGATGATGGTTGGTTAAAAACACATTTAGACAGAATCTTTGAAACACAGAAAGACACTATGTGTGTTGTTTAATAGCTTAAATCTTATTCAGTCAGTGATGACAGTAATGATTAATTGAAAGCTCCAAAAGTTGCTGTGCTGTTTTTAGAGCCCAGTCACAGTTAAATAAAGTGTATGAGTCATCTAGTGTGACTTTATGGCACAAAGTAGTGCAGCATCTGCTCTTACTCACCCTCTGACAGCCTTTATATCATGACATGACCCCTTGAACTTTATCACTCTTTCTCTCCAGGCTTCATAGCCAACATGTCCACGCATAGACAATACTTCCCAGATGAGGAGGATCAGATGGGCGCTGCGAAGGCGTTGATGCGTCTACAGGACACGTACCAACTGGATTCTGAGGCTTTCTCCAGAGGAAAGCTGCCAGGTAGTAAAAGCAGTAGACCTGCATTTGTATATTTAGAAAAGAAAAGAGGAAAGCCAGAGGAACCCACCCATTATGGTTTTTTGTGATGTGTTTGTTGGTTTTTATTTAACTTTCCTTGTAAAAAGAAGCTTGGAAGTTTGGACCACTTTCCAGTCTACATTTTTGTGAAATTAGGTCATGCTATCAAGTCATCACTTGCTGAACCAGGGATGAAGTTCTATGTAAACTAGTTTTATTTGCAGGTTATAAGGTGTTTACAGAAGTCAGCATCCTCCATCCTTAATTCTTCGCATTTTTACTTAAAAAATGTAAATTCAACTTCTTTGAGTTCAGCGATTCTCAATTACTGTCTGTCATTAACCCCCTTCCCCACAAACCAACCCACCCACCCAGAGGTTGATATTTTCTGTGCCCCCCTCCCATGAAGTCATAAAGAGGACAAAAGTTTGATTTTTTTCTTAATGCATCCATGGATGTAATCACCAGTTTTTCCATTAAGAATTATTGTGCAAATACATAAATCAGTAGTTTTTATTTTTCCTTTTTTAACCACACATGGATTAAATTCTGGCCCCATGCCATCTCAAATAGATAGAAAAAACAAAGTTGCTTTCTTTAAAACCAAAAAAGAAAAGAAATCAGAGAAATTTCCATTTGAAAGTATTATTATAACAGCATAAAACATGAACCAAACCAAACAAACAGAAGCCTATTGTTGCAAAGCCCTCATCAACTTTGCATAAATCCCACCTCTGACATGGCACATAGCCAATCACTGAAGAATTACAGAATTTTGGGGTGGCCACAGGGGGTCCAGGCTCCAGTTTGGTCACGCCCCTGTCCAGACAAGTCGGGGCCCCCTTTGGCATGTAATCACGTCCCCTATGGGGTTGTGCCCCACTATTTGAGAAATTTGAATTATTATTACAATATGAACCAGCAGTTAGAGCAGTTGAGTGGTTAAAAACACAAGCTGGTGACAAGAATCAACACAAAGAAAGCAGGAAAACACTTTATTTGACTTAAAGTTTGAGTTGTCTGTAATTATTTCTTGATGATGTCCACTATGGACAGGATAGATCATCAGCTGATGTGCTATGTTGATAAACCTCTGGACCCATAAAGGTACATAAGTGAGAATTTTCTTTTCCCCATTTCAGAAGCTGTAGGATAAAGTGGTTTAAGGTCATGTTCATTATTAAGTCACTGAATGAAGGCCTCTGGGAAATTATACTAACTGTGTGAGCTTTTTTAGCTGCGTTGTTTTACCTCGTGGCTTTCTATTGTTATATTACGACTTCTTTGTTTTACATTTAACATCAGTGTAGGATCTAAACTGCTACCATTTTCAGAAGATAACTACTAAAAAACATACTTGTCATCTAATTATAGTCCTTTTTGGCTTACACCCTACTTATTCCTATTCTGTGCTCTATGCCGTTCAGTGGCTGCGATTCCACTCAAACATGCCTGATGTGATATTGCATGTTTCACTATTCCTGCATCAGATTGAATGCCTCCCTATTGTCTGTCTCTACAACCAGACCCAAGAGTAAATAAACATTTTTGTTCTGACTGTGCCACAGACTAAATAAGCTAAAGTCAGATATTTTTAGGTTGCTTTTCTTAAGTTTAAATGCTTTCAAAGCAATTTTGTTTATACCTCGCCTTTTTCCAAAGTGGTCCTACCTATAACAGGAGACATTACAATGCAACATAGTTGTTGCAACAAGGGAAATCTTGGGTGTCTAGAAATGTGAAGAATTATCTCATTATAAAACCTGGCTTCAAGAAATGACAAATCTGTTACATGTGGAAAACACACTGAATAGGGTCCCTATTAGTTGATCTAAAACATCTTATAATGTAAGTGTTCCCTTTGGTGTCTAAGTTTACACTAACAGTTGTTGCTCATTTTTTTCTTTGCTGAATTATTTTGCATCCCACTAGAACATGTTTTATGGTGTTTTGTTTTATTTGCCCTGTCTTATTTGAAGAGAAGGAAATCAATCTTAGGTTCCACCTTGGGTGAGGCTTGTTTGGCATTTTCTTTTTTATGTAGCAATTCCTTTATTGATGCCTTCCACTCAATCTTACTCTTGCGAAACAATGACATCACAATCTAATGAACATTAGTCAGCAAAGAGAGAGACAAAAAGCAAGTGTGAAGCTCAGGAACAGAAGCATGCTAAATGTATGTGCTAATTTTACAGCAAAAGACACCAACAGCACCATGTGTAAGACAAAAGACCATTCAAAATTGTAAGCATTGTCACTCCTAAAAAACATTACACTGTAGTTGTAGGAAGGAATGGTGCCTGAATTAACATAAGTAGAAAATGTCAAAGTTTTTAAGATCTTTAAAAAAAAGTCTTAAAATACTTAATAGGTTCAAACCTATATTTTTTTCCTGAATACTCACCTATTGTACGAGTGGTTTGCTACAATATTTGTTTCCAAAAATTAGTTTGAGTGATTAAGATCTAAAAAGAAAAAGCATGATTTAACTAAAGCAATCAGAAACTGCCCAAGAATTCATACTTCACCACATTTTTCAGGCAACTGTCCTGAAAATCCACCAAGAATTTAGCATGCTTATAAACCCCTCTGTTTCAGCCCCTACCAAAAGCGCCCTGTTTTGGAGTAATCCTAAACATGGCAAGAAGTGTGGCATAAACTCTCCTGCACTGTGCTCCAAACTTTACTTTGGCTTCACAGGCATTCAATGACATGTTCTGTCAACAGGAGCTCGCTGTGGACCAAACTGCTCAGGGAGTGTTTCCTGTCTGAGGAGGTGGCATATCCCCAAATGACTGAGCACAAATTTTCTGAAAAACAGAGCAAGCAGCAGAGGGAGATGAAGGGTTTTTATGTAGATGGATATATAATCAGGCCATAGACATGGATATGTTAACTAAAATGTCACATGGGAACCTTAAAGATGAATTTAAAGACAGAACATCACAGTAAAGTACGGTCAGTATTTAACTGCGTGAATCCCTCCTCAGGTATGCACTCCAATGCTCTGCTGACAGTGGACGACTGCTTCGACATGGGAAAGACAGCTTACAACGAAGCCGACTATTACCATGCCGTGCTGTGGTTGCAGCAGGCCTTGAAGCAGCTGGATGCGGGCGAGGAAGCTGTGGTTACCAAGGCTGAGATTTTAGATTACCTCAGCTACTCTGTTTACCAAATGGGAGACCTACCTCGAGCCGTTGAGCTGACACGCCGACTTGTGGCCATAAGTAAGAATCAACCCACACATACATAAGACAAAAAGTGAAGCTCCATCTTTGTTTTCTTCTCTGCCTGAATCCTCCTTTGTATGACTGTTTTTCTTCAGCAGTAGATATTTATGGAAATATTAAAAGCCCCATGAGCCGATCAGCGTAACCACTGTGTGTGCCAATAGATGAGTTAGCTTTTTTTTTTATTTCACCACAGTCAGCATCCCTCTGTCTCTTAGCAGTGGTGCTCTGTGCCTTAAAGCAGGGTGTAGTCTATCTGCAGTAATGGCCCGTGGTTTTGTTATTTTAGTTGAAGGCCTGTGTTGACAGCTGCAGACCATCTTTTCAGAGCTGTGGGACACTTGTTTACATGTTAAGTGAAACGAGCTGAGGAGAGGCAGACATGAAGTTCTATTTTGTGGTTATAGGTGCTACCAAAGCACACAATCCACACTTTGAAAATTTACCTCGTAAACTCATAAAGACATGCAAATATGTCAAAAGGATAAAGGATATGAGGTAAGAAGCAAAATAGTGTCTTAATTTAGTCATCTTAATTGTTTTAATTTTATTCTCGTTTTAGTTAATGATATTTTTAGTCGACAAAATCTACTGTTAATTTTGTTGACTAAAGTATGAAGTGAAAAGTGTAAGGTACTTTTTTTATTTCCTTGAATTTCTGAAGTATTATACTTGGATCCCACCACCATGAAGCTAAGGCAGCTGTGAATGGATGTTCCTCTTAACTCATCCAACCTTTCCACACAACCAGCGCAGCTGTAATTCCTAACTTGTCTCTACTTTCTCCATGATGAAATTAGGCCTGATTGGATAGTCTCTGTCAAACATTTTAGTCTAGTCTTTATTTTTTTGACAAAACTGTCAGTTAATTCAGTTTTAGTTTTTGTCCATGTGCACTTGTTTTGTTTTAGTTATAGTCTAATTTTTGTCAGGGGAAAAACGTTGTTGATGAAAACTATGACGAAGTTAGTCAACAAAATGAACACTGTTTCCAATAAGCCATTTAATCAAAATAGATAAAATGGAATTTGATAAGATGTTTTTGTGATTAATAAGTATAATATAAAAAAGCAATGAGCTACATAAAGTGACAGCAAAGACCATGGAAAGTTAAAAATCATCTATCATAGGATATGCAAATTAAAGATTACCTCAAAAATGAAAAGAGAAAGATGCAAAAGGAACTGTATTAATACATCAATTGGCTTTATTTCTCGGTTAAACAATTACCAAATTGTTCAGATAATCCTTTAACTGAACTACTTCAGTGCATTTACCAGACTTTCTATTAAATCTTCATGAGTAGAAATTGTTTGCATCCTTCATATCTATCAAAAGTTAATTTGTAAAACTCTAACCCTTATTGAATCTTTATTCATGGATGAAATCTCATTGAGAAAATCAATCGAATTCTCAGCAGAGACATTCTGAGTCCCTGTAATGTTCTGTTGGAAAAAGCATGTACTCTAAATTGTACTCCTTCCAGTGTCCATGTCTGACTCAGTGGTAGGTCGTTTTAATTACCGCTGGTGACTTTTCCAAAGGGACATTAACTAAATCAGTACCAAGGAAATGTTCTGTTTACTGGAGATGGTGGATAATTACGTGAGTCAGCAAAACTCCTACATAAAAAGGACCCCAAGACAGAGAGCGTTGTTGAAACCATATTAAGAATTGAGTGTATTTCCTAAAAGCTCCACCAGAGGGAGTGTGCTCTCCACCATCCTCCATGGCATTTCTTTAGTTCTTTGTTCACCATTGAAAGGTTTGTCGTGTTTAAACAGGTTCAGATCACTTCATAAAGCAAACTATTTAAAAAGGTTTTTGCTGAATGAAGAGGTTTTATTTTAGACACTTGGTTATTTGTATGAGGCAATGTCATTGATTTGTTTTGTTTTTCACAAACATTGTGCTGCTGGTGTTTATATGGATGTGACCAGCTCTGTGTATGGTCCATTGGATATTACAAACCTTTTAAAATGAACTTAATGGTAGGGTTTTTAGTTTATATCACACAGCCTGCCGAATATATATCCATAATATTGGATTGTTGTTTGAAGTTTTTACGAGCTTAAAGTTCTTATAAAGTGTTAAAGTAAATGATATGATGTTGTTTTAGATTTTAATGTCTAGCACTGATTGTACATTATTGAAAATTAAGTTTATCCCTTTATTTCCCAATAGAAACCTTTTAATACATCTTTAAAGGCCTTTGAGTGATCCATTTCTCCTCCCTAATGAAAGTTTGATTTTTCTTGGACTTACAGGCCCTGGCCACGAGAGGGCGGGAGGTAACCTTCGTTATTTTGAGAGGTTGCTCTCTAAGCAGCTCAATGAGATGAACCAGGAAACCCAGCCGGCCTCTGAGGAGCCCATCCAACTGGGAACATATAACCGACCCAAAGACCATCTCCCAGAGAGAGAGATCTATGAGGCTCTGTGCAGAGGGGAGGGCATCCAGCTGGTGAGACAAGATCTAAAAACAGAAAAAACAAAGTTTTGTCACACTGCTTCATAGAGTTCATATTGGCTCTTGTGCTGTGAGTAAAAGTTTATTTTCAAAGCAAAAACACTTTAAGGTGGTTGAATTAAATGAGTCAAATTATTCTGATTTAAGGTTAATTCTGTAAGTGCATGTTTTTGGCAAAACAATTATTCAAAGTAATTGAATGAATGGGGCCTGTTTTGAAGCTCTGATAATTACTATTTGGACCTCTATTCAATTCGAAAGTGGGTTGAGTTTTTTTGGGGTTTAGATAAGATTTAGTTATATTTTTTCTTTTCCAGGCATAAAAAAGTAGTTTAAGAGCTGACACTATTCCCATCAATGTATGGAAAATTGGTTTTGAGGCATCAGAAGCTCTCAGTTTTGAACTCTGCATGTAAATTTAGGTTTTAACAGTAGTTACAGTCAAAACAAACCAGAATAATTATTTTGACTCAAGCTTTTTCAAACAGGATAGACATCAGTGTGAATATTTTCCTGGCTATTCTGTATATTTTTCCAGAACGAAGCGAGGCGCAGCCGTTTGTTCTGTCGCTACCAGGATGGAAACAGAAACCCTCGTCTCCTGCTGATGCCAATGAAAGAAGAGGATGAGTGGGACAGCCCTCGCATTGTGCGCTACCTGGAGGCCCTGTCAGATGAGGAGATTGAAAAGATTAAGGAGCTGGCCAAACCAAGGGTGAGCAATAGAACAAGATAACTATGAGTGATTAAAAACATGGATATTGGTATTGATATAGGATGTATATCGTTGTTGAAACCTCTTCTAATTATCACAAACAGTGCTTCACCAACTAGAGGACAAACACTTCTGAGTAAAGGCAAACTGAATTTGAAGAAATCTGTCAGGCAGGATTTTTTAATACCAGGTGTATAGATGAATGTGTCATCAGCATATAGATGAATTTGGCAATTCGTGAAATGTCAGGAAGTTAATTGAGAAATGCAGAAAAATAGGAGACCTAAGGATGGACCTTGAGATACTCTTAGGATTTAAAACGGTTTAATGTTACCTGCTTAAACCTTTAAGGCCTAAGACCGTAGATTTTAGCCAGAAAATTCTAATTTTTTTGGAGATTCAATTTTTTTTTCACTTTCTGCTAAAATCCAACAAAAAGCAAAATGTCCGTAAAATTCAACATATAGATTTTTCGTATCTCATTTGATACATTCAGTGTTTTTGGCAACTGATAATCTATTTGAGGAAATTTTTGTTATTTATCTGATTGTATTCAAATAGGATGTTTTTGTAATTTGTTGATCATATTGAGTGGATGGAGGTATATTAAAAGTATGTATCAAATATGATAGAATTGGCATTATAGGGTTAAAGCTTTAGAGTGATTTGAAAAAATGTACAAACTTCCCTTTGCGTTCAGAACTAGAAAAACACTCAGAGAGCACAGACCTCCGCCAAGCAGCTCAGTTCCAGCAGTGGCTTTTCCACAACCTCTGTAAAAGATAAAAGTCTGGATCACCAGATCTAGAACAGTGGACTAAATCTGGACTAAACCCAGCACATACATAGAGGTTGCTAACCTGCATTAAAAACAAGTTTGGGGAACTTCACTTACTATTTGTATTTTATTTGAATAGCTGAATGTCATCAATGGGGCTTCCTATTATGGAGTTCAGTGTTTTTTGTGACATCATCTGGATTTGATCCAGATGAATTTTGCCTTGATTATAGAGACATGGACCCCACATAGCAAAGCCGTTGAAAAACTGCAGAGATATGACTTTTTTTAAAAAAACATTACACCCAAATAATAACCTATGTTATCTTTTTTGATTATTTTTTTTTTAATTGAGACCAATGTATGCATCATCCCCAAAACATAATGGCTTCTTCCGTGGACCCAAACTACACATCTGGTCAAATTTTCATGTAAATCCATCTAGGAGTTTTTTTTGTAATCTTGCTAACAAACAAACAGACAGACTGTGGGGAAAACATAACCTCCTTGGTAGAGGAAATGATCAGAATAATATTTAAACTTGAAGGGAAAATCTGCTCTGTCTGTTGTATTTGGTTAACAGTGCTGAAGTTTAAGTGTAATGGGAGGCAAATAGCATGACATGACAGATAAAAGACTGAAAATGCTTAGAAGACGGTGGATATATTGTCATGATAACAACCACAGTGTGTATCTTCTGTGATTTGCTCTTTTTCTTTTCAGCTTGCCAGAGCGACTGTTCGAGATCCTAAAACAGGAGTCCTGACCACAGCCAACTACAGAGTATCAAAAAGGTACATTTACTGAAGAGTGGCTTTTTTGTTTCTTTATTTGTAATTATGAGTTTAACATTGTAAACTAAGGCAATCCAACAAACACATTCAGGGCTTTTTATGAAGTGTTTTTTCGCTGTGATAATGAGCTCTGCTCTGATTGGCTGAACAGATGATGTCTTTTAGGAGGGGACAGAAGGGGATTGTCAGACTTAATTTGGCAATGTAGAAAGTAGGGACAACTTAAGAATATATCCAATCACAGCTGCCTTAGCTTCATGGTGATGGGATCCAAGTGTAGAACGTGACTTCAGAAATTATAGGAAACATAGAAAAATGCCTTATACTTTAGTCTTTATGTGTTAGTTGATTACATTTACAGTAGATTTCGTAGACTAAAATGTTATGAAATTTCATCAACTAAAACTAGACTAAAATTAAAACAATTTAGATGACTAAATTATGACTGAAACTAAAATTTATTTTAGACAAAAGACTAAAACGAAATTAAAAATTGCTGTCAAAACCAACAATACGGCAAAGTAAAACTGAATCCACATAATAGTGAATCAAATTGGAAAACCTCAAATATTGTTTTTTTTTTAACTTTCTGCATTGAAATTTGCATTGATCAGTAAAGATGCTTTTTATGATCCTGCTTTGAAACGTGCGTGGGTGTCTGCACTGTACAGTCTTCTTATAGATGCCTTTTTCTTTTCACAGTGCGTGGCTGGAAGGTGAGGAAGACCCCATCATTGAGAGGGTCAACCAGAGAATACAAGATGTCACGGGCCTTACAGTTACCACTGCAGAGTTGTTACAGGTAATGAAAAAACACACTGCCTTGCATCGTGCAGTAAACCTTCATCTGTGGAAATGGCATCCTTTCCATTACTATAGACCATCCAGTTGCCTGCTTTCAGTGCTTTCAAACATCAGAGTTTGTTACAATATCTGTCGTTAAAGAAGGTCGAGGTCGGGGACTGAGCAAGAAACCTTAACACAGAAATGGGAAAGTTAATGTGCTGTCAGCTCAGCTGTAACCAACTACTCCAGAGTGAAAAGTTACATATTTAGCAAACCAAAATTTGCTACAGAGAAAATGATTTATTACTGATCAAAGCATGTGAAAAGTTTAACTCTCTGTGGTTTTAAGTCTGTCAAACTCAACCATATTGCTTTGTTTTTGGTATTAATCACCTTGTCATTCACTCACCAGGTGGCTAATTATGGAGTTGGAGGACAGTACGAGCCACATTATGACTTTTCAAGGGTAAGTTTACTTCAACTCATGATGAAATAATGGCACAGAGAGGCCTGGGGTGACAGGGAGGGGGGAATACATCAGAGAACAAAAATAAAAGCTCACAGCTGGAGCCCTTACTTGTTATTAAAACAGGAACTGCTTTTCATAAGTTACTAGCATTCTTGTTGGCAGGATGAGAATAAACTTTTGATACTTCAACCCCAACTCAAAGCTAAGGCAAAAAGAGAGAAATGAGATTTTGAAACCAAGAAATAATTCTTAATCAGTACTATCATTAACATGTTGCATGATGAGGTAATGTTTGATTTAATAATGTAAGTGATGGACTTTTGTCCTCTCGAAATGTATTTGCAATAAAACAGAACAGCTAACAGGAACACTACCACCCTGAAGTTCTTTCCTTTTGACTCAAAATTGAAGTCCCAGACATCATTTTACTAAATACTGTCAAACTGTCAAAAGTAAAATAAAAGAATTCCGGTCAGTTCTGCCTGTGTAAAGAGGGAACCAACATAGATCAGAGTTCATCACTGCTCCTTCTTTTGACCACTTGACCACAAGAGCTGCCGTTTTGGAGATGTTCTGACCCAGTTGTATAGCCATCGTAGTTTTGACCTTTCAGACTCGCTCAGATCCTTGTATTTTCCCTTGTTTCCTGTTTTAAACACATCAACTTTGAGGGCAAACATTCACTTGCTTAAGATGAAGAGATAATCAGAGTTATCCACCTCACTGGTCAGTAGTCATAATGTTATGACCACTGTAAAGATCCATCATGATAAATTAACTGTGCTCCCACAGCATCATCATCATGATTTCTGATCACACGTTCTCACTGGAAATGCTTTGAAATAGACTTGCTGCTTATATCTGGCACCGTGCGGCACAGTCAGTGGATATATGGTTAGTGGACTAAAGCTTATATAGCACTTTATAGTCATTTGACTACTCAAAGCTGCTTTACACAGCAGGTCACACTTACTCATTCACACCCATTTGCTCTCACATTTACTCACTGATGGTTCAGAGTTTCTATATAAGCTGTCCATCAGTATCAACTATCAGTCCTTTCGTGTA